>VZRZ01007691.1:123629-290020 GCA_013398175.1 Climacteris rufus
TGGGACTGAGAGAGGGGATGTGGGACTGAGAGAGGGGATATGGGACTGAGAGACAGAATATGGGACTGAGAGAGGGGATATGGGACTTTTTTGGTCAGTTTGGCCATAGGAATCTGTGTAAAGGCCACAAATGTTAGTGTTGGCCAGTCCCACTCTGTCAGGAATGGGATGGTGCAAGGCAGGGAGTGCATCCAGCTCTTGGAAGCAAGGCAGGCATCACTCCCCACGTGTGTGTGTGCACAGCAGTCTGTCAGCATCCTGGCATGTGAAACAGAGGGAGGAGAGGGGTTTTGAGAGGCACTGCAACCTCTGGCCAGTGGATCCGGTGTAATTCCCTGCTCCGGCCGTTTCCCAGGCAACCAGCACCCGGCTCCAGCACGGAGCAGCAGTGTACCTGCACCTGCCCTTCCTGGAAATATTGGCAAACAGCACCTGGGCAGTGTCAGAAGAGGTGTGACAGAAAGACTTTATTAAGCAGACGGGCTGCTCTGACTCCCTGGCAGGAGGAGGAGCAGTGATGTCCCCCAGCCTGGAGTACAAGGGCTGGGATGTCACCCGTGGGAGCCACTGCCACCCATCCCTGTCCTCGTGGGCATGAAATGTTCTGCTGTTCTCAGCGGGGACGGACTGTGTGTGCTATTTATATATATTTAAATATACTTCAGGTAAACAGAATAGTCTTAAGCAGTTGGAGGTACAACAGATGGCAGTGGCTGTTTTTTTGGGTGGCATTTCCTGGCTTTTGCCAAATGGTCAATGCAGGCCTTTGTCAGCAGCTTCTGCCAGGGGCACTGTCATGTGTTGTTGTCATGCCCACAACGTGGAATGGGACATCTCTGTCTCCATCCTCCTTCCTCTGGCACTTGTTGCTGTGCTGGCTTTAGTCCATCAGAGTCCATCTCTGCTTTAGTCCATCAGGGCCGTCCTGCACCTCTGACCCTTGGGTAGGCAGGGGCCGGCTCTTCTCTCCCTCCCAGGGTCCCAGGGTGGGTGAGGCTGAAGGGCCCCCAGAGGGCACCTGGTGGCAGCTCCGTGCCCCAGCAGGGCCATCCCAGAGCCCAGGGCACAGCAGTGTGTGCACACAGCTCTGCAATATCCCCAGGGAGGAGCCTCCAGCCCCTCTCTGGACAATGTGCTCAGGGCTGGGGCACTGCCCAGGGCAGAAGTTCTGCCTCCTGTGCAGGGAGAGGGAACTCCCTGGGCATCAGTTCCTGCCCGTTCCTCTGGGGCCATTGCTGGGCCCCCCGGAGCAGAGCCCGGGCCCTGCTCTGAGCCCTCCCTGCACACAGGGACAGCCAGGCCTGAGGGCCCCTCTCAGCTGGGGCTCCTCTGGAGCTGAGCAGCCCCAGCTCCCTCAGCCTTTCCTGGGCAGGGAGATGCTCCAGGCCCTGAATCATCTGCGCAGCCTCCGCTGGCCCCGCTCACTTTGGAATTGTCTTCCTGTGGTAGCAGCGATGTGGGAAATGAGTCCTTTGTTTTAAAGGTAACATTTCCTCTAGGAGTGAATTAAGCCTCCTCTCCTGGGCAGTTTATCTTTGTCACAGGGCCAGGCCCTGTCTTGACGCCCTGCCTGGCAAGCTGATGAATCATTTCAGTTCCAGCAGCCTGTGGGGGATGTTGGTGCCTGTGCTGCGAGCCCCTCTGCAGGGAATGGAACACTCACTTATCCCGGGATTCTGACAGCCAGAAACCCGTGTGCCCCTGCTCCTGCCGGGGGTGAGGCCACAGGGAGCTGATGAAGTGACAGGCAAGGAGGACAGCGTGGCCATGGCAGGGAATGCCCTGTGGGTCACACTGGTGGCAGCACAGGGAGGTGGGCAGTGCCAGCCCTGTGGTGTGACAGCGACAGGGACGTGTCTGTCCTGGTGCTGGGACATGGGAGAGGAGGCAGCCAACAGCAGGGGCTGGGCTGGGGGCACCTGGAAACGTCCAGCTTGGAGTCACAGAATCTGGAAGGGATTTAAAGCCCATCCAGTGCCCCCCCTGCCATGGGCAGGGACACCTCCCACTGTCCCAGGCTGCTCCAAGCCCTGTCCAACCTGGCCTTGGGCACTGCCAGGGATCCAGGGCAGCCACAGCTTCTCTGGGCACCCTGTGCCAGGGCCTGCCCACCCTCCCAGGGAACAATTCCTGCCCAATTTCCCATCTGACCCTGCCCTCCTTTAGCTTGTAACCATTCTGGGCTGCTCTAAGCCCTGTCCTTCTGGCCTTGTACACTTCAGTGACAGGGAGTCTCAACCCTCTCTGGGCAACTTCTCAGGAAAACTGACTTTTCTCACTGCCAGCTTTTCTGTCTCCCTGGGGAAGAGGCTTGCTCAGATCCACCTGGGAGGAGGAATGCCCCATAAGAGACCCCAGAGGAAGTGGATCCCATGAGCACTTACTCCAGGAAAGGTTTGGATGTGTTTATTCCTGCTGGAGAGCTGCAGTGGAATCTGCTGAGGACAGTGTTCCCCAAAGCACTGATGGAGGCCATCAGTGAGACCTGGGGCTGTGGAGCTGCTGCTTTTTGTCTGCCCGAGCTCATGCTGGCAGCAGGGGGTGGATTGCCTTTAAACAGATGATCGATCAGCTTAAGCAGCCTCCTTGACAGCACCTTCATTATTTTTTCTCAGTCAGATCATATTCTGTTATTAAGAAGAAAAGTAGCAAGTGGTTTGTGATAACCATTACTCACAGCTCCTCTTTTTGTGAATTTCCTGTGTGTTTTTTGTGTGAAACAGCAAATATTTGTGTTTTCTATGATTTGTTGGTTGGTGGTGTTCTCATACCTGTGTTAGCACAGAATCCCAGAATGGTTTGGCTTGGAAAGGACCTTAAAGCCCATCCTGTTCCAGCCCTGCCATGGCAGGGACACCTCCCACTATCCCAGGTGGCTCCAAGCCCTGTCCAGCCTGGCCTGGAGGAGGCTGCAGGGGGCCTGAACAGGCAGGACTGGCGTGTTTGTGTCCTTATTGTATTTTAAAAAGGCTTTTTAGAAATGCACAGGACCCCGGTGCCCACCGGAGAACACAAACACAGTTCCTGGGTAAATTATTTGTGCTCCCCAAGTCTGCACCGTGGCCATTTGGCAGCCAATTAACCTGACAATGGGATGTGTGAGAGATCTGGTGTGGCGGGTGAGAATTGGACATTGGGAAGATTTTAAATTGCTTTTCAAATCAGCCCCTTCCCTGGTCCCTCTTCTGCAGCGGCTGTTGTCACACAGCCAGGGAAGGGGGTGTTTGACTGCCCCCACCTCCCAAAAAAAGCTTTGGAGGTACATTTCATCCTTTGAAGCCCTGCACATTCAGCCAAAAAGGATCCTGTGCCGTGTCATGGAACTGTCAGGGCTCTGAGCAGCTCGGGGGGGTTTGGATCCCTCCAAGTCTGACATGGTGGGTTTGGAGGAGCAGGTATTTGGTCACTCTTCACCCTGTCATTCCCTGCTGCAGAATTCCTGTGGAGCAGCAGCTCCACTGCCCTGGGACAGATGAGTTTGGGTGCTGAGCAGGCTCTGGGGCTGCTGTGCCAGGAGCACCAGGGATCAGCCAGGTCACTCCATGTGCATCTGCCCACGGAATCAGGGAATGCTTTGGCTTGGAAAGGACCTTCATGATCAGCTCATCCCCCCCCTGCCATGGGCAGGGACACCTCCCACTGTCCCAGGCTGCTCCCAGCCCCATCCAGCCTGGCCTTGGGCACTGCCAGGGATCCAGGGGCAGCCACAGCTTCTCTGGGCACCCTGTGCCAGGGCCTCCCCACCCTCATGGGAACAATTCCTTCCTCACATCTGCTCTGATGTGATCTCTTCGGTTTCATCCCATTATCCCAAGTTTTGTGTTTCCCTGCAGCAGCCCTGTGCAGGAATGGGGTGAGCAGGGAGGGATTTGTGCTGCCTGCTGCCCCCATGACCCACTGTGTGCTGCTGTTCCTCTGCTGGGCTGCTTGGAAGCTGAGGAGCTGAAAGGATGCAGGAGTGACAAACCTCCGATCTTGTTCTTGCATCCAGTCAGAAATCACAGAGGCAACTCATCCTGAGGGATTTGGGTTGCAATCTGAGTGTTTTCCATGTGAGCCTGGCAGGAATGAAAGGTTTCTGATGAGGGAGGCTGGTTCCAGCCCAACTGAAGTTCACAGCACTGAGTGGGAGTTGTGCCTACTGAGCCCTGTGAAGACAGGATTCCTCCTTGTGCTGTGACAGCTCCTTTCACAGCTCCTACAGGAACGTCACCCACTTCCCAGGAACCTTTCTTGCCGAAGGTGTAACACCTGCAGTGGCTGTGACAGGGAGCTGCAGTGTTGTAAGAAGTGATAAATGGCTTATTGATGTGGAGAGCCCTGGTCAAAAGGGCAAGAAACTTTCTGGGTGAAGCTTGGAAGTGCAAACCCTGCAGTTCTGGCCATCCCTGGCAGTGCCCAAGGCCAGGCTGGAGGGGGCTGGGAGCAGCCTGGGACAGTGGGAGGTGTCCCTGCCCATGGCAGGGTGGGCTTTAGGGTCCCTTAAGGGTTCTGAGTGGGCTTTAAGGTGCCTTCCAGCCCCAACTATTGTGGATTCCGTGGTTCAGTCAGCTTTCAGTCAGCTGGCTGCTGTGGCTGGATGGAGGAGGTGTCATTCCATGGGCTGTATCCCTGTGTGCAGTGGTCCATGCTCTGATAGCTGCTTTCACTATACCAGTGACACTAAAGTGCAGTTTGCACCTGAAGATTTTATTTTCCTGCTCCATTGCCCTAAGCTTGAGGACAGAAAACATCATTGTATTTGTTTCTTTGGAACCTGCCCTGTCTCCAGCCCATGCCCCTGTCCTGGGTGAAGCCCATCTGGATTCTGAGGAAGGCTGGGGTTTCTCTTGTGGCCTGCTTGAAACCCAAAGGTCAGGGATTTCAAAGACATGCAGAACATCACTTACAGCGTTTTGTTTGATGGACTCAGGTTAAAATGTTTGATTTGTCATCAGCTGTGTGGGGTAAAAAAGCTGAAAGATGTTTTACCTCTTGGCTTTGGCTGAGTCTGTTGGGTTTAAGGCTCATGGATTGAAGGAGCTGGGTCATGGAACGTTTGAAAAAGCTGCTGTGTGCTCTGCAGTAATAAAAGAAAACAGTAAATGAGTAATTTTCAGATAATTTGAGGACTTATTTAATGTTCTTTTCCCTTTCTAATGTGTTTTGAGGCTGGAGAAGCCGTGGCTGCTGAGAGCTCTGGGTACCACGGGCACAGAGGCTCTGTGAAGTGGCAGCAGCCCTGTCCCCTGGGACACCCAGGAGTTACTGAGCTGGCTGTAATTAGCTGTAATTAGCTGGGCTAATTATCAGGACCAAAAGAAAGGTGCTTTTTGGCTTTCTGTATCTACCTGTTGCTTTCCAAGGCCGTGTGTTGACACTGGGTTTAAGCACAGCACTTAAAAGATGAATAATTTAAATCTTTCGTTTGTTGAAGATGAAGACAATAAATCAAGGAAATGCTGACGATGTCCTGAGCATTTAACACAAAAACGAAATCCTTATCCTGTTTGATCCACGCATCAAGTGCATCCATCACGAGGAATCCACTTGGAATTGTAGCATTTTTATTTCCCACTTTTGAAAACACAAGGAGGGGAGAGGTGTCCCATGGGCTCCTTCCTGCCAGCTTCATCCCTGATCTCATTTTGGGAGTTTTACCAGGTGGGTGAAGCCCATCTGGAGTGTGAGGAAGGCCCCATCCTGCCCAGCAGAGCCTCTTTACCCGGTGCCCTTCCAGGGAATGATTCCCTGAGGGCTGTGGAGCTGCCACTCTGTATTTCTGTGCTGTGATACCCTCCCAGTCCATTTTTATCTGTGCCTTTATTTATGGCCTCTGCCTCTTGCACTGAGTTGTCTCTCTTCACACGTCTCATCAATCTCTGGGAGTGCAATCATCCGTTTCATTTCAGGGGACAGCTTCTCTCTTTTAAAAAACACTTATTTATTTTGCCCTGGAAGGGCATCCGTGCAGGTGACCACTTTGATTTCCTACCATCTTCCACAGACTCCTTCAGCACTTTAAATCCAGGTGGTTGTACTGAAAACTGGGAAAACTGGATATGAGACAGCAGGGAAGCAGCTTGGAGGGAGCCTGGTGTGGCAGAGAGAGAGCTGCTTGGGAGAAAAACCTGTTTTAACACAGAAAGCTTTTGCCACCCATGATCCTGTCACCTTCCCTGGGGGCTGGGGCAGCAGCTCTGTCCCACCCACAAAACCTCCAGTTAGCAACTGGAAACAACGACCTTGTACAAAATTCCCAGACTTTTTACAGGGTTGCCAGAGAAGCTGTGGCTGCCCCTGGATCCCTGGCAGTGCCCAAGGCCAGGCTGGAGCAGCCTGGGACAGTGGGAGGTGTCCCTGCCCATGGCAGGGGTGGCACTGGATGGGATTTAAGGTCCCTCCAACCCAAACCATCCTGGGATTCTGGGATTCAAGGAAAACTCTTGCTTCTGTTTCAAGGAGGGGAAAGAAAAGACTTGCCAGGTTTGCATCACCAGGTGCTGAGCGTGGGCAGTGGGATGTGCTTGGCTCAAAAATCAGCAATTTTATCACACACCTTGAGCTCAGGAATGCATTTCTTGGATGCACTGGGGGGTGACAAACAGCCTTATACAAAGCAAAGCTGGCTGGGTGTTTTTTGCAGACACTGCTTTTCCCCTTTCTTTGTGGGGCCGTTTGTCACCACCCAAAGGGAGAAATGTCAGGGCTTGATTTGTGGGTGCCTCTCTGCCTGAATTCCCACAGGTTTTATTTTCTGGGGAAAGCGAGAGGAAGGGCAGGGATGTGAGAGGATCCCTGCATGGTGCAGGAACATTCTCACTTAGCGAGCCTGAGGCGCTTCAGTGCTCACAAAATTCCTCAGGAAGATGAAAGATGCTTCCTTTAATTCCTGCTGGAATTCAAGAGTGCAGCTTTTGAGTCTGAGAAATAACAATGCTGTGCCAGACCAGGGTGGATGGGGCTTGGAGCAGCCTGGGATAGTGGGAGATGTCCTTGCCCATGGCAGGAGTGGGATGGAATGAGCTTTAAAGTCCCTTCCAACCCCAAATAATCCAAGAGTCTGTGATTTTTGAGCTCTGTTTGTAATGGGATTAGAAGCCATGAAGAGGATGTGGGAGGTTTGGCTGTGTTCAGTTCCTTCCTGTATTTGACACAGAATTAAGAACATTCCTGTTGTATCCATGAATTACAGAGGACAATCAGCCCTGGCATGTAGGGCTGTTAATTGGGAAGGTGGGATTTGTGAATTATTATTAATGTAAAGTTTACAAAATAAAGCAGAAATAGGAATACTTCTTTAATCAAAAGTTCTCTCTTTTAATCACAATTTGAAAGAAATGTAGGTAAAATAGCCATGCTTAGCCAGGGGTGCTCTGCAGTGCTGTTTGGGTGGCACCCAACACCTTTCACCTTTCTGGGTGAAGAAATTTTGGCCTTGCAGCTGAAACTCCACCTCAGGCAGCGAAATAACCAAGCAGCTATGAAGGTGTGCTCTTGTTTAATGTATATCCCAGTGTCTATTGGAGCATGTGCTGTGCTCATACAGTACAGACTGAGCTCCTCCAGGCTGGCCTTTGCAAAATTCTCCCAAGGAGGAAGCAGCAAAAAGGAGAAACATCTTTCAGCTTTGTGTTCACTCCAACACCCTGCACTGGCAAACAGGGGTGGGGTGTGCCAGGGAGAACCATCCCAGTCTTGCTCACTTCGGTATTTCCTCTGCTTCACACTCCAGCAGGAGTGCTGGAGTGGGAAAATGTAGAAAACCACAGAACTGGGAGGGTTTAGGAATTTGTGTGTCACCTGTAAAGGTCCCAAACCAACTCCCCCCAGCTAAGGGCTGTGTTTGCTCCTTTCCCCCTCCTGGAGGATGGGGCCCTGCAGCTCCAGCTCTGATTTTTAAGGATCTGCAGACACAAACTGGGAAGGATGAACTGGTAATTGTGGTCGTTAATGTGCCATGTAGATGCTGAGTGATTGCATAATTTCAGAGCCACCCCGCCTTGGTTTTTACTTCTTCTTTTTCTTTTTTTTTTTTTTTTTCTGTCAGCAGCAGCAATCACACAGAATTAGTGTTTGGTTGGGATGGAACTCCCTGCTTGTCTCTCCAGGTCGTGGTTTGTCATCACATGGAATCACATGGAATCTGTTCCAGCCTCCGTGTGGAACTCGTGTCTCCTATTGCCCCTTGTACTTCCATGGCTTTTCCTTCTAGGATAACTCCTGCCTGTCAGGCTCAAGAAATGAAAAAAATAATCTCAAACGTTCACTGTGGTGGTTTCTGCTGTGTCTGCATTTTGGCAGAGCAGGTGTTTTGGGGATCCCATTCGTGCTGGGTGCTGGCACAGAGGTTCAGGCCTGTTGCAGACACACAGTGTCCATCCTTGTGGCTCCATCCATAAAACTGGGCAGAAAGAACTGGAGGAAAAGCTGTGCAGCTCCAACCCTTTGTACCCCTGCAGCTCTTTGTGCCTCTTCCTCGGAGTGGGCACTTTTGTTCAGTAAGACTGGATGTTCCTGGAGGTCTTTTCCAGCCTGAATGATTTGGTGATTCCCTTGGAGAAAGGAGGAGCTGTCCTTGTGTGAGCAGCAGTGGAAGGCTCAGGGAAGGAAGAGCTCCAATGTGCCAGTGTGCCAGTGCTGGTGCTGGGCAGGGCTCAAACCCTCATCCCAATCCAAACCCTAATCCAAACTCTGTCCCTGGCCTCTTCCCCCTCCTCAGGCTCTGAATCTCCTCCAGTCTTCGCTGCTTTCAGCAGCCCCAGTGTGTGAATGCTCCCAGACAGGGAAGTGTTTGCAGCCTAAACTCCTTTTTTTCCTGGTGTTCCCTGAGTTAGGAAATGCAAAGCCTGCCAGGATAATTTTCTTAAGAGCAGCTTTTAACCAGAAAACCCCTCAAACTGCTTGAATTAGGCTTTGATTTTCACCCCCCCACTTACAAGAGTGTTTGCTCTCCTCCAGCGGGGTTGCAGGTCTGTGGTGCAGCATTAACTGGGGGATCAGTGACTCTGTAAGTGTCAGGCCAGCCCTGTCAAGTCAGAGTGTGCCTGAACAGCCCCATTATAGCTCTGAGCAGGGCTTGGAAAGTGCTGCATTAACCTCTGAGTGCTTCAGGGCAGCCTGTAAAAACAGCTACCTGTGTAGCCACGTGCTCTGCTTGAGTCCCTGTAATTCTTCTCTACAGCACATTGGCTCTAGAAGCTGGGAATGGATCTCAGGATAGCCCAAAAAATTGATTGTCCTGGTTATTAATTGATTATCCAAAGAGCCTGTCTTTGGGAGCTAAAGAATTTGGCACTGTTGGCCTTTGAAATGAGAGCTGGCTGTGCTTAGACCCATCACATTAAGGGTAAGTGGATTTGGTGTGCCTGAGGCCACAGAAGGGCTCTCAAGCTCTTAAACCCGTTCTTCTGGCTGGATTTCTCCCAAAATTTGTCTTGAGTGGCAGCTGCTGCACCTTCCACCATCCCAGGCTGCTCCAGCCTGGCCTTGGGCACTGCCAGGGATGCAAGGACAGCCACAGCCTCTCTGGGAAATCCATCCCAGGGCCTCCCCACCCTCCCAGGGAACAATCCCTTCCCAACATTCCCAAATTTCTCGGTGTCACCTGCTGTGGGGGCTGTCCTGTGGCCTCTCTCATGCTTTGGAGCAAGGCCAGCCCTGGTGCTTTCCAGGTGAGGGGATGGCAGTGCCAGGTTTGTAGCTGTTCCCATTACACCCAGGTTATACCTGGATCTCCTGAGTTCCTGTGGATATAGCACTGAGTTTTGCCTGCTCAATTGCCTGTGAAAAGTAAATGTGAAGTGTTTGTGCTCAATTAAACTGGGACAACAAAGTGTTAGGGGAGGGCTGTTCAGGTCCTGAAGTCAAACACACATTTTGGTGGCTCCTGGCTCTGGGACTTGCTGCTTCCATGTGCAGCTTCCACCCCTTCCCACGGCCCGAGGGAGAATCCTCAGTGTGCTGAACAGTGCTTAACTCCTGCTTGGCCCTCAGCAGATCCATCACCCCTTTTCTAGGTGGATCTGCCCTTCCAGAACGGGAAATTCGGTTTCCAGTGGTTCCTCAGCTTTCATGAACTGAATTGATTTGGTCCTTCCTCAGCCTTTTTGAAGGAGTTGTGCCCAAAAGCTGCAGTGTCCCCCCAAACCCAGACCCAGGGGTGACATGTCCAGTCCATGGCTTAAATCTCTGGGATGGGCCAGGCTGAGCAATGAACCAAAACCCTCGGGAGAAAATGCAGGAATGTTTTCCAAGGCAACAGTTCCAGTTGGAAATGGGCTAGGCACAAATCCTTGCTCTGCAGTGTGTTGTTCCAACAGATTGAGGTGCACTGAGGAGCTGCTGGTGGAGAGGACATGCAGGGACAAGCTGTGAGTAAACAGTGAGTAAACAGGGCCTTAAAGTGCTCCCCCCTGCCAGCAGCTTTGTGGCAACCCTCAGAAATTATTCTTAATAAAGTGCTCTTAATTGGTTCCTCAACAAGGAGACCATGAGCCCTGGTTTGCTATTTTAAGTCATAAATTAGCAGTGCCACGGTGATCTCGGTTCTGTAACCCATCCGTGCCCTTGGAGTTCTGTGTTCAACACAAATGAAAGGCAGGAAAATCAGGGTGGTCTGTGATGAAACTGGGCTCCTCTAAATGAATTCCTATTAAAAAATATTGGCTGAGCTTTCAGGGGAGCTAAAACAAACTGTGCCTGCTGCTGTGAAAATATTTGCCATTTTTCCCCATCCATGGGGTTCATGTTCCTGATGCTGATCAGGAGTTTGTAGCTCTTGCTCTGCCATACAGTTTCCAATTATTTCCCAATTGCTGTTGCTGTAAGTGTGTGTGGGGGAGATAAGAGTCCATGGAGCAGGAGCAGTAAATCTTCCCTGACTTCCTTTCCTCCCCAGTGGCTCTGGAAAAGAGCAAATACGGGGCCTTGTAACAAAATCTGGGTCTAACATTTTAATGCAAACTCACTTGGGTTATAAAACCTTTTAGACAACTTCTTGCTTTGCCTTTTGCTCTCTCAGCTCCTGCCTATCCTTCCCTGAAGTGGAATTGCAGGGAATGGGATAGATCCATGTGTGGCTTTTAAATGGATTTAATTGCACAAAGGAAATTGCAGTTGTGGGAACAACGGAGCCTGAAACACTGGAGTCCAAGGGGAGGCCTTGCTGGGAAATGGGGATGGAACAGGTGCCTCAAATTAAGCACATTATGCCTTTCTTTTACAACATTCCTATTTCCCAAATTGCCCAGAAACACAATTATCCAACTAAGGAAAATGTAAATAATGAAATTTAATTTGGGTAAGCGTATAATGAACGCTTCACATTTTTGCCTTCCACGCTTTTTAAGGCTCTAGAGGAGAACCTGGAGCTCAGGCTGTGAATGGGGAAAGGATTTTCAGGTAAAGAAGGGAATTTAGTGTGATGTAACTCTTGTTGTGCCAAGCTGCTGCAAACCAGGGGTGTTGAGAATGTGCCCAGGGTTGAGAATCAGGTTTTAACTCCCCAATTTCCTGAGGCTGCTGTGCTCCACTGCCTGTCCCTGCTCTTTTCCACCTCCACCCGGGCACATCCAACACTTCAAATCCAAAGCAGAGCAAATGGCAGAGCCTCAGGTGTCCGGAGGGATAAAGGATCCTTGGGGTTTCTCCCATCACTTCTGCCTCCCAAGCTGTGCCTCTGGGCAGAGGGAAGAGGAGGAGAGAGACAGAAAAATGGTTTTCTTTGTGATCCAAAGTGAAATAAATAATGAACACAGGCTGGGAGAGCTGGGGGTGTTCCCCTGGAGAAGAGAAGGCTCCAGGGAGAGCTCAGAGGCCCTTCCAGTGCCTGAAGGGGCTCCAGGAGAGCTGGAGAGGGACTGGGGACAAGGGCTGGAGGGACAGGACACAGGGAATGGCTCCAAACTGGAAGAAAGGAGGGTTATGTGGGATACTGGGCAGGAATTGTTCCCTGGGAGGGTGGGCAGGCCCTGGCACAGGGTGCCCAGAGAAGCTGTGGCTGCCCCTGGATCCCTGGCAGTGCCCAAGGACAGGCTGGATGGGGCTGGGAGCAGCCTGGGGCAGTGGGAGGTGTCCCTGCCCATGGCAGGGGTGGCACTGGATGGGATTTAAGGTGCTTTTGAACTCAAACTGCTCTGGGATTCTATGAAGATACAAAGGAATATTTCTGCTTCTTTTCCTCCTGTGAACTACAGGCACCATTTATCATCCTGTGTGTGTTAACTGGACATGTGAGCAGCTGTTTGCATCCCCTGCTGTGTTAACCAGCATATCCAGCACGGTTTGGGGAGCCAGGGTTCACTGGGCAGCACCCTGGGGTGCAGGCAGGAGTGCCCTGCTGTGTGCTGGCATTTGTCCTGCTGGGACAAGGCAGGGAGGAAGGGATTGCTGGCACTGCTGGCTCCTGCTGGCTGAGCCCCAGGGGTGCTGGGACATCTGAGGGTTCCATGGGCCAGGAGCTGGCACATCCTGCCTTGGCAGCAGCAGATGTCACCCTGGGGGTGGTTCAGGGTGGCATGGAGAGTGGCAGGGCTTTGTTCTTGGGCAGGGACAGTGACAAATGTCACTTGGACTGGTGAGATGGAGAGCTCAGCCTGGAGCAAAGGAGGCTCAGGGGGCCCTGCTGGCTCTGCACAGCTCCTGCCAGGAGGGGCAGCCAGGGGGGTCGGGCTCTGCTCCCAGGGAACAGGGACAGGACAAGGGCAAACGGCCTCAGGCTGGGCCAGGGGAGCCTCAGCTTGGACAGCAGCAGGAATTTCTCCATGGAAAGGCTGCTCAGGCCTTGGCAGGGGCTGCCCAGGGAGCTTTGGAGTGCCCATCCCTGGAGGTGCCCAAGGAAGGCCTGGCCATGGCACTCAGGGCTCTGGGCTGGGGACAGGGTGGGGATGGGCACAGCTTGGGCTCCATGGGCTGGGAGGGCTTTTCCAGCCTCAGTGATCCTGGGATTCTGTGGTATTTAACACCCCAGCATCCCCAGACTGGCATTTCTGGGTGTGTTTGTGGTTTCCATGACCTCCTTCTCCCAGGACATGCTCTAGCTGGATCATTTATACAGGTGTCTCTCTGTACTTCCCGTTTTCCCCTGCTTTTCTTGTTTCCTGTGTGAATCTTGCCATCTCAAGCTATCCACAGTAATGTTTCCTCTCCAAATATAAATCTAAATCCCAAAGACAAGCTGGCAAACAAACTGCTGGCAGGAAGGAGAACTATCTTCCCTCTCTTTAAATGTATAGCCCTCCAATGTATAAGGCTGTGCTTTTGAGTTCCCAGGTATACCTGGAAGTTCCTGATGGATGGGGTTTTTTCCCTCCTCCCAATGAAAGTGGGAAGAAAGTCGCTGTTGTTCTGGATAGGCTGGACATAAATCTTTGATGCTTAATGCCAGACCTTTGGTACATTGTAAATCTGTTGTCACAGCCATCCTCAGCTGTTGCATGAGGGATGAGAGAGGAGAATCCTGTTGCTCTCTGCTGTTGGCCAAGTGGCTGCTGAGCAGCACAACGAGCACGTTCTCCCTGCCAGAAACCACAGGTTTATGGGATCTGTGCCTTGTGAGATGTTCTCCAGGAGATCCTTTCCTCAGTCCTGATCCCTGGGATGGATTATGTGCCGAGGCAGAATTCACCAGGTTGCGCTTCCTCAGCAACAGCAGGGCAGCCAGCATCCTTGGGAGAGCTGTTCCAGCCTCAGGTGCACCCTCAACGCAGCACAGTCAGACCCTGTGCCAAGTGGCAGATTTGCAGGTGGATTAAAGATCTTATTTACCAGGTGTAAATCCCTCCTTGATCTCTGCAGTGCTCTTGCCACGCATTTCCCTGCCTGGGCTGTGCTGCTGCTGAGGGACTGAGAGAGGTTTGAGGAGCAGCCGGAGCGGGTTTGTGCTGTCTGCCAGCTCTGTCTGTGTTCATGGCTTGGCAGGACACGGCTCAGACCTCTCCTTTTCTGCTGGCAGCACAAGGAGCTCCCTCCTGCAGCTCCACTGGTGGCCAGAAACTGGGAGCAGGAGCCATCCAGACTGGGATGCTGCTCCAGGCCTGGAGTCCCTGCCCTCGTTTCCCTGTGGGAAATGTTACCCGTGTGAGGCCCCTTTCCCCTCCTCACCCCATCCCTGCTGTGGGGGCAGCAGGAGGAGCATTCCCAGCAGGTCAGGGAGTGCCCCTGCCCCTCTGGCCGGCCCCGGGAGCGCCTCTGCGGGGCCGTGCCCGGCTCGGGCCCCTCAGCACAGCAGGGCCAGGGAGCTCCTGCAGCGGGGCCAGCGGAGGCTGCGCAGATGATTCAGGGCCTGGAGCATCTCCCTGCCCAGGAAAGGCTGAGGGAGCTGGGGCTGCTCAGCTCCAGAGGAGCCCCAGCTGAGAGGGGCCCTCAGGCCTGGCTGTCCCTGTGTGCAGGGAGGGCTCAGAGCAGGGCCCGGGCTCTGCTCCGGGGGGCCCAGCAATGGCCCCAGAGGAACGGGCAGGAACTGATGCCCAGGGAGTTCCCTCTCCCTGCACAGGAGGCAGAACTTCTGCCCTGGGCAGTGCCCCAGCCCTGAGCACATTGTCCAGAGAGGGGCTGGAGGCTCCTCCCTGGCAGGAGGGTTTCAGGTTGGTTATAACCTGTGTTACCCACCAGAAGGTCTCATCTACAGTTGGGTTTTTTTCACAATCAAATTGATCAAGGCCGAAGCTCAAAGATGGGTCAACAACCCATCAGCTGCAGCAGTGCCGGGTTTCATTTTCCATTCCCAAAGGTAAATCGTGTTGGTGGGGTGATGTTCAATCACGAGAGCATCCCTTGGCAAGGGGCTTGCTCATCCAGAGCAAAATAAATTGATTTTTAGGGAGCACAACTTTCTCCCATGGATGAGATTGGAGTGTCCTCACAGAGTTTCTCTTTGAGAGGCTTTGCAGCTCTTGGATGACAAATCCAAAGCCCTGGAGAAACCCGTGCTCATCACCTGAATTTATGGCTCTGCAGTGTGTGCAGGGGACACTTTCACTGTCCTTTAGTGTTCCATAGAATACCATGTACTTGATATTAAAAAGCTGCAGAAGTGTCAGGGCAATTACAGGTTGTAGAAGTAAGGCAGCCACTTGGAGAAGTAAAAAAAAAAGCTTAATGGAGGCTGCACAATGGAAGAGCAATTAGTACATCCTCTTGGGAAAGAGATGGGAGCTGGTTCTTGAAAATACAATGGACAGGAGTAAACAACCTCCCTCAGAGGGGAAAGCTCTGTGAAAGTTCAGCCTTGGGACCCTCTTTGGCTTTTTGTCCTCCTCCTCTCATCTCCCTCTGCAGCCACAGAGAAAAGCAAACAAAGCACACGAGCTTTGTGGGCAGTTCTGTGTTTCTTTTGCTTCTTCTCAGAAGCTCTCATCCCTAACCTTTGCAGCTCTTTTGTGGATGTTGGTCCTTAAGTGATGTTCCCTTCTGCAATTTCAGCCTTCAGTCTCCCGTGCACTTTGATTTTCACTGCTGTGTGCATTCACCCCGCCCCGTGGCACTGATGTGTTCGGTTTGCATTAATTAGGGACCAGTTCTTGCAGCTCTCCTGCTTTTCACACCCAGAGCACTCGCTGAGCTCTGCTCACACTGTCCTTCCCTTTCCAAAGCCTTCTAAGGATTGCAGCTCCTGAAGTGGGGGAGATTTGTGAGAAGTTTTGCATGGAAAGGGGAAAAAAAGCTGTGTGTGAGTGTTTGCATCCATTCTGGGCAGGGGGATGGAGCAGCTCTGCTGGGGGAGCTCAGCTGGAGCAGAGAAGGCTCCAGGGAGAGCTCAGAGCCCCTTCCAGGGTCTGAAGGGGCTCCAGGAGAGCTGGAGAGGGACTGGGGACAAGGGATGGAGGGACAGGACACAGGGAATGGCTTGAAAATGGAAGAAAGCAGGGTTGTGTGGGATATTGGGCAGGAATTGTTCCCTGGGAGGGTGGGCAGGCCCTGGCACAGGGTGCCCAGAGAAGCTGTGGCTGCCCCTGGATCCCTGGCAGTGCCCAAGGCCAGGCTGGACGGGGCTGGGAGCAGCCTGGGACAGTGGGAGGTGTCCCTGCTCCTGGCAGGGGTGGGATGGGATGGGCTTTAGGGTCCCTTCCAAGCCAGGATATTCTGTAATTCAGTGATTCAGCTTCTCAGGTGGTGTGAGGAAGCATCCAGTGTGGGAACAGAGGAGGCAGGACGTGCTCAAACCCTGGGGTGAAAATAATTCCGAACACACCAAACCTGTTTCCCATCCACTGTCCAAACTCCTGCCCTGAGTTTGTTGGCCTGGGCACTGGTACTTGGTAATTTTGGCTTTCATGCTTGGCCCTTACACTTTTCATGTGCTAGAAATACTGAAACTTTGTGTCCTGCTGAGGAAAACTCTCTCCATGTCACCATGTCACACAAAGCCACAGCCTGTGAGCTGAGAAATTGTTTGTAGGCAGATGATCAGATCTGGGTGCTTTGTTTTCTGAGGCTCTCTGCCCAGACAGCAATATCAGATTTTCCCCCCTCTCCCACAGCCAAGAGAGAGGTGACACAGCTCAGAAGCAAATGGGACTTGTCACTCTCTATTCCCTCCATCATCAGAAGCTGATTCCTGCTTCTCTCTCATGTCTCAGACAGTAATAAATCACATTTTCTGAGCCCAGCCAACGTGCTGATTTGCAAACATGAAGCAGCATCTCATAAAAGAATGCATTTCACATTTGTGGGGAGTAGGCATTGGGTTAATCTGGAGTGGTGCAAATTGCAGCTGCACTGAGTGAAATGAAGCTTTGCTACTCCAAAGTTCAGTGTAGACTTGATGGATGCAAAAGTAATTAAAACTCAATTTGCTTGTGTTTTCAGAGGAGACTTCAAATACATCTGACTGAGGAATCACGTCCCTTTATATCACAAGGTGTTTCCAATCTTGTCATTTTCCCATTTGTCAGCTTTGATTTGGAATAAGAGCTCGTTCTTCCAAGCACTCTCTGTCTCAGGCAGTGATCACCCAGCAAGCCTCGTGAGAATATATAATTCTTTTTACCTGGATTTCCCACGTGGATGCTCCCCAATATTGTATAAAAGGGGTGCAGACCTCCTCACAGCCCTTGCTGTGTGGGGGAGCTGTGTTTGGATAAATCCAGGAGCCCCTGGTAGGCTGATTTCCCTCCCAGAGGATATCTATTCCCAGAAGTGCTGCTCCCCCCTTCTTTAAGGTCCCTTCCCACCCAAACCAGTCTGGGATTCTAGAATTCAGTGTATTTTAAGCCCTGTTTTTTTTTCCCCCAGCCCTGCCACCCTGGTTCTCAGCTGATGGCTTTTGATTATCCAAACGAACAACCCCTGGATGAAAAATCTCCCTTTTCTCTCTCTCTGAATCAAAGCTTTATTTTACATATTTGGTTTCTCTCCCTTTCTTCCTGCTCTTTATTCTTTGAATCAAATAACCTCTTAAATCCAAATTACTGATGTTGTCCTGAACACCCCCACCATTCCCTTTCCCTGCTGTCTGGGTGAGGTTATCTCTTTGTGGCCTTCAGGGAAACTCAGCTCTGTGTCTGAGCACAGGAAAGGCAGAATTTGAATCCATCCTGTTTAATCCAACCTGGCTGTCTTGTATCCTTTCCCTGTTCCCCAGCCAACTCTGGCTTTTTGGAGCCGTGTTCTGTGGAAGGAAACAGCCCCTGAAAAAGCCTGGGAGAGTCGTTTGTGGGATGAGCAGAGGGAATTTGGGCAATAAAGAAGCAGAATCTTTAAATCATTTTGTGGGTGTCATTCTTGACGTGTCCTGCACGGGGTTGTTGTGCAGCCTGAGCCCTGAGGCAGGTGAGGCTCTCCAAGGAATGCAGTTTGTTTGCTGCTGACACTTCTCTCATATTCCTGCTTCTCCCCTTGATGGTTCTGCATGGTTTATGATACACTTGGCATTTCTTTATAAAATTTGGGCTGAGCCCCTGATGTTGTTTTCCCGTCTCTTCCTAGAAGAAAAAAAAGCTCTAAACTGGCCTTCTTCTACCCACAGGATGCTTTGGGGGTCTTAAATCAGAGTTAGGTGCAAAGCAGACTAAATATTGGGGTGAAATAAGTAAATCACAGGCATCCATCTCCCTGGGAGGCTGCAGGATAAAATGGGAAGGGGAGCAGCTCCCAGTGCCCTCCCTGCACCTTTCTTTCCCATTGTGGAAGCTTAAATAGAGTTGTTCAGTGTGCTGTGGAGGTGCTTGGGAATCTGAGCACCGCTCCTCTTGGAGGAGAATTCTTTTTGTTAAATGGGAAAGGATTTGTTTTCCGAACAAATCATTCCCTTGCTGCCTTCGGGGGAGAAAAAGCCGAGTGAAATTTTGAAGAGCCTGTTCTATGAGCAGCACTTTGCTGCTGAGGTTTATTGACCAGCTATTCAAAACCTCTTGTGTCTGGACAAGGAATGGAAGCACCAGAATGCTGCTGGTTCTGTGTGCCTGCGAGCTGAGCTTGCTGCAGGTGAAAATGTTGATACAGTGGATATCTCCTCTGGCTGCGTCCTGAGTGAGAACTCTGCCTGTCCAGCCTTCCCTGCTAGCTTCCAGGCCCCTCCAGGCTCATCCCATTTGTTTATTTAGCAGTAAAACCTGGAAAAGGGGGGAGAGGAGCTGTGGGAAGAGAGAGGAGCTGTGGGAACACGAGGCCTGGGATGGTAAATGTGGACTTGGCACCTGCAGCACTCAGAGAGAAAAAGGTTTGGCTTCTTGGCCAGGCAGTGTGGGCTGGAAGGAGCAAATAAATCTTCACCTCCAGGTGTCCCTCAGGTGGATTTCTCCATCTCTCCATGTCATTGCACGAGGTAAGGAGTTGTGGGCACCTGCCACATCACTAGGGGTGCAGTGGCCATAAAAGCTAAAACTGGGCTGAATAACCCTCCCCAGCTCCTGTGGCACTGCCTGAAAGAGCTGAAGGCTTCCCTGCCTTGAACCTCGGTTCATCTGGAGCATTTCTGGGCTGCTCCCTGCTCAGGCTGTGGGTAAGGGGCAGCTCTGGGCTGGGATGTGGGAATCCCTCCCTGCCAGGCTGGAATGCTGAGCTTGGGACACTTGGTGTGTCCCAGCCCTGGCTGTCTGATGTCAGGGTATTTGTGAGCCCACAAATCCTCCTTCAAGGATGTGGCTGAATGAGGGGCTGGAAAAACAATTCAGGGTTTTCCTTGAGCAGTTTTTTTGTGATTTCCATGCAGAGCTCTTGCTGTTTGACACTGAGCTGAAGGGTCTGCTCCAGGCACATTGATATGTGGGTGTGCACCTGCAGAAAAATGTCAAATATTATGGGTGTGTAAATGTTCATCAATATTAGTCTTTTATTTCTGTGAATTACAGCTGCTCTGTGCAGGGGCTGTCTCGGGGTTTTTAAATGTATCTGTTCTTCTATCACTGCCTTTCAAACACATTTCCCTAAAAAGGGGGAGAAGGGAATGAGGTGGTGCTGTTTTAAGGGATCCCAGCCTCTGGGTTTGGTCTGTTGTCTTTAACACAAGATTGTGATCCCTTATCACATAGCAAGTGTGATTTTCACTTTAATTGAAGGATAAATTAAAATTGACTGCTCACTTCCCCTGTTTATGGCTTCAATTTTTTTTGTTTGTTTGGTTTTGGTTGGGGTCTTTCTGGATAAGATTTTGACATAGAAGCATTAAGGTTGGAGAAGCCCTCAAGACCATCAATCCAACCATTAACCCATCACTGCCAATCCTTGTCCCCAAGTGCCACATCCACGTGGCTTTTGAACACTTCCAGGGATGGTGATTCCAACATTTCCCACCTCTTCCAATACTTGACCACCTTTTCTGTGAAGAAATATTCCCTAATATCCAATTTAAACCTTCCCTGAGGCAACTTCAGGTTATTTCCTCTTGTCCTGAAATGCTTCCAAAATATTTTGAAAGGGAAGGAAATGAAAGTGAGAGCTCTAAAAGGGAAGGGAAGAGGTTTGCAAGGAAATAAATGTGGATAGCAGGGTGGTCTGACAGCTGTTCAGGGCAGGTGAGCAAAATATGTCTTTTCTCAGTGTATTCCACTGAGAACATCTCAGTGTTTTAAGGGAGTTTAGCTTAACTAAGTGTCTCAGAAGGGCTGTGACAAATAAATAAATCAGGGTTTTGCTCACAAAAGGCTTTGAGTACCAAAAAGGGTCAATTTGCACTCCTGGAATTGCAGCTGTAATTCCAGGTTCAGAGGCTCAGGCAGAATTTGGGACAAACATTGCACTTGGCAGGGCAGGCTGTGTCCTTGCACAAAGTCACCTGCTTGGGGGAAAAGCAATTTGCATTTGGGTTTGTTTGCTTTTGGGATTGAAACTTGTTCTGTATCAAGGTAAGACTGACTCAAATTACACAGGCAAGCCCTGAAGAGTATTTGGGCTTTTCAGTATTTTATCCAGGCTAAATATGAAGCTCTTCTCTTCTCTTTGATCACTTTTTGTCCATATCTGGGTTGCAGAAGGAGTGGGGTGAGTGTGGGTGAGGATGAACTGCCAACATCTCCTGCTCTCCACAGGTTCTGAGTTTCACTTCACTCTTTGAGTTCCTCAGAAATCAAACTGAGCAAACCACACCTTCTGTTGCTTTCCTAAATGATCCCAGACTTCTCTCTCCATCCTTTTTTGAGCCTCTGGATGAATCAGGCAGAGCTGTTGATTTTTTGGGAGCCCTCCAGCTGAGGGGAGAGTGTAGGATCAGTGCTGATTGTGTGGTGACACACTCCTGCCTGTGCCTTTAGGCTGAA
This sequence comes from Climacteris rufus, assembly GCA_013398175.1. NCBI lineage: Eukaryota > Metazoa > Chordata > Aves > Passeriformes > Climacteridae > Climacteris > Climacteris rufus. Next base: position 144,305 of record VZRZ01007691.1, read on the forward strand.
ACAGATCTCACATCAGAGAAAATATCTGTGAGTCACAGAATAAACCAGGGTCTTGGTGGAGTTCTGGAGGTCACCATACCCCTCAGCAGGGATATATATTACAGTTGTAAAGGTCTTGGAAAAAGAGGATACAAATATGTGTGTGTATATTTATATCTTTCAGTGTTTTGTGTGGTTTTTGAGGATGTGCATCTCCACTTGGGAGTGGGTGCACCTGTAACAAAATCCTAATAATAATAATGATAATAATCGTATTAATAGGTGAAAAAAAAAAGCAAACAATGTTTGTATTCTCCCTGAGAGAAGGCACGTGGAAACACCCATTTATTTTGCTTAACTTGCAGAGTTCACTCGTGAAGGCCACAGGAGGAGGTAGCTGGGAATGAGCATCCCTGCACTGGGATAATTCATCAGGGACTCTTCACTGCTCCTTTCAAGGGGGATGTTGGCAGTTTGCTGCTGATTTGGGGCATCTTGATTTAGCCTGGAGCAAAGGAGGCTCAGGGGGCCCTGCTGGCTGGAATTTCTCCATGGAAAGGCTGCTCAGGCCTTGGCAGGGGCTGCCCAGGGAGCTTTGCAGTGCCCATCCCTGGAGGTGCCCAAGGAAGGCCTGGCCGTGGCACTCAGGGCTCTGGGCTGGGGACAGGGTGGGGATGGGCACAGCCTGGATTTGGTAATTCTGGATGATTTTTCCGGCCTCAGTGGTCTGGGATCTCCACAGGCTGCCACTCTCCAGCTCTCAGTGCTCTGTGCCTTCCTCTCACCTGCGTTTTAGTTGTACCTTTAAAGCCCAGAGGAAGTTCTTTATCCTTTTTACAGCTACTCTCACTCCTCCCAGCTCCTCTCTACCCCCAGGCTGCTGTTTCAGGTTTTGGCAGTCACCTCCATCCTTTCCGTGGCGTTTCTCAAAACGTCCTGCAGGCAGGGTGGGAGCTGATTACAAATCTCCTGTATTCCCTTCTCTGGAGTGTGCCTGGATCCACGAGGTGTTCCTGAACTGGCTGCTCAGGCCACACAGGCTGTACACGCTGATTCCTGGCTCCAAGCCCACTTCCCAAACTATTTCTTAAACCCCAGTGTCCAAAAGCAGTTGCAGGATGTCATTTTTTGGCAGCAGGGAGGTGGCACAGCTTGGTCAACACTCGCTGAGTTTTGGGCACCTCAGCACAGGTTTGTGCTGGTGTCAGAGGGGCTGGCTGCATTCCCTCTGCTTGGCTCTCCTAAATCAACCTTGGCACTGGAAATGCCCCCCAAACAGGAGGATTTCCAGTGTACAGCTCTGAGGGAGGCTGTCCCAGCCTCCATCACATTGGGACTGTGTCTCCAAGAGGGTTTCCCAGGAGGTAAAATAAGTTTTTTCAGCTGCAAACAGGTTTGCTGGAGTGTGTGAAGGGCCTGGCTGTGGTGTCACCAGTTCCAGCAGGAGGTGTGAGAGTCAGAACTCTTTGTGTGTTGCTTTATTTCCCCTCCTTTTGGATTTTATCCCACGAGGAAAAGGCTGACTGGAGAGGTTTGGGGAATGGGTTATGGAGGAGGCTCTGCAGGGGCATCAAAATCTGCAGGCTGACCCGTGTTCAGTTCCCCTTCACTCGTAGAACTCTGACAGATTGAGCTTTAAACTCCTGCTGCAGGTGCCTGCTTAAAACAAAATCATTCCAGAAGATGCTGTTGGAATTTATTTGGCTTTTCCCAGGGAGACATCAAAGGAAAATGGTGTTTTCTCCATATTTGAAGCGCTCTTGCAACAATTTGCAGTGGGAAAACAACTTAAAAATTGGCAAAATGTGCATAATTTATTTTTTTCCTCACTGATATTGAAGTTATTTGGTCAGAACTTCCCTGAATTTGGGTGAGGGATAAACCTCTCAGGGTTTACAGTTCCCACATACACAGGGGCTTGTCACTGTGTTGAAGTGGTAACTTGGGCTTCACCTCAGGTGTAATTTTGGGAATATTTTCAGCATTGTTCAGGAAAATCTGCAGATCCATAGTGATACTTCTAAAGCAAACTTCCTGCAAACAAGTATTGCTCTGTTTTCAGAGCAGAGCTTGAACAGCACCCAAGAAATCAAGCTGCAGTCCAAGTGTGAAACAGGCAGAGATGAAATCAAATATTGAATAGTCACTCCTGAATTCTGCTCTGAATCGAGGGAATCCTCCTCCCACCCCTCCTGGCGTTTGTGGAGTTGTGTGATGAAATTTATATCCTAGGAATATGTGAGCTTGTCCTGAACCCTGCTTTTTTATTCACCTAATTTTTCACTACAAGTGCTTTTATTTTTCAATGGAAATGTGATGAATAATTAGTGCCTTTGTGGGAGAACCAAGATTTTTTTTTTCCTCCTGAGGGGCCAGGACTTGAAGCCAGTACCAGTAATGTGAATAATGCTAAAATCAATGGCTCTTATCCATGTTTCCAAGGCATTGCTGGGATAGACAACTGAAAATAAAGAATTAGGCCTCCCAGATGCCTCGTGGGTATAGAGAAATACAAGGTAGAAATGTCACTGGTTTATTTTGGATATTAAAGCCTTTACTGGATGACAGAAGACACTCAGTTATTGAAACCTCTCACCATAGGAATGCACTTTGGTGTCTCAGATAGCCCCTTGGATATTATTTAATCTTTAAAATTCAGATTTGTTTGGATTTCTGAGTCATGGAAGACTTTGGCTTGATGTAGGATGTGCCTCCGGTCCCGTGCTGGGAGGAGAAAGGGAGAGATGATAATGCACTGTAAAAATTCAGCCTGTTATTTAAATTACACCCAGACTGATTGAGAGAGTTCCTCAAGCCAACTTAAGATGTTTTCTTCTGTGCCTTGAAAGAGAAAATGACCATTTAATTATGGGGAGAAAAAAATCATCCTGCTGATTGAGAGAGTCACATGAGTGCAATTTACTTTATCCTTCTGTTCATTTGAGGGACATGGATGCAGTTCAGCCAGAGATGTTATTTAAAGTTTAATTGGGTGGACTCAGAGTGACAAAACCTGAATGTCCCCATCAAAGCAGAACCTCTGTGCTTTGCTGGTGTTGTTATAGGGGACAAAATTGATCCTGCTTTGTTCAGACTTGCTTCAATCATCTGTATTTTGATTTTGCTGTGGTTAAAATGATCCATATTGAACTTGGCATCCCGGGGAGGTTATACAGGAATTTACCAGAGCACTGGCACAGGTTCCCCATCCCTGGAAGTGTCCAAGGCCAGGTTGGAGCAAGCTGGGACAGTGGAAGGTGTCCCTGCCCGTGGGATGGGTGAGCTTTAAGGCCCCTTCTGTACTCATTCTGTGATTTTCCACGCACAGATTATTTTCCAGGAACTATTTCCATGATTCCTGAAATCAGGGATGATGCACCAGGAGCAACTGGGTGTCAGCCTAGTTTAAGAAGGGCTGTAAGAAGACCAACCCTACATCCTGGATTGAGTTTTAACTCAATTTAATTTGTTAATATTGCTCATTCTGCAGTGTAATACTGCACGTGGAGGAGCTGCCCAGTGCTGGGGCACAACCCCAGCAATCCATGAATAATGCAGCCCATTATCAGTTTGTGTTTCCAAACAAACACCAGTGTTAGCAAACCTTCATTGGACCGGCTCTGAAGTCAAGCAGCCACTTAGCCATTCCAGCTTTAATTGCTCTGCAATTAAATCTGCAACTACAATGTAATTAGCACTCAGGGTTTAATTTGGGCAAGCGAGGCTCTGGCTGAGCAGCCCCAGGCTCAGGGGTGTGTGGTGGGCACCAGGGCAGCAAGGGAAGCTGTTCCCTCTTGGATTCCATAGATTATCCACAACGATCATCCAAATCCAACTCCTAGGACTCATTTTTCTTAGGAAAAGTTTAATTTCATGAAGTTTTAGAGCATCTCCCTGAAATCTCTCAAAGTGACAAGGTGAGGTGAGGCCCTGGCACAGGTTGCCCAGAGAAGCTGCCCCATCTGGAAAAGTCCAAGGATAAAGAACCAAAGAGCCTCCCATAAAACTGAGACTTCTGAGCATCCACAGAACCCAAAATATTTTGAGTTCTTCGTGGTTAAAGTGATTCCTGGCAGGTATTTCTGTTGGGAGCAGGCTGCTGGCTTCTGGAGGTATCGATCTCTTCTATTGATCTTTAACTCTGGTCACATTCTCCTGTTCGTCCTGGAAGGAGAATGGCTGGAGCCCTTGGAACTGGAGAATTGAAAACCCTGAGATTTTCATTTTATGCCCTGTTTGAAAAATAATATACATTGCCCATCATCATGGAACAGTTTCTCACAGCTGACAGAAAAGTGCATTGTTTGTACGCCAGCTAAAGCTCCCCCAAATCAGCTCAGCTCCAAATTAAATATAATGTTGGATTCAATAATGCTCAATATTTAGACAGAAATGCAGCATTTTCTGATTCTTCTGCCTGGAGTGAGGCATCTCTTGCATAATTTAGCATTTATCTGAGGGAGATGCCAAGGCAAGTTGCAGATCTATCTCCGTTAATTCTGTTGCATTTCATTTGGTTCCTTTAGCTGGTTGATCCATCAGAGCAGTTTGTTTGCACTGTGTAGGCTGTGTAGGTAGGAAAAGAAAAGGGGGAAAATCCTCTAGCAATCCTCTTGACCTTTCAATTCCACGAGAGATGAATTCTGCTCGTGGTCTGGGGATCTTTGTGAGGTGTTTGATGTTCCAGATTGCTCAATTACACAGCAGGAGAACGGGGGGCTTTCTCCAGGCCAGTAAATTGGAATTAAAGAGCACTTTAATTACTAAACCACAGTGCAAGAGAGGCAGCCTCCCCGTGCCTCTGCTCCTGCTCCAGTGCCAAAGATTGGATACCTCACCTTCAATTCCACCATCCTGTCCTGTTCAGTCCTTCTCTTGTATTTATTGTAGTATTTTAATTTCCTTACCAATACATTTCTTGCGTACTGGGGGAAAAGGCTGATGCAGTAAAAGGGTCATGAAGATTGTGGTAAAAATAACTGTGTTTTCCATCTCAAATCTCCACGTCCTTTGCCATAATCAGGCAGGATTTTTTCATGGAGGCACAGGGGTGAGAGCTCCCTGTTCTGCATGTAAAAAACAGGGTGTAAGTTGGTGGGAGCTGAGCTGCTATTTCTGTGGGGAATCGTGGAAAGTGCTGAGTTGGAAAGGACCAGACCCACAGGGATCATCCAGTCCAGGTCCTGGCATGGATTGGGAAGGATCAGATGAAACTTAAGCAGTGGGAGAGAGCTCCAACACTTGGGAATAATGTGGTTTACTTTGTGCATTACTGCTCACACTGCTCTGTCTTGTCTCAGGAACCCATGAGCTAAAAGTGAGGGAAAGACATTCCCTTTGTTGTATTTCTTGTAGAGCTTTCTGCAGAAATATCCCCATTTCAGCTCTGCTGAAACTCAGTTCTATGAAACAAAAAAATGCATGCTTCCAAACCTGAAGTGTGTGAGGCACCACTAAAGGTTGATATTGCTCATTCTTGAGACAGACATCTATTTTGGATTGATACTTAATATGGAGAAATGACTCAAACATTTACAAAAAGAGGCATAAAAATTAACTTGCAGTGAAGACATTTGAATCCTCCCCCCAGCTCTGTGCTCCTGTATTAGAGAAAACCTTGCTGCCACCTTCACACTCCCACAGACCAGGTAACCCCTAGGCCGTAATAATTCCCAAACAGCCACTTTTAGTTTGATAAATAACCATCTTTTCCAGCCTAAATGATTCTGTCATTGTGTTGCATGATTGTATTCCATGATCCCTTAACCTGCTTCCAGTTTGGGGTGTGAGAGGAGGATTTTAGTGACTGAGAAGATTTGAAATATTTGGTTTTTTCCTGCTCTTTTTTTGTGGTGGGAATAACCCCGTGGGCCCCTCACTTGTGTCCTCTCTTCCTTCCCTTCTCCTGCCTCTTGCTTTCCAAATCTTGCTCTTCAAACCTCCAAGATTTAAAAAGTTGGTCACTTCCAAGCTCCCAGCTTGGTCCTGAGCTCCTTTCTCTCCATTCAACCTCGGATTTTAACCCCCCTCACTCGTCCCCTCCCAGCCTGGCACAGGTACCTTGATAAAGCAGATTTCCCTTCATAAAATGAGGAAGAAAAGGGATGGAGAGATGGGAATTAAATAATAGCCATGGGTCAGAGTAATTTTCTTTTGGGTAATAGTTCTGTTATTCATGGATGAGTGTTCTCAGGGATTAGTTTCTCAGGGAAAATGAGCAAAATTATGCCGCCGTTTTCCTGTGTGGTGTTAGAGACCTAAATCTTCCCCTTTTTGATCACCAAAAAATGGGGGAAATTTCACCTGAGAGGGTAATCCATGAAACAAAGCTCACACTGAGTACTGTATTTCCTGACTGTACAGACGCTCCACTAAAAAACCCTCAAGTGGTGAAAGTTTCTGTAGGCAACAGTTGTTTTTAACCTTTTTCTGAGTTTATTCTTCGTAACATATTTTAATCCCTTTTTAAGTTGTAGGGCTCTGGTGTGTTTTGTTCACAGTGTAGAAGCCCAGATGGGTTTGGGTTGGAAGGGACCTTGAAGCCCATCCCACCCCTGCCACCTTCCACCATCCCAGGTTGCCCCATCCAACCTGGCCCACAACCAAATACATTTTAAAACTTAATTCTGAAACAATTTAATTTCCCTTTGAAAATGTCTGAAAGAATTTAATTTCCCTTTTAAAATGGTCTTTTTTTTTCTTCCTTTTCTCACAGATGGGAAGGTTGAAGTGACAAAAGAGGGAGTGAAGCTCTGCACCATGGGACCTGGCAAGGTTTTTGGGGAGTTAGCCATCCTCTACAACTGCACCCGGACAGCTACTGTCAAAAGTAAGAGCATTTTGGATGTTTTCTCATCTCTTCACTTGGGAATTGCAGCTTCTTTGAGATATTTCACTTCCTCAGTGAATTAAACTCTTTAGGGTATGGATTATGGTACGGAATTGAGCCATTGTGTGTGGGAAGAAGATGCAGAGGAAATGTTTCATTCAGTCACTAAGGTTGATCCTACCCTGTGCAGAGCAGCCTGGAGCTCTTAACCACAGTTTTCCGTGCAATTCCTGCTGAATGTTGTGATATTTAATTTTTTTGTTCCTTAGAAAAACATTTCAGACCTGTGTAAGTCTTCAAGGGAAGCTCAGTAAGCCAAGCTTAGTTTTTGTTCATGACAAGTAATTGTTTTCCTACTAAAATGAATCAGGAAAAGAATCTGGATGGCACTTGACCCCCCTGCTCTAAATTCCTCAGCACTTCTCCTGTAATCTGTTTTATTTTATGAATGTTCTTGCACAGTTAAGTGGAGGAAATAAATCACATTGCTGTGTACAACTTCAACAGGTTTTTGTTTCAATTCAGATGGGTAGTTGAGATCTGGGGTATAGGGATATCATAGTCCTCCTTGATCCTGAGGATATGAGTTTATGGGGGTGTCTTAAGCAGAGGTTTTACAGGAGATGATGAATTATTGTGTGGTTTTAAGGTGCTGTGGGGGTGAGGTTGGAAGGGTACAGATGACACAGAATAATCCAAACAAGTGGTACAAGCTTGAATAATACAAACTAGTGGTGTTCTTGTACCAGAATAATGAGGTGTGTGAGTGCCTGCTTGGAAGAAAGCCTTGTACAAATACCTAATTGTGCTCCAAAAAGAGAGAGAAAGGAAAAGAACAAATGGGCAGAGATGAGAAGGCAGAACAGATAAGTGGATTATTTTCTGCAGAATGTGCTGTTCTCCATGGATCTGAAGGATGTGACTGATGTTCTGGATATGACTGATGTTCTGTTCTCACCTGTGCAAACCTTGCCTTTTTACAGGGGCTGGGGATCTCGGGTGATGCTGAGGAATTCAGATAAGCAGCAGGTCTGTGTGACAGATACAGCTGGAGAAGCTGGAAAGAGCAGGGACAGGGGGAAGTGGTTGAATCCTAGAAAGGGCAGTGAGAAGATTGGTGTTAATTCCCCTGAGGAGTGCAGAGCTAAAAGGCACCTGATCCTCTCTCTACCCCTGGTGGAATCCCAGATAACCACTCTGTTCCTGGGGCTGTACCCCAAGTGGTACAAGGCACTCCCCCAGGGAATGGTCCACAACTTTTACTGTCAGCTTTGCTCTTACTGCCTTTTCCACGCCCTCAGTCCCCTCTCCTGAGCAAACTTCCAGAGTGGCACATGGCACTCTGTTGTCCCAAATCCTTTTGTCCTGGTTAAACTGGGGGCGGGAGTAAGGTCACTGCTCCAGCCATCCTCAGACCTTGCTTCCAGGAGTCTGTTTGTTGTTCCTCTGATCCTTTGCCACCAGCACTGCATAATTATCATTATGCACCTCCTTCTGCTGGGTTTCAATCTCCTTTCCAAGGGACTTGGAGGTATTTTCTTTCTCCTCACTGCCCAAAAACTAGCAGTTGTGGTTGTGATGGGCTTGGGGAACTGCTTCAGCTCGACCTCGCTGAGCTGAGGGCGCAGAGGTGTTCACATCACCTCAGGGCACGGTTTTGACTTAATCACACACAGCTTCAAATACCTGCTTGTTCTTTGGGTAAATGAGAAAGAAATGGTGTAAATCCCTAGAAAGGCAAGCATTCCATTAAGCCTGGGGATGACTTTGATCATTCCAGGGTTTATTCCAGGAAAAATGAACAGTTGGTGACTGGAGTGAGACACCCGGCGAACAGCGGTGGTGACGTGGCAAGGAGCATCCTCCAGCTCTCATTTAGAGAAACACTTGCACTCAGGGCTTCCCAATTTCCAGGAGAGAGATTTCCATCCCCTCCAGGGCAGAAGTGTGTTTTGATGTGCCTGCCTGTAGTTCATTACCAGGACATGAAGCTCTTTGAGAAATGGAGTTGCAGCAGAGGCTGGGTGAAGGATGGATTTCTGGGGGTGTGGAGCTCAGCATCTGGGCCATGAGGATGTATCAGCTGAGTGACATCTCCTGCTGGAACTGCATTTTATGTGTGCCCTGGCTTTGCTTTGTAAATAATAAAGATTTTAGTGCCATTACTCACTGTTAGCCTACGTGGGCTCTTCAGCTGTGCTCACTCTGCAGGAGCAAACTTCACATATAAATCACTGGAGGAAGGGCTTTGTCTTTTCAATAGAATTTAGGAGCTGTTAAAATTTAATGATTCTGATCTGACTCCTGTTTTGTAACGACCTCTTTAATAAGGCAATGCAGGGCTTTGGAAAGCCTGCCCCAAGAGAACTATTATCTTATTTTTTCACTATTATTGCAATCTTAAATAAGAGCAGGAAGGGCTTGGGGTTTGAGCAGGGCCTGGGAAGAACCCAAAACCCTTGGGTGTTGAGGAGCACTGGGGAGGGCAGGGACACATCTCCTGACATGGGGTCTTCTTTTAAGATAAATGTGCAGTTTTTGATATCTGAGGGTTTTTTGTTATTCTGAAGCGTTTGCTTTACATTTCCAGACACTACCAAAAGGATAATGGTGGAGTTTTGGGGTTTTTTTGGTTTATTTTTTTTTCTTCTGGTAGAAACTGGACAGTCTGCTCCAAGTATGGAATTCTCCAGGTTTTCTGGCTCCTTGATGTTCACAGCTCATCTTCCATTGCACACACAGGGAAATCTAAATCAGCTGCTAATTTCTCCCTCTCTCTGTATGATTATCCAGAGTTCTCAAGTGCCTGCATGCAAACCTTGGTGCTGCTTGCAATTTAAAGCAGAATCACGGATTCTCCTCCCTGATTAGAACAAATAATTAAGTTCAGAATGAGGAATTTATCCACTCGTTATGGATAAATTGTGTCACACCTCAAACGAGGTCTCTGATCCCCTGTTTTTAGTGACATGGGAGGGGGAAAGAGCTATGAGAGGACATTAAAAAAGGACAAAAAAGACAAAAATCTCCCCAGCTGAATTGTAGTTGTGTTTAAAACATGGGGATTGTTCATTTGATAACAGAAAAGATATGGAAGGAAGTGGACTTTGCTGTTAATGTTCTCAAGTTCTCATTCCTCTCAAAGAATAATGTGTGGAGCAGACTTTTGCAGGTGATTTAAGGAGGATTTTGTGGAAGGAGCAGATTCTCCATCCTCTAAGGACGTTCTGTTTATTTTAGAAGTGGTCTTAGCATCTGAAATGGATTCTCCTGGGGGCAAAATTCAAATCAAACCATCCCACAGAAACATCTCTGATGATTTCAGGCAGTTACACTCCACACCAGCCCATGTTTTTAGGAGAACTATTAGCAAAAAAAAAAAAAAAGCAAGCAGAGGCTGAAGTTATTAAACTCTAAATTATGTAAATCTTTTTGCTGGCCCTCCAAAGCCAGCACAAGAGTTTCTCAAGCTGCTGCTCTTGCCAGCTGCACTAATTGTACAAACCCCAGCACGGCGCAGCGGGATTAAGGCAGCGCTTTAGCAATTCCTTGCCAAGCTTGGATGAGTTTGAATTTTCCACTGCTGGGTTTTTTTTTATTTATTTTTTATGGAGTCCTGTGCTTGCTGCAGCCCCAGGAATGACAACTTGACGAGGAGCTTGGTAACATGGATAATTTGTAAGGAAAAATAAGGCAACAGTGAGCTGCCAATTAAAACTGCAGCGACTCGTTACAAACCTCGGAGAAGGAGGTTGCCTTTGGAGGTTCTCCTCTCACAATTACAGGAGGCAGGGGAAAGTTTGTTCAGCTCTCCTTAAAACACACACTCTTGGGAAGGAAGTTGACTTTAGACACTCTGCTGTTTGATTAAAACCTTTGTGATATTACTCAGAGATGAGAAACCTGGCATGGCCAAGCCTGGGAGGAGATAAATGGATGTATCCTGGGAGAAAGTAATTTAAACTCACCCTTCCACTGCCTGTATTTTGCTGTGACCTTTACAGGTTTTGCAAGTAATGTGACAAAATGGAATTGGATTATTCCTCCAAGGGGATGATAATGAGAAAATGATGTTGAGGACAATGGACAAGGTGTAGCAGGAGGTTTCTTTTCCCTTTTCTCATTCAGGAGCATCTTCAGGATGGCATTTCCATGGCTCAGCACATCCAGGCACAGGGATGGGGGGTCCTGACTGACATTTTAACTGAGGGACAGTCTAATCCAAGAGAGATGGGGAAAACAAAATGAAAAACTCATTCACCACCTGGGTTTGTTGTGTACCTGAAACATCCCCGGGTGTGTTGAAATAAGAGCTGGTTAAGGAAGCAGGGCAGGAAACAGGAAATAGGGAATGGTATCTTGGGTGCAGTGGTACTTACTGGGTTATTAATTATTTTTAAATAAGGAGGAGTTCAGTGGTGTGGTGTGGACAGAATAACCAACCATGTGGTTGTGATTAAGATCAAAATTTAAACTGTTTTCCTTCCACTATTGCAGTGATTTTTTAAAAAATCTTGATGCTGCTCTGGCACCTCAAGATTCAAGTCCTGCATTGCCTGTGGGAGCTGTGGCAGCACAAACATTCCCAAAGTGTGGCAGCTGAGCACCTGTACAGACACTTTGGGGTTATTCCTTATGCTGACCTTTGTTTTGGTGGACAGAGGGGTTGACCCTTACTCCTTAGGAGTGTGAGGAACACTGTCCATAGAAAGCTGGTTTTGACTCAGGCTTTCAGCACTGAGAAGGCATTAGAAAGGTCCCAATCCTATCTGGAAATGTTGGGAAGGAATTCTCTGGGCACCCTGTGCCAGGGCCTGCCCACCCTCCCAGGGAACAATTCCTGCCCAATATCCCACATAACCCTCCTTTCTTCCATTTTCAAGCCATTCCCTGTGTCCTGTCCCTCCAGCCCTTGTCCCCAGTCCCTCTCCAGCTCTCCTGGAGCCCCTTTGGGCCCTGGCAGGGGCTCTGAGCTCTCCCTGGAGCTTCTCTGCTCCAGGTGAGCACCCCCAGCCTGGCTCCACAGGGATTTGAAAACTTGTTCCAGCTAAATTTGCAAATGGAGCATGGAGGAATCCTAAATGCTGGTTTTATTTCCTAATGAGGTTGAATACCTGGAGAAATAAAGCTCTGTAAAACCATTCAGCCCAGAAAAATGGGAGTGTTGGCTCAAACACACTGAAGAGCAGCTCCAGTAACACCTGGAGGTTCAGACATCATGGGCAGCTTTAAGACTGGTTATTTATATATTGGAAAAAGCTTGCAATGTTAAATGCCTGTTTAAAAACTCTGCCAGAGGAGCTAAAGTAACAACAAATACCAAAGTGCTATGTGTTGTGTCTGATACAGAAGGAGGGCAATGACCATGCAGGGGAAGTGAAGTGCTTCAGTTGTTCTGAAATACTTGTGGAATTAATGTTGCTGATATTCTTCATGTTGGTTTAATTGCAGAGTGGAATGAGCTGAGAACCCATCACTTAAGCAGGGTTATAAGGAGATGATGACTTTCTCTGTGCAACCCTTGAAGATTTATTAACAGCAGCTGTCAAATAATTAGTTCATAAGAGCTCCCATTTTGTCCCCTTTCATAGTTGTCACTGCAAATGTTGCTGATGTTTGAAGTATGGCCAGAGCAGCTGTGAGAAATGAGGTGGCTGAACTGTGCTGCCCATACTAAACTTTTGCTTGGAGCAGAGTTTGATAAACAAGGGGATGCAATGGAATATTTGCCATAAATATTAATTTATGGGCTCAGTGACACGTGGTCCTCTCCCAGATCAAAATGGGTCTGGTTTTGCCCCACCACTGTATAAAATCTCTCATTCTAGAATATTTCCTGGTACTAACTGGGGAACAAGAAGCCACTTGGTACCAAGACAGACCCAGAATTGATCAGTCTGTGTTTCAGAACCAGAGGAACCATGGCCTTCTGTTCTCTAAAACCACTGCAGAAGCTCCTTGATGACATGAAATCACCCCATGCTGCCTTTCCTGCTGTCCATAAAAGCAGAGTTTTTAAACATGGTTTTACCCATTGTAACCCAGGCTTTCTTTCTGAGTTACACTGGTTTAATTTAAACATCTGATTGATTGTGTTGGAGGAGTTGTGCTTCTCTGTATCTCAAGCCCATCACTTCCAATAAACTTCCATTAAGGGAATCACGGAACAATCTCCCAAAAATAGCCTCAAATATGTTACCAGTCAGTAAAAGTTACTGCAATTTTTATTGCTTTCAGCCAGGGTGTAGCAACACCATCTCCACTGGCTGATCCCTTTGTCCCTTTGGATGATGAGGATCCTGCTTCTCAGGCAGCAGTGAGCTCTGGATCTCTCCTGCACACAGGGAACAGGAGGAATTTTTTAATGTTAAACTTACCCAGTTTTCACTGGCTATTATCTTAGTTAAAAATCCCCCCTCTTTTGTAATAGTGTGGGGTTATTGTGATGAAAAACGTGTGTGAACACCAATACTAACATTTATTCTTTTCTTAACTACTTCTCAAGTGTAATGTCAATGAAGGTTTCCTGATTTTCCAGGCCTTTTTGGCTATGGAAAGGCTCAGAGCAAGGCAGGGCACCCCTGGGCTGGGGCTGGGGCAGTGGAAAGCATCTTCCCCTTGTATCCTTGGACATCCCTGGAGGAGAGGAGATGACATCAGGGGAAATCAGAGAATCCCAGAGTGGTTTGGTTGGAAGAGACCTTAAAGCCCATCCAGTGCCACCCCTGCCATGGGCAGGGACACCTCCCACTGTCCCAGGCTGCTCCAAGCCCTGTCCAAGCTGGCCTGGGACACTTCCAGGGGGACATAAGGTGGCAGCACATGTGGGATTACCCAGGAGGGGATGGGGAGCAGCTTCTGGGGCAAGTCAGGAGGGCCTGTGGAGTTTGTTGTGGCTGACAGAGCTGCTGCAAGTTGCTGCTGCAGTGGGTGGCTCGGTCAGGACTCAGCCTCCACTCTGGATTTTGGGGCTTGGCTATTTTGAGAGTGTGAGGTGTGGGTGGAGCAGATGGATGTGCCATGTGCTGCATTACACAGTGCTGGGAGTTATATTTAATGTATGGAAAAACAAAACAGAGGCAGAGGGAAACATGTCTGTCCTACTACCCTGCTGACTCTCATAGTAGGTTTTTCCTCACTTTCCCCTTTTTTTTTTTAACTTTAGGAATCTGGAATTCCTCACAGCAGGCTGGGTGTCCTCCTGTACATCACCCTGCTTGTTTTGGGGCTGGCACCTCAAATTTTTCTCAGCCTTTCCCAAAATATTCAGCTGAATCTGCAGCATGCAAACTGTTTGCCACCTCCTATTAAGGGAGTGCAATCCCAAGCTGGATTCTCTGCATCCTTTGATTGCCTGTACATAAACATGGAGCTTGTCTGGGGTTTGGAGCTGTTGGGTGTGAGGAGTTGATGTTGCTTTATCATTGTGGGGCTTCTTCATAGAATCGTGGAGTGCTTTGTGTTGGAAGGGACTGTCAAGGTCATCCCACCCCTGCCATGGGCAGGGACACCTTCCACTGTCCCAGGGTGCTCTAACCTGGCCTTGGGCACTGCCAGGGATCCAGGGGCAGCCACAGCTTCTCTGGGCACCCTGTGCCAGGGCCTGCCCACCCTCCCAGGGAACAATTCCTGCCCAATATCCCATCTGACCCTGCCCTCGGGCACTGGGAAGCCATTCCCCTTCTCCTGGTGCTCCACAGTCGCTCTCCTGGAGCCCTTTTAGGCCCTGGAAGCTCTCCCTGGAGCCTTCTCTTCTCCAGAGCAGAGGAGAGGGAGCAGAGGGGCTCCAGCCCTTGGAACATCTCCATGGCCCCCTCTGGACCTGCTCCAGCAGCTCCACGTCCTTTCCATGCTGGGGACGCCGGGGCTGGGGCAGCTCTGCAGGAGGGGTCTCACCTGAGCAGGGCAGAGGGGAGGAACACCGGAGTGCAGGGCTGGGCTGCTCCTCCAGCCAGGAAACTGAGCCAAAAACAAACACAGAGCCACTGCCTTGGCAAGCTGAGCTCCCTCTCATCTCCCTGCTGCTGTGTTTGGAGGAGTGAGTGTCCCTGGAAGGTTTTAAGGGCACGGGTGTGACTGCAACCCCCTCATCACCTGCCAGGGGTGAAACTCCAGCCTGAGGGAACAAGGAGCAGCCCTGCAGTTGTAGATGTTTTGCAGACAATTTCTGTGCTGATAAAAGGAAATCTCTTCATTATGCAGCGTTCAGCATTGCATCTTTATTCCTGGTGCTCCTGCCATGCTTTGATTGCCTGGTGCTTTGATAGTGGGGCTGTTCTGTGTCTCGATTTCATGGATGTCGTTTGAAGAGGGATATTTTACATGGCCCAGGCGTTGTGGGGAGATGTTTCCAGTGAGGAAAGGGCTGTGTAGGGCAGCTCGAGCCTTCCTCTGCCACAGCTCTCTATTACTGCTGTGATATGTCAGTGTAAATTGTGATTAATGCTACGCATCAGTTATGCTTTCTGAAAGAAGCAGAATTCTTGATAGGAGCTGAAAATCCCACTGTATTTAGGGGATTGTGTGGTGTCTCATCAGACTCCCTGGCCTGTTCAGCTGCAAATGCTTTGTGACAAAACTGCTGACATCTCCTCCATGGCATCGACCTTCTAATCATAAATCCATTTGCTTGTGGCAGTGATGCAGGAATAATAATCATAAAACATGGAATCCCTGAGGCTGGAGAAGCCCTCCCAGCCCAAGGAGCCCAAGCTGTGCCCATCCCCACCCTGTCCCCAGCCCAGAGCCCTGAGTGCCACGGCCAGGCCTTCCTTGGGCACCTCCAGGGATGGGCACTGCAAAGCTCCCTGGGCAGCCCCTGCCAAGGCCTGAGCAGCCTTTCCATGGAGAAATTCCAGCCAGAAGGGCCCCCTGAGCCTCCTTTGCTCCAGGCTGAGCCCCTTTCCCAGCTCCCTCACAGTGCCCAATATTTACTCAAGTTTGGGATGCTGTAATTTACTTGCACTTAATCTGCTTTAAAGTTTCCTGGCAAAGATGGATTTCATATTATTTAAGTGCCAGTATTAAAAGCATTTGGATACCAAACAAACTGACAAAACTGCAGATAGGCTTTTTAATTAAAAAAAAAAAAAAAAGGCACCAAACAAGTTCTTTATATTGCACGTTTGAAAAACTCATTATATTTCATGAATTGCATCTTCTCTGGGAATGGACTCGGAATGGGAGTGCTTTTATTTATCTTTAGGCTGCAATAAAACCCATCCAGACAACAGAAATGTTGACAACTGCATTCACTCCTCTGAAGTTATTTGCAAACCCCTTTAGTTCAGAATATCAAAGTCAGTAGTGTTTGAAATGGGTTTGGTGAAACTGTGCCCTTTTCAGCTTCTGCCTGACGCCCAGTTGGAGGAAATGAGATTTAAATAGTGTCTTGTTTTTAATTAACTGGAGGAAGGGGGAGCGTGGGAAGAGGCTCAGCTATGTTTTGTTAGTTCTTTGTTTTTTCAGGGCAGTCCACAGCCTCTGTAAACAGCAGAAAGTGCAGATGGCACCCTAAAGCTGTCTTCTCTTTTGCTCTGACATGTCCTGGACACCCTCTGCTGTTTTTTTGATGGGTGTAGAGTTGAACTCCAGACATTTGCGTTGAACTCCAGACTTTTGAAGCCATCTGACAGCATTGCAAACGAAGTGCAGAGATCTGAGCAAGGCAAAATCCTGGCTGGCTCTGAAGAAATAAAATTGTCTTTATTTCTTGTGTTTGTTTTTCAGTTCTTGGGTTGCTCTGCCTGCCTTACCTGTGGCAGAGGGCAGGAGTGGAGGCTGATTAAATTCACACAACGTCCCCTACTCAGAGCCTGCCTTTCTAAACTTGGATTTTCTTCCATGGGCAAGGCAAAGGGAGGGATGTTTTTGTGGCACAGCGTCAGTGTTGAAGAGAGCAGCATTTGGAACTGATTGTCCCTCTGTGCTGGCCCTGCTGAGGGAGCGCCAGGGCCGTGTCCAGTTGTGGCCAGAGAGCCCCTGAGGGGCTGGAGCGTGTCCAGGGCAGGGAACGGGGCTGGGGAAGGGGCTGGAGCCCCAGGAGCGGCTGAGGGAGCTGGGAAAGGGGCTCAGCCTGGAGCAAAGGAGGCTCAGGGGGCCCTGCTGGCTCTGCACAGCTCCTGCCAGGAGGGGCAGCCAGGGGGGAAAAAGGGCTCTGCTCCCAGGGAACAGGGACAGGACAAGGGCAAACGGCCTCAGGCTGGGCCAGGGGAGGCTCAGCTTGGACAGCAGCAGGAATTTCTCCATGGAAAGGCTGCTCAGGCCTTGGCAGGGGCTGCCCAGGGAGCTTTGCAGTGCCCATCCCTGGAGGTGCCCAAGGAAGGCCTGGCCGTGGCACTCAGGGCTCTGGGCTGGGGACAGGGTGGGGATGGGCACAGCTTGGGCTCCATGGGCTGGGAGGGCTTCTCCAGCCTCAGGGATCCTGGGATTCTGTGGTTTGGGGTGGGTCATTCCTGGTGTACCAGACCATCGAGCTGTGATGCTTTAACACCATGAGACACAGAGACACTTGGAGGAAAATCTCTTTTCCTTAAAGAGGCCTCCTGGGCAGAGCCCTGTAGGAATTCCATCCCTGCTGGGTGAGCGTGAGGGGAACACTGTGAAACCAGGGGCTCTCACATGAGGAGTATGAGCAGCACCACAAAGGTTATCAGAGTAAACATCTTTATGATGGTTGTTGGGAGAGGACCGTGTTCCTAACAGCTTGTACCAGAAAGAAAGAAAACCCAGTGAGCAAAGAGCAAATGGCAGGGAATTCTCCAAGGACTCGTGCTGGGAACTCAGTGGGATGCCCAGAGCTTCGTGGTTGGGCTCATCCTTGGAGGAGATGGGAAGGAGGTGGAAGGAAGAGCACCTGTGGGTGGGGAGGTGATGTGGGGGACATGAGCTGCCTGGAAAATGGGATCCTGAGGTGTGCAAATGCCGCATGCTGGGTGTGTCAGGGTCACCACCCCGTTTCCTAGGGGTGAGCACCTGTGGGGACACACCTGAGTGCCAGCAGCAGGGACACTGATGGGATGGGGCTGTCCCTCCTTCCTGGACCAGCTCCTCCTTGGGAAGATACATTCTGCACTTAAAAGCTGTTTAGCATCTGATTAGATCCTGCATTCTCTGTTTGAGGAGCCTCTCCAACCTCTTCAAAGCTTTCTTTGTTCTTTGAATTTCTCCTGCCTCTGCTTTTGTAAGCCTTCATCATTTCTGTGCACTTCTGTGATTCTTTCTTTTCAAGGCATCCCAAATACAGATTCGTTGTTGTCTCTTTAGAAACGGCAGAGTTGGCTTTGTTCTGGGTTTTTGTGGCATCCCTGCTCGGGGATATCAAAGAGGAATTGTTCTCAAAGGGTGCCCCATCTCCTCGAGCAAACACTGATCGTTTTGTAGGTGCTGAGCAGGAGCCACAGTGGATCTGCTTGGTGGTGCCTGGGGATGAGCAGAATGTCCCACAGACTGCACACATCCTCCTTTGGCAGAGTCTGACTGGAACTGCAGGAAGATTTATTTCTTCCTACTACAGGGAGTGAGAATCCCAGGATGGTTTGGGTTGGAAGGGGCCTTAAAGCCCATCCAGTGCCAGCCCTGCCATGGGCAGGGACACCTCCCACTGTCCCAGGCTGCTCCAAGCCCTGTCCAAGTACTTCAGAGGTGGACTTGGGGAAACAGGGGAAATTTAGGAGAATTTGGCTGATTCGGGGGAGCAGGTGAAGGCTGCCCTGCTTTGTGTGTAAAGGAGGCTCTCAGGTGCTCTGTCCAGACCCTTCCCTTGATCCTGGGCTCGTGTTGGTTGGAAAGGAACTCAGCCAGGCTCCTCCAACCTTCCTCTGGGAGAGGGGCTGCCAGGAACAGCCAGAGCTTAGTCCAGATGGGTCTTGGAACCCTTGGGGAGGGAGATCCTCACCTCTCAGGTGCCCTGTCCCAGAGGAACCCCCACTTGGGGAAGTTTTCCTTCATGTCCAACCTGAGCCTCTCAAACTCTGCATCTCCTGAGCACTGTCCTTAGTTAGGAGGAAAGTTTGGCAACACCAGCTCTGTCACTGCCCTCCTGGGAGGCGTGGGGAGTCAGGGATCCCAGCTTTGCTCCTGCTCTTCCCAAGGATGTGCGGCAATGCCCGTCTCCCGTTATTCTGGGTCACACTTGGGTGTCCAGGGATACAGGAATTGCATTGGGAAGGAATCTGGGTTAAATATTAAAACCCCCTAACCCTCCAAAAACCCCCTTTGGCTTATTTTTAACCTCCAAGTGCACTTTTCCCTGCAGCTGGATAAACACTTGCTGGCTGGAAGGGAGCGGGACGTGTGGGAATGGGAAGTGTGGGACAGGGAGAGCGGTCAGGGCTGCTCCAGGTAGTGGTGACAAAACAGGGAAAAGTTCATAAATCATCTTTATTCTGCATTGTGCTGTTTGGGGAAGATTTAGCAGCTTTAAAGTGCTCTCCTGCTTCAGACTCAGAGCTGTGTGGGGACATCAGGGGCCCTGCAGAGCTCATCCCCCCTTGTCCCACCTTTCCCAGGGGGTGGCATTTTCCTTTATTGGAGGGAAAGTAAATACACCTGGAGTGAGGCAGTTTCAGAGTGAGCTGAGATTTCTGCTTTCTTCTGGAAATGGGATTTTGGATAAGCTGTCCCTTTAGCACAGGTGTCTGGAAAACCGTGACAATTTGACTTCCATTCCTGAGATTCTGAATTCTCTGGGAAAGGGCTGGTTTATCCCATACAGTCACCACTGATGGGTGTGTTCTTTTGCAAAAAAATAATTATTTGTGTGCAATTGCTGATGACAGCTCAGGATTGAACAAAAAAAACGGGGGCTGCCCCATCCCTGGAAGTGTCCAAGGCCAGATTGGACGGGGCTTGGAGCAATCTGGTCTGAAATGGAGTTTTTAAAAATCCATTTTCAAAATGAAGGGTTTTGAGTCTTCAGAGAACCAAATACTTCAAGGTTGGTTTGGATTTTTTATTTATTTAGCTGCACAAATATTTGCCTGCTTCAAATGAATTGTAAAAGCTTTATGGTGTTTGCTTAATCACTGGTGCGTTTTTAATTGTTGCCTGACAAACACTGTAATACCTAAAAGGACTCAGTAATTCCCCAGCTTTATGAAGCAGTGGGAAAAGAGACAATCTTGGTTTGGCTGCTGCTGCTGTAGAGTTTTTTTCGTGGTTTAAAAGAAACCCTTCTTCTATGTAGAGGAAGGTGATGGTGGTTTTATTCAACAAATAATGTTCAACTCCTGCTTTGTTAATACAATAATCTCCCCTTAATTATGGGCAAATAAAATGCTACATCACTCCATCACTACTGGAAGAAACTGGGAGACTCCCAGGCTTTGCTGTGCCCTCATTTCCTCCTGGTTATTGACAAAAGCATGGCAAGACATCAGTGAAGCCTATTTTCCCCTAATTGACCCAATGCCAATGTATTTGCTTCCAGGATGGCCGTAAATATTTGCCTGGAATGAGCTTGCAGGCAGGTCTGGGATGGGATGGACTGTGGTGCTTCTCCCACACCCTGGTAATCCCCAGCCCCAGGAGCAGCTGGCAAGGCAGGCTCTCCTTCAGGGTTTTGGAGCAGGGCATTTTGGCAGGAGGGAAGCATGGATGTGCTGCACTGCCTCCAGGGGGAATGGGAATATATGAAAAATAAATGTAAAGCAAGGCATGGAATCGAGCAGGCTCATTAGCACAGTGCCCCTCGGGGCTGTTTTAATGTGTGTTTTAATGGCTTGGTCATTAGTGGCTAGAAAATAGTGGTTCCATTCTTGCTGGGTTAGTGGTGGGTGCTCCTGAGCCCCACACTCCTGGGGGCTCTTCCCAAACATTTTGGTGTATCCATAGCACATTGATGTGTTTATCTGGTGTCAGTCTCTCACCCAGTAAAACCCCAGACTTCAACTGGTTTTGTGATGCCCATGGCTTTTTTAAAAAATATTTATGAAGTCCCAGACTGGCTTGGGTTGGAAGGGACCCTAAAGCCCACCCAGTGCCACCCCTGCCATGGGCAGGGACACCTCCCACTGTCCCAGGCTGCTCCCAGCCCCATCCAGCCTGGCCTTGGGCACTGCCAGGGATCCAGGGGCAGCCACAGCTTCTCTGGGCACCCTGTGCCAGGGCCTGCCCACCCTCCCAGGGAACAATTCCTGCCCAATATCCCATCTAAACCTCACCTCTTTTAGCTTAGAATCCTTCCCCCTTGTCCCATGACTGTCTGACTCTGTGAACAGCCCCTCTCCCTGTTTTTTATAACCCCCTTTAGATACTGGAAGGTGCTTTAAGGTCTCCCGGAGCCTCCTCTTCTCCACACAGGGAAGATGGAGAGGTGGCAGAGATGCACTTTTTCATTCCTCCAGGGAAGTTTTACAGCTGAGATCCGCCAGGAGGACAGAACAGTTTCTCAGGCAGTGAGATTTTTCGCAAGATAGTAAATTTGGAGGAACTAATTTTCCAACTTAGCTTGCAAATGAAGCCTTTTTTTTCTGAGAAGAAAACTAATGTTATGAAAGCATCTTTAGAAACAGTTCCTATTTGCTTTAATCTGATAAAGACCAAGTGTTCCCTCTGATACCAGTTTATCCTTGAACAGCGTAAGAGCAGAACCTGGGAAAGAAATGATTCCTCGTGGAAAGAAACACTCATTTCCATATTGCTGCTTTTTAATGTTCTGTCTTAGTTAATGAACTGCTGTGGGTTTGTATGGGCCATGAACATTGTGAATTCATTGTGTTCTGCTCTCAGGCCTCACATTAGGGCTGGAACAACGCTAACGTCTTTTAATCACTGCTGTAATTCCTGCTGCCGTGGGGTGTTACAGCTCTCGGGTGCGCTGGGAGTGCAGGGCTGACGCACACTCCTGTGAGTTCTTCCAGACCCAAATGTTCCAGGCTGCTTGGGATGTGCACAAACAGTGCTCTGCTAAAATGTCCTTGTGGCTCTCATTCTCGAGTCCCCAGTGCTTGGATGCTGGGACAGGAACAGGCACTCCTGGCTTAGGGAGCTTGTGTTTGTGTTCCAGCCTGGGAATGGGGTGAGGTCCTGCTGTTGGGAGCGCCTCTGAGCTGCATCTCCATCCAGAAAGATTTAATGTTCATAAAACATTTATTATTCTTTGCAAGCTGCATAGGTTTGAGGCTGGCATTGTATCTGCAGGAGTGTCATGGAATGCCAGGCAGCTTTGGGTTGGAAGGGCCCTTAAATCCCATCCAGTGCCACCCCTGCCATGGCAGGGACACCTCCCACTGTCCCAGGCTGCTCCAAGCCCCATCCAGCCTGGCCTTAGGCACTGCCAGGGATCCAGGGGCAGCCACAGCTTCTCTGGGCACCCTGTGCCAGGGCCTGCCCACCCTCCCACGGAACAATTCCTTCCCAACATCCCATCCAATCCTACCCTCTGGCAGTGGGCAGCCATTCCCTGGGTCCTGTCCATCTCCAGCTCTCCTGGAGCCCCTTTGGGCACTGGAAGGGGCTCTGAGCTCTCCCTGGAGCCTTCTCCTCTCCAGGCTGAGCACCCCCAGCTCTCCCAGCAGAGCTGCTCCATCCCTCTGAGCATCCTGGAGCCTCCTCTGGGCTCTCCCAGCAGCTCCAGGCGCTCCCTGTGCTGGGTTCAGCCGTGGGTCCCAGGGTGTTGGTGTGCTGGGAGGGACCAGCAGGACACCTTTCCGTGCTGGCAAGGCCAACAGGAACGATTTGTCCTTGGGATCTCTCTCTTCATGAGGTTTGGTTTAATGAAAAAGGGGGAAATATTCCCAATCCCAAAGGCTCTGCTGTGGGTTTAAGAGCTGAGGGATGTGCTGGTGTCATTATACCCTAAACCCACTTCAGCTGCCTGATGCCCTTTAGGGATTCCAGCATCTTCTCACACACGATCCATTCCACAATCTGTTGGGAACACCTCAGAAATCCTGGAGACTCCAGCTGGGCTGAAGTTCCCAGTCACTCAGCTCCACATTTTGTAAAATCTGGGAATTGAGGATGTGAAGGTCAATGACATTGGAAGTCAGCCTCTCCCAGCCGTCCTGAGGAGAGGGGCCTGTCTGGGAAACCTTTTGCTGGATGGATTTTCTTGTAGTGTGGAGCTATTTTGCATCTTCTCTAACTTACTTTCCCCCAAATATTTGTCACGTTGCATATGATATTTCTATTACAGTGGAGGCATTAACCTTTATTAACCACTGCAGAGACTGAAACTGCTTAAAGACTGCTGGGATGATTAAGGCAACATCTCGGGATGAGTTCACTGCTCCTCAAACTCCATTAATTTTTCTGACAGTGATAAATTTCAGAGCAGTAATAATCAGTTTTTCTCACTGTATGGATAAATATTATGTGAATCATTGCTGTAAATTCACTTTTTATGAGTCCAAAGGGTAAAGGACATCCAACCTCATCAATAATCCTGAATTTATTTCTGTGTCCTAAGAGATGTATTGTATTAGAAAAGCAAAGATGCCCCAAGCTGGGAGAAGGAGCACAGCTGGATATACAAACTCCAGCCTGGGAATGGAGACACCAAAATGGGAATTCTGGAAGGCTTGGGATAAGCTGGGCTTTCCCTCTTCCCACTCAAGCCTTTCCCTGATCCAATGATTTATATATAATATAATATAGACCCACACCTTTTTGTCTATACAGTTCTGTTTTATAAAAACATTTTTCTCTTCCAGGCTGAATTGCTTTTCCTAACTCTCTGCAAATACTGTGTTTTATAAAATGGGTATTTCAGTGGGCTGGAAATTGTCTGGTCACAAAGTCAATGCTCTCAATTCCCATGCAAATGGTTCATTTTGTTCTTTAAGCTGTTATTTGCTCTGTGAACGTTCATATGCAGTAGAAATGCAACAAGTGCTGAGGAAGGAATTGGAATCTAAGAGGCTTCAATAAAATACTGTGGTGGAGATTTCACAGTAGATTTGGTTAAACCCATTTTTCCCCATTTACTTTGTCACTAATCACTGCTTTCACTAATTACTTTTTTTGTCTTGAACAACTGCTTGCAGCAGCCCCACAAAAGCCAATTTGTTGTGTTCATAATGTAAAATATGCCACGACCAATTACACTGCATGAGCCCCACGTATTTAAAATACAATAAATCAGCAGAACACAGAGCAGAACTTGTTTCTCTGAGTGCACATGGAAGTTAATCCATTATTTTCCTAACGTTGTTTTAGGGGTGTGCCAACTTCCTGTGCTATAGCATTTCCTGGTAAGAGGGAATGGGTCCAAACTGGAAGAGAGTGGGTTTAAATGGGATATTGGGAAGGAATTGTTCCTGGGAGGGTGGGGAGGCCCTGGCACAGGGTGCCCAGAGAAGCTGTGGCTGCCCCTGGATCCCTGGCAGTGCCCAAGGCCAGGTTGGATGGGCCTGGGACAGTGGGAGGTGTCCCTGCCATGGCAGGGGTGGCACTGGATCACCTTGAAGGTCCCTTCCAACCCAACCCACCCTGGGATTCCATAATTGTAAATCTGCTTGTGCCTTATATTTGCATCAGTGGGAATGGAAGCTTGTGGGAAAACAGGAAAATGAAGATGTGAGAACAGAATTGTCCTGTGAATTATTCTGTTGATGAGAGATGAATTTTCTCTGTGCTGTGTATCAAAGCTGAAAAGCTCCCTGTGTCACAGACCCTCTCTCTGCATCTGTGCAGATCTGTGCTCGCCTTCACTGCTTAATTTCTTAGCTTTGCATTTAGCATCTTTCCCAGTGATCCCAGTGATTCATTTTGGGATGACAAACTCAATATTTTTAGCGGCTGCTGGAATAACTGCTGTGAGCAGAACAGGCTGCAGACAGTGATGCACAAAGGAGGAGGAGCCCAGCCTGACCCCCTGAGTGATTCTGATGCTTTTATGCTGTTACCAGATAAGTTGCAAAATGATCCCAGTTGGACAGGATTGACTGGGGAGCTCCTGATACCAGTTCAAACGATACTCTGGAGTGAGGGAGCTTGCCTGCCGTGATTTATTCCTCTCTTTTACACTTGGTTTTAGCAAATTCTCTATTTGCCAGAACATCTGGAGGCCTGCTGCTGATTTTGCATGTGGTGGAAAGCCCAGTTTGTTTAGCCAGTGGGTTATTTTCTTCACTTTGATCCTTGGTTTTATCTGTGCTCCTGTTGGAAGTGCATGCACAGGAAGGAAGGAATGGAAATTGGTCCCCAGTGCACTCACTGGGATGTATGGAAAAGATGTGAATCAGCCTCTCCAGTGGGCTGTTACAGCAAAATTAGCATAAACAAAAGGTGGGATGAAGCAGAATTCCTGTCTGAGATGATGCTGTCCTTCTGTCCCAGCTGAACATCCCAGGTTTTGCTCCCTGGCCTCCCACAGGTTCCTCTGGGCTTTGTCCTGGTGTTCAGTCCCTCGAGTGCAGCACAGTCAGCTCCACCTCTCCTGAGGGACACCAGGATGCTCAGAGGGATGGAGCAGCTCTGCTGGGAGGGAAGGCTGGGAGAGCTGGGGGTGTTCAGCCTGGAGAGGAGAAGCTCTGGGGTGATCTCACTGTGGCCTTGCAGGGCCTGAAGGAGCCACAGGAAACATGGAGAGAGACTTTGGAAAAGAGCCTGGAGGGACAGGACACAGGGAATTGCTCCCAGTGCCAGAGGGCAGGGATGGACGGGAGATTGGGCAGGAATTGTTCCCTGGGAGGGTGGGCAGGCCCTGGCACAGGGTGCCCAGAGAAGCTGTGGCTGCCCCTGGATCCCTGGCAGTGCCCAAGGCCAGGCTGGACGGGGCTGGGAGCAGCCTGGGACAGTGGGAGGTGTCCCTGCCCATGGCAGGGGTGGCACTGGATGGACTTTAGGGTCCCTTCCAACCCAAACCATTCCATGATTCCATGATGTTTCCTAGGCCAAAGCCAGGGGTTTGGGTCTCCCACTGGGCTCCAGTGGTGATGTGACCCTGCTGTGGCCCTGGGGACAAGGACAGCAGGGCCACCCTGGGGCACGCCTGACTTGCTCTGGGAATCAGGCACTTCCTGGTAGAAACCCGTGATGTTGGTGATCCCTGGTGATCCATGATGATCCCTGGTGATCCCTGGTGATCCCTGTTGATCCCTGGTGATCTCTGGTGATCCATGATGATTCCTGGTGATCCCTGGTGATCCCTGGTGATCCATGATGGTCCCTGGTGATCCAGGGTGAGCGCTGGTGATCTCTGGTGATCCACGATGATCCCTGGTGATCCCTGGTGATCCATGATGATCCCTGGTGATCCATGGTGATCCCTGGTGATCCATGACGATCCCTGGTGATCCCTGGTGATCCATGACAATCCATGGTGATCCACAATGATCCCTGGTGATCCTGGGTGATCCATGATGATCCATGGTGATCCCTGATGATTCCTGGTGATCCCTGGTGATCCCTGATGATCCCTGGTGATCCCTGATGATCCCTGGTGATCCCTGATGATCCCTGGTGATCCCTGATGATCCCTGGTGATCCCTGATGATCCCTGGTGATCCCTGATGATCCCTGGTGATCCCTGATGATCCCTGGTGATCCCTGATGATCCCTGGTGATCCCTGATGATCCCTGGTGATCCCTGATGATCCCTGGTGATCCCTGATGATCCCTGGTGATCCCTGATGATCCCTGGTGATCCCTGATGATCCCTGGTGATCCCTGATGATCCCTGGTGATCCCTGATGATCCCTGGTGATCCCTGATGATCCCTGGTGATCCCTGATGATCCCTGGTGATCCCTGATGATCCCTGGTGATCCCTGATGATCCCTGGTGATCCCTGATGATCCCTGGTGATCCCTGATGATCCCTGGTGATCCCTGATGATCCCTGGTGATCCCTGATGATCCCTGGTGATCCCTGATGATCCCTGGTGATCCCTGATGATCCCTGGTGATCCCTGATGATCCCTGGTGATCCCTGATGATCCCTGGTGATCCCTGATGATCCCTGGTGATCCCTGATGATCCCTGGTGATCCCTGATGATCCCTGGTGATCCCTGATGATCCCTGGTGATCCCTGATGATCCCTGGTGATCCCTGATGATCCCTGGTGATCCCTGATGATCCCTGGTGATCCCTGATGATCCCTGGTGATCCCTGATGATCCCTGGTGATCCCTGATGATCCCTGGTGATCCCTGATGATCCCTGGTGATCCCTGATGATCCCTGGTGATCCCTGATGATCCCTGGTGATCCCTGGTGATCCCTGGTGATCCCCGGAGATCCCTGGTGATCCCTGGAGATCCCTGGTGATCCATGGTGATCNCAATCCATGGTGATCCCTGGTGATCCCTGGTGATCCATGATGATCCCTGGTGATCCCTGGTGATCCAAGCCATGGTGGCCTTTGGAAGGCCCCATCTTGGTGTGTAGCACAGGGATGAGGTCTCGGGGACACGGGGCAGTAGATCTGTGATCTCCCTGTTGAGAAAGCTCTGTCCTCCTTCCCATGGCCACATCGGGCTGGGAATTAAATTTCCACGGGGAAAACAAGCCAAGATTTCCATTCCTGTTCACCAAATCTCCAGGGGCCTTGGTTCACCTGACTTCTTTTCCTTTTTTGCCTCCGCTCTTTTAATCCTGCTCATTAAGTAGTTCATTAGTGGCACTGATCCCTCGGTTAATCTGTTATTTAGAAAAGATAATTGAATTTAACTTCCCAGCACAACTCACTTACAGATGGGCAACATTCCATGCTAATGACTTAGTCGTTTTAGGAATTCTTATAATTAACACAAGAAATAAAATATTGCTGATCCAAGGGAAATATTTTTCTAATAATGCAAATAATTGCAGTGGTAGAAAACAGAATAGTGTTGAAACAGGAGGGGTTTTGTTTGGTTTAGTGGCTGAAGGCAGCTTGGGAAGATAAAGTAAATATGGAATATTTTGGACATTCCATCCCTGTGTTGCTGAGAAATAGGGTTGTATTTAGAGTCCTTGCAGTAGAGAAAAACTGTGGTAAAAAGAAGATGATTCCCCCCCAAACTTTGTTTCCAGCAGTAAAAGTTTTTGGGAATGCAGCAACCTCTGGTCAGGGGAGTTTATATTGCTCGAAGTCTTTCCATTGCAGGTAGATAACAACAGATAAGGGGGTTTCTGTTGAGTTACTGTGTTGATAAATGAGTGATATACTATTAATTAATGAACAGCTTTAACCTCATGCTTGTCCCTAAGGAGTGACCCAGGTTATTTGGGGGAGAAGGCCAAAGAGGAGCAGAGCTTCCTGCCTTGGCATCAAGATCCTGCAGCTTGGATTTTGGGGAGTTGTGTGGAGTTATTTCACTAAGAACAGCTGGTGAAGTCAATCACAAGCTGAATATTAGCAAATAATTTCAGCTTTCCCAGCAGCTGGCTGTTCAAATCCCTTATGGAGGCTTCAGAAATCTCATTTAGGATATTTTGTGGGTTATCCTCTAGAATCAGTGGTGTTCCACAGAGCAGAAGATGAAATTTTGTATAATCCCTTCTGCTGTGGAGAGAACAAAACCTAAAGCCTACATCAGTCAAAATACAGACTTGGGTTCCTTTTGTTGTCTCATATCTCAAATAACAATTGCAATTGCTGTTTTATCCCAGAATCATGGAATGGTTTGGGTTGGGAGGGACCTCAGAGCCCATCCAGTGCCACCCCTGCCAGGGACAGGGACACCTCCCACTGTCCCAGGCTGCTCCCAGCCCTGTCCAGCCTGGCCTTGAGTTATTTATGTTGGAAAGGAGGTGGAGGAGAGGGTGGAAAACCTCCCAAAGCTTTTGTTAATGAATACATATTTCAGTTCCCACTCCCGGTGTGCTTTCCCTTTCCACAGTCTTTTTACAGGCATTTCCTCCTGGCTGGGCTTCCATTTGTGTGCAGCACTCAGGGAGTGGGAACCACTCACCATCCTAAATGTGCTGGGTTTGCATCTACACATGGTGGTTTTTACGGGAAAACTACAGTGTGGGCATCTCCCAGCTTTTCTATTTCACTGTTCTGAAAGAAAAAGTCTTGGGAAGGACTTTTATACACTTAGTTTTCTGATTTTTAGGCAAAATCACCTTGTGTCCTGCTGGAAGGCAGCGGTGGGGATGGGTCTTTGATTTCTCATTTCCCATGAAACAGATAGGTAAAATATTTCTTAAATCTGAAAGATGAACGTTTTTTAAATGAAAGGAGTACGGTGAGAAAGGCGATACATACCTTTTTGGGTAAATAATACCTATATTTTTGGGCAGGTGTCTCCTGGGTGCCATTCACTGAAATGCCCTGGACAGGTGTGGATGAGTCAATCCCTACGTCAGAGATGGGCTTTGAAAAGAAAAGGCAGCTTTGCCACAGGAATGTCACCCTCAAAGGAAACATCACTTTTTCCCTGTGAGGAAATAAATCCCAAAGGAAAAACACCCAGAGCAGAGTAAATGCACCACTGCTTTACTGCCCCTGGGCTGTTCCAGCAGTCGTTTTGGAGAGCAATATTCATAAATCAAGGTTTGCAGCAGGAAGTAACAAGCTCAGATTAGGTTTTTATTTGCAGTCATCCCTTTGTTCAAGTGGTATTTGCAAAGAAATTGAATTCTCTCACAGGGCTGGCACATCACATCTCATTTGTGGTGCTGTGGGAGAAGTGTCACCTCTTGTCCCACATTCTGCCATGGACAGGGACAGTGACAGCAGCCTTGGGGACAGCTCCTGCCTCCCACAGCTTTGGCCAGGGACTGGAGGGACAGGACACAGGGAATGGCTTCCCGCTGACACAGGGCAGGGTCAGATGGGATATTGGGCAGGAATAGGGTGGGGAGGCCCTGGCACAGGGTGCCCAGAGAAGCTGTGGCTGCCCCTGCATCCCTGGCAGTGCCCAAGGCCAGGCTGGATGGGGCTGGGAGCAGCCTGGGACAGTGGGAGGTGTCCCTGCCCATGGCAGGGAATAGATGGTCTTTATTGTCCCTTCCAACCCAACCCAGTGTGAGGGTCTCCGTTACAACTTGAACACACACACAGGCTGTATTCATATTTCACCTTCTGTTTTCCCAGGTGATGTTATTCCCATAGCATCACATAAAACAAGAGCTGGTGGAAATCGTGGGATGTAGAGTAGGAAAAGCTATCTCCTCTTCTATTTTCCCTGGCACAGTCAGCTCCTGTCCCCGCCACCGTGTTTCAGTCACCACTGATGATAAATGCAATATTTGTGCCCTTAAAATATAAATGGGATCATTCCCAGAGAGACAGAGAGATGTGGAGACTCTTTTATTAGAAAGTGCCTTTTATTAGAAAGAGTATCAATAGGGGAATGGGGAATGGGAGGACATCTCTATTTATATTATTCACTCTTTTCTTTGATCATTAAACGCTCTGTAACTCCATCTCCAGCCCTCCCAAGTGGCGTCATAAAATTAATTGGTTACCCCTGGAACAAGGCAGCGCTCAGGCACCGGGGCTCTGACAGCTGGGAGCACAAACACACGGAATGCACAACCAGCTCTGCTTCCTGAGCAAGCAGCTGCAGTTCCCAGCAGCTCTGCCTCTGAAATCCAGGGGGATGTCAGGGATCCCAGGGCAGGGAACGGGGCTGGGGAAGGGGCTGGCGCCCCAGGAGCGGCTGAGGGAGCTGGGAAAGGGGCTCAGCCTGGAGCAAAGGAGGCTCAGGGGGCCCTGCTGGCTCTCCACAGCGCCTGCCAGGAGGGGCAGCCAGGGGGGAAAAAGGGCTCTGCTCCCAGGGAACAGGGACAGGACAAGGGCAAACGGCCTCAGGCTGGGCCAGGGGAGCCTCAGCTTGGACAGCAGCAGGAATTTCTCCATGGAAAGGCTGCTCAGGCCTTGGCAGGGGCTGCCCAGGGAGCTTTGCAGTGCCCATCCCTGGATTGCTCAAAGCCACGTGGATGTGGCACTTGAGGACATGGGCCAGTGGGGACCTTGGCAGTGCTGGTTAATTGTTGGATTTAATGACCTTGGAGGGCTTTTCCAGCCTTCCTGATTCCAGTCACATCTGAGGCTGCTCTGCTGTGAATGATCCACACCCCTCCCCCCAAGTGATCCTATTCAAATAATCCAGCCCAGATCTGAAAGTGCAATTTCCAGAGGTTAACGCCCAGGAAATGGTGTGCTGGATGGTTCTGAAGTTGAATGTTGACTTCATCATTAAATCAAAGCAGTTAATTACCTGATGAGATACAGTGTGTTCCCCTTCCCAGCAGCACCATGGAAGTAGGAGGCAGATCTGCTGCTGGAAAAAGAGGGAAAGCCCTTCTCATTGACTGCAGGAAAGACATCAGTAAACTATTCCTGAATGGTTTGTTTTTCTTAAAAAAAGAAAAATAATTTCCCATGTTACTTCTGGCACAGAGGTGACCCCCCTGTGCTTCTATTAACGAATTAATTAGAGGAGACCCAGCGATCCCACTTGTCACAATTACGCTGAGGAGCTTAAAACATGCAAACCTCCCCAAATTAATTGCAAAGCAATTTCATATAGAGCAGCCTGAATTAATCATTAACCTAATCATTCCTTTTCCAACATAATTTCTTTGTTAAAAACGAGCCATTTTAATTGGATAATGAGGTGCCAGTGCCACTCAGGAATTGTATATTCCCCAAGCTGTGGGAAGTGGGGAAGCTTCTGCAAGGAGCAGGACAGATGCTGCTCCACAGTGCACATTTCATTCTGATAAATTCTTAATTTATTTCCAGATAGCTTTGGAGTTTCTACAGCACTTACTGTGTGCTATCATTCTCCCATTTGATATTCTTGTTCCCCAATTCCTGTGAGCCCTAAGAGTGATGCTCACACCCCTGGGCAAGGCCCAGGCTCTGGTTCCAGGTGTCCCAGCCCTCCTCTGGCACTAAGGGAATGAGCAAGGGGTCCATGAAAGATGACTGGATTAGTACCAGATCCTGAGGATGGGAATACCTGAATTTTTCCAGAAGAAAGGAGGGCTGTAATCTCAAAAACTTAGAAAATATTATTGGAGGCATAGGCAGAAAAAAATCCATGAGGCTGTTCTTTAATGGAATTGCCTCATATCTCATTTTTTAGGAGTCTGCTTTTCCCATAAAACAATTTTATTTTTTAAAAATGAAAACACAACAAAAGGAAAAACACTATGATGTTTTCTGCCCTGCAGGAGGATAACTCATAGAAATAAAGAAGCTTCCATAACATGTTGATCCCCGTTGGAAATAGATTTGTTTTCTGAACAGAAACTGGACCATGCTGCCCAAAATGGGAACTGAATTTCCTCTGCCTTTGCTGTTGGATAACAAACCCCAAACCCACAGTGCTGCTGCACCTTTGGAATGATTTTCTCCAAACTAAAACATCGTGAGGGCAAAATAACTGGGTGGAAAGGCTGAGAGAGCTGGGATTGTTCAGCCTGGAGAGGAGAAGCTTTGGGGTGACCAAATTGTGGCCTCCCAGTGCCTGAAGGAGCAACAAAAAATTGGAGAGAGACTTTGGACAAGGGCTGGAGGGACAGGACACAGGGAATGGCTTCCCAGTGCCAGAGGGCAGGCTCAGATGGGATATTGGGCAGGAATTGTTCCCTGTGAGGGTGGGGAGGCCCTGGCACAGGGTGCCCAGAGAAGCTGTGGCTGCCCCTGGATCCCTGGCAGTGCCCAAGGCCAGGCTGGAGGGGGCTGGGAGCAGCCTGGGACAGTGGGAGGTGTCCCTGCCCATGGCAGGGGTGGCACTGGGTGAGCTTTAAGGTTCTTCCAACCCAAACCATTCCATCATTCTGTGATTTCCCCTCTTCATCAGAGGTGTGGAATTCAAGGTGTGACCAAAATCTGCTGCTGTGGTTCGTCCCTTCCTGCCCTGTGCTCCAGCATCCCCTCCTGCACATCCCCTGTGCTGCCACTCTCCTCCTTGGCCTTGCCTCCACTTCTGCTCCTGGGTGCACTCATTGCCCTGTGGAGCTGATGAGAAATGAGTCAATTAAGTGGGTAATTATTTCCCTGCACCACAACACATGTAGGTCACATGGGTGAACAAGCAGATTCCTTACATACCTGCTAATTGGAGAGGGATGGACACTCCCTTAACACATTCCCAAATGCCTTTGTACGATTTTTTTCTGCCAGATGTTAACTAATTTTTCTAGAAGATCAGCCCAAATCTGTAGGATATCGAAATAGTTTGTGAGGTGGGGGAGCAGGAATCTCATTAGGAGTTGAAGGGTTTAATAGGGCTTTGAAGAAATCCAGTGGCCTGTCCTGGGGAATACCTGGATTGGTTTGGGCACTGACCAAGTTCAACAGGTGCTTTTGTAAGAACCTTACACTTAGACTTTGTTCTTGGAGGAGAAAAGGGAATATCGTTGGAAATCAGTTTGTCTGTCAGCTGCTCACACTTAGAGAGGGAATGAAATGAGGTTTAAAACCAGGTTTGCTCTGAAGTCCCTGACATCTTTGTGGGGTTGACTACCAAAATTTCAGCATGATTAAGCTGAGAACTGCTATTTTTGCCATGGAGAGAGGGATTTTCCAGGCTGGTTTGAGTTTCTGAGAGCCCATGGCCCCAGCAGTCACTCACACTCCCATCAGCTGCAGCACAAACGGGATGTGCATCACTTTGGTGTGGTTTAAGATTTTGTCTGTGTGAGGTTGGGTTTGTTTTCCCCTCACACCTGTAGTGATGCTGCCCTCCCAGTTGTGCCCTTTTTGAAGAGCCTCGTTGTGCTTTGTGCCCTGTGACACTGGGGTGGGACATGTGTGATGTGTTTATCCGTTAATTTGCCTAATATAATGTGATATCAACCCAAATTACCAGCTAACACCAGGGCTCTCCCTGGCATCGAGGCACCGCTGCTGCAGCAGCTTTGGTGGCTTTTCCCTCGCCCTGCCTTCCCATCATCTCCTGCCCTAATCAGAAGCAGAGGCTGCTAATTAAATCTTTCCCCAGTGTTTAATTAAATCTGTGTGCAGTTCCCCAGATCACAGATCACAGGGGCTGTTGGTGCCCAGCGGGGCCGCACTGGTTCTCCGCAGGGAAGCCGGGATGTTCGGAGCCTCCCTCTTTCTGTGAGCGTGGCAAACACTGCCTTGTGCACAAACAGCCAGGGCAGGCGGCTCTGTGCAGCCCAG
Organism: Climacteris rufus; assembly: GCA_013398175.1. Taxonomy (NCBI): domain Eukaryota; kingdom Metazoa; phylum Chordata; class Aves; order Passeriformes; family Climacteridae; genus Climacteris; species Climacteris rufus. The sequence continues at coordinate 178,129 of VZRZ01007691.1, forward strand.
GGTTCTCCTTGCCTGACATCAGCCAGCTCTGCCCCCAGGGAGCCAGAGGGGGCCTGGATCCCTTCTGTCCACGGTGGGCACAGCCACAGCATCCATGTGAGAGCTCTCACTCCCAGCAAAATGCCCTTCCTTTGTAATTCCGAGAGGAATAGGTAAAAGCAACAGGGAGTGGTGAAGTTTGCTGTTCACTCAGTCTTGTGTCTGAAGGGATCTTTGTTTCCAGGTTCAGGATCATGGAATCACAGAGTCATGGGATGGTTTGGGTTGGAAGGGACCTTAAAATCCCATTCCCCAATCCCATCCCACCCCTGCCATGGGCAGGGACACCTCCCACTGTCCCAGGCTTCTCCAAGTCCCATCCAGCCTGGCCTTGGGCACTGCCAGGGATCCAGGGGCAGCCACAGCTTCTCTGGGCACCCTGTGCCAGGGCCTGCCCACCCTCCCAGGGAACAATTCCTTCCCAATATCCCATCCATCCCTGCCCTCTGGCACTGGGAAGCCTTTCCCACTTTGTCTTGTCACTCCAGGTTTTTGGAAATTGTCTCTCTCCATGTTTCCTGTCAGCCCTTCAGGCACTGCAAGGCCACAGTGAGGTCACCCCAGAGCTTCTCCTCTCCAGGCTGAACACCCCCAGCTCTCCCAGCAGAGCTGCTCCATCCCTCTGAGCATCCTGGAGCCTCCTCTGGGCTCTCCCAGCAGCTCCAGGTGCTCCCTGTGCTGGGGCAGCTCCGCAGGGGGGTCTCACTGAGGGGAGAGGGGCAGAACCCCCTGCCCTGCTGCCCACGCTGCTTTCCATGGACACCCTGCACATCCCTCCTGCAGGGCAGTTCCCAGGAACTTGGCTTTGGCTTTGGCTTTGGGTTGACACAGGTCCCCTGAAGGAAACAGGGAGTTACAAATCCAGGCATTTCTCCCCCAAGGTGCTAAACCAGGGGCTGGATAGGCTGGAGTTCCCCCAAACCCCCAACCCTTTGTACTGCTCCAATCCCCTCTGTATTTACTGCTTTGCCTCTCCAGTTTTTTCCTGTTTTAGAAGGATTATTGAGGTTTAGCCACTGCTTTGCACACTCGTGTTCCATAGCAGATGGCTTTTTTTGATTAATTCCAGTAATTTTGCTGTTGTTGCTCCTCACTGCTCTATTGCTGCCACACGATGTTTTTCTGGTGTTATTAGTTTTGCAGAAAGAACAGTGGGGAGGAAATCCACAGCTTAAGAAGTTGAAAATAAACAAAAAAAACACCCCAGTAAAAGTAAAAACTCTAGAACGTAATATTTTCTTTTTCATTAAAGTCCCACTTTTCAAAATATTGCAGAAAATGCTTCCTCTTCTCTTTCCACTCTGTGACTTCTTGGGTGAAGCTCTGACATCTAAAATAATGTTGCATTTTCCCTTTTCTAATGAGAAGAGGTAATTGATTCTGTAGGGCCCAGAGAAGCTGTGGCTGCCCCTGGATCCCTGGAAGTGTCCAAGGACAGGCTGGACAACCTGGTCTAGTGGAAGGTGTCCCACGTTGGAAGATTGGAACAGGATGGGCTTTTAAGGTCCTTCTTAACCCAAACCCTTCAGAGATCCTGTGATAAGTTTAGCTTTGAAGAATTCAGAATATCAGTGATTGTGTGGTTACTCTGTTGTTCTCTGTGAATTTTAGTGCCCAACCACAGAGCTGGGGATATTTTGCAGAGCACGTGGCAGGATTTAGCCAGGAATGTGGTAGCCTTCAGTGGATCTCTTCATGTGTGTGTCCAAGCTTGGAAAAGTGCTGGCAGGAGGACTCTGCATGAGTATATTTTAGTTGGGAGCAGCTTTCCAAGCAGTGATTCCTCACCAAGTGCCAAAGGATGATCCCTTGGACTGGATTTAAGCCCCTGAAGCTCCTCTCCTGACCCTCACTGTGGCTCGTGGTTGTCTTTGGCAAACCCTCTCCTTCCTGCATTGTTTTGATAAAATGATAATTTGTCAGAGTTTGTGCAGCACTTTAGGGACTTGCATTTTCATGCTTCAGTAGCAAACTGAGGTGACTTCAGTCAGATGTGGCTTTATCTGAGTAGTATTAAACTGAATTTATCTCATTAAATCCAGCCTTTCTCTTGTTTTCCCAAAAATGATGCTGGCAATTGCAGCTTTCTCTCATGACTGGTACAGGGCAATAATTCCTTTGGAAATTATACTTTTCCTCCACTTAATGCCACTTTCTCCATTGTTTCTGAGAGAAATCCTTCCTCTTCTCCACATAATACCCTTCTCTGGTTCTGTGTGGAGCAGCCTCTCCTGTTCCAGTCCACAAACCCTTCCCAGCTGTTTCTGTCATGGGGAATCCTCCTTCCCTCCCTCCAATGCAGATGAAATTGTATTTTTTAGATGTACAAGAGGCTGTCTCTGTGTTTTGAAGCTTCCTGCTGTAATCTGGACAGACTTTGGGAGGTATCCTGGAGAGGAAACCCGTGATTGAGGATGACAAGTCCTTAAAGTTTGAGTGCATTTTCAGTAATTAAACTCCAGGGTTTGAGATGACAAATGAATTTTTTGTTGGTGAGGAGAGTCCCATTGGCTAAAACCTTCCTAAAAAAGGTGATGGAGCTTAGGGGGAAAAGGGTGATTTTCTATAAATGGGGCAGAGAGTGTCTTTAAATATTGGTGGTGAGTTGTGTGTTGAGGTTTTTCTGTGGTTTTTTTTGGTGTTATTTATTTTTTAATCCCTTACCATTTTTCAGAATCAGAACCCAATGATGTATTAAAAGCATTTTCAAAGTCTCTGCCTTTATTTTGTTCTCAACTGCTGCTACTTGGAAACACTTGTGGCCCTAATAAAGGCCTCATGAGGGTGATAAAAGGGATTATCTGCAGAAATGTGGTTGTTTTGTGAGTAATTATGCTGTCATCAGAGCCTTTTCACACTTGAGCAGACGTGAAGACAAGGGACATGTCCAGAGCTCCTTGGTTTTCCAGTCATGCTCCGGGGAGGTTGTTTCTATTTTGGGTGTCTCAGCCCTCATCTCCAACCCTAAAGTCACCAAATTGTGATGCTGCATCTGTGGTTAAGGACAGGGCACTTCCTAACTCCACATTTGAAAAAGAAAAGTTCTTTTTTGGCCATGGTGTCCTTCCCAGTCCTGGCCATGAGTCTGTTTGGTTGTTCAGCACCAAAGCAGGAGGATTTAAGGCATGTTGGGCTTTCCAGAAGGGCCTGGGGGGTGTTAAAGTGGATATCAGGAAATATTTCTTCACAGGAAGGGTGGTCAGGCATTGGAAGGGGCTGCCCAGGGAGGTGGTGGGGTCCCCACCCCTGGAATTGTTCAGATCCATGTGGGATGTGGCACTTGGGGACATATTTTCCATCCTAAAGGGTTCTGTGATTCCATGGCTCCCATCTGAGCATCCACCTGCACGAATTTAGAAGACTTTAAGAAAATCCTGGCTCCTTAAAAACCATCCTGCAGTGCCTTTTTTATGGAGCGAATTTATGCAGTTTGATCACAGCTGCCCAGATAATTCCCAGGAAGGGAGAATGGGGTAGGTAAGAAATCTTTATTAAAAAAACCAGAGCAGTGAGATGATTTTCAGCTCCTGGGTTTCAATTCCCAGGGACTTCACTAAGTGCCTGGATGCTTCAGCACTGCATAAAAATGTAGAGGATTTAGCACTGCTGTAATGACAACATGATTTGTGCCTCCTCCTAAATGGAAGCAGCAGTTTATTCCTTGTGATGAGGGGAAAACCAAACAAACCAGGAAGAAAAGAACAGACTAAAGGCTGAAAATCATCCTTTTGTGTGCAAATAGATGAACTTATAAAGGGGTGCAATATTTCATGGATGGTTTTGTCCTGCAACTTCGACATTTGCAGTTGGTTCAGTGTCTGAAAGCCAAGCTGGGAAGCTCAAAGGAAAAAATAAGGGGGGAAAAGCAGATTAGCACAATTACTTTTTGAATTAACATGAGATTAATCCTTGAAAACCCTCTTTTAATATTACATTTAAAAGGGAGAAATAACACAACCATCCCTCTGAAGCAGCAAGAAGCTCCTCACCTTCATCCTTCTGTAAGTGTCTGGTTTTTGATGTCACCCACAGAGATGGTTCTTTGAAAAGATGGAGATTTTTGCTGCTTTCTTTTGAAACCTGGGGAGTTTTGGGGAATCCACTTGGTTACAAGGTAAATGGTGCAGCCACAGTTGATTCCTTGCACTCAGGTACTTCACACCTTGGGTGACCTCTTACCAAACCATATGGAAGCAGCATCCTCTGAACAGTCTGCTAAACCTGGAAGGAATAGGATTTTGTGGAAGAAATTTCATTTGTAAATATTTCTAAGCCACATAATTGCCATAAAGCTTCAAAATGACTTTTTTCTCTATTCTGCAAGTTGGTGGGTTGGTGTCAGTGGAGAAAACTGCCTTAAAATCAGTGTTGGTGTGGTCTATGTCAAATGTCCAATTAGTGGAGAAACCTAATTATCCCCGTGCTCTGATTACATCAGCACAACTTCACATGTCCTCAGGAGCCAGCATTGCACATCCCCATCTCCAGGGCAAGTCTGGCAGCTTGTCCAGGCTTTCTGCACTCCCAGGGGGCATGTGAACTCCAGGAAATCTTCCACCAGGAGGTGTGAGGACAAACTATCCAACAGCAGAAAAAGGAACACAGGAAAAATCAGCTTTGCTGTGGTTTATCCCAGCTGAGCAGGTTGGGATGTCCCTGGGTCTGACAGAGTGACCATGAGAGCTTGGGGTCATTTGTAAAGTCCCCTCATCCCAAACCCTTCTGTGATCCTCTTGTTGCCTCAGGGGTTGAACTCATCTAAAAATGCCACCAATGTCAAACCTTTTACTTATAACCACCCACCATAAATATATGATTATTTATGTTTTCATGAACAGGATGGTTTGCCAAGCTCCTGCAGGATTTTCCCTTCCACTGCTGTAAATCCAAAGCACCCATGGGTTGTTCAGCCAGCCCCAGGTTAAAATCTCACCCGCTTTTCATGTGTGTTAATATTCAGGAGAAAAAGGGAGGGAATGCACCAGGCATGGAAATCTATTAATTAATTAATTCCTGGCATGGAAAGGAGAAGGTGTCAGGTGAAGCTGGGATGATCTGGCTGAATTATCCAGCACACACTCGGTGATCTCTCAGCATTGCCTCAACTGCTTTGCAAAATTAACAACAGCTTTGGATAAAAGTGGCTGTTTGAAATTAAGACAAATCTGGAATAAATATGCAAAGAAGTTGCAACAGCTGGTGAGACCTTTGTGGGGGCAGTTTAATGATGCTCAGAAATTCCTGCACATCTGGAGGAGGAGGTCTGGCAGATGGTGTTGTTTAAGGCTTGACTAAAATAGTGGTTATTTTCTCTTTTTTCCTAGCATGAAACAGACTGTGTGATCAACAGAGCGTGGTGAACCAACAAAGGGTTTGGGAAAAGGAGGGAATGCTGGATCCAGCAGGGCTGGGGAGTGGATGCTGCAGCCACAGGGGGAGTGTGGGGAGTTCTGCACTTGAGCCACAACTCCTGGTTAAATTGCAATGCAAAGCCAGCCCGTGGCTCGGGGAGGTGCCACCTTTGAAGGTTAATAATTGGATTTCATGAGAAATTCAGGGTTTTGTGCTCAGTCATTAGTGCTGGTGCTGGGAATAAGGCAGTGAGGAATTCACAGCCACAGGAAAAATGCAGCTGCCAAACTCAGTGTGTCACCTACACCCCCAAAGACCTTCCATGTCCAAAGTCATTCATGGAATCCTGGAATATCCTGAGCTGGGAGGGACCCCCAGGATCAACCAGCCCAGCCCCTGGCCCTGCACAGACCATTCCAGCAATCCCACCCTGGGCATCCCAAACTCGGATCATCTGCATCTGATTAACCAGGAGCACTGGAAAACAAGGTGAAGAACTATTTTAGTTTTAAAGTGAACACTATTTCAACATCCCTGTTCCTGGAAAACAGCGTTCCAGAGTTATCCTGCTCCTTAGAGCCAGGAGCAATAAAAGCATTCCTTGTGCAATACTAAAGATCCCTTGATATTTATTGGGAAGGCAGGATGTGCCAGTGGAACTTTTAATTTCCTGTGCTGTTACCAAACTTCATCCCTTATTTGCTGCTTGGGTTTTCCAGGGATTTGGTAAGATTTTTAAGGACTGGGTGTAGTTTTTTTACAGAGCACCACGTGAAATTCCCTGTTTAATTGATTAAAGGAGTGTGATGCACATGAAGACATTTGAATATTCATGACCCTTTTTTGATTTAATTACAAATAATAGCCCAGCTTTGTACCTCTCAGTTAAGTGAGAGGCTGAAGGGTGTGAATTGTAAAAATAGGCAAAATAATATTTTATTATTCTGATGCAAGAATATCTACACCTGATTCAGTGTTAATATTTATAACAACTAAATATTTATAACTTAACTAGAAGTGAATTGGAATATAAAAATAATACGAAATGAACGCTAAAATTATAAAGAACGTATTTATGGCAAAATTGCTGTTCCATTTTAGATTGCCCATCTTTTCTCCCCGTGGCAGAGTTATTTCCCTTGCACTTTTTGGCAAACTCAGGTGGGTTTAACCTTGTGGGGTTTGACTCTAAATCTTCCTCCTTATCAGGCTGGACCATCCCTGCTTTCCAGGCGGCCTCTCTAAATCCTGGGCTGCGTTCTGGGTCAGGATTTTTATTTGTCAGAGAAAAAAAGCAAGGATTACAGGAAAGAGGAGTCTGTGGATCCTTTTAGCCATGGGCAGATGTGTCCTTCTGAGGGCAGGAGTGGGATCACCCAGGAACAAATTTTTCCTGTGACCTCCATGAGAACCTGGGGGATCCTTTCTCCCGTTATCTCTTCCTCAGAGGCAGCATCCACGGACTCCATGCAGGCTCTGAGCTCTTGGTTACATCTTTACAGGTCCCGAAAAGTGCATTTTAACAGCAACTTGGGCAAAAGCAGGGGAAATAATAACTCCAGTGCAATTGCTTCTGCCCTTTGCAAGCTGGGAATGGGAGCTGCCTCCATCCTGCTTGTCTTGGCCAGCTCTAAATGAGATTTCTTCACTCCAGCCCTGATATTTTAATAAAAACTGATGTCAGTTCTCCCACGAGTTCAAGCAGCACTCCAGCTCCCTGCTGAGCTCTCCTGCAGGGATGAAGTGGCCTTAATCCTGGAGAGGATTAAATTCCAGTGCACCCAAAGGAATTTATCTCCCGGGGAAGAGCCGCCGCAGGCGGACGGAGCTCAAACGTGAGTCCCTTGGCTTAGGCCTGGATGAGTGTCCGTGAGCAGCCTGCTCCTTGCAGGCTCTGCAGAGACCTTCTCATCTCCTTGCTGATGTCCTGGTCTGGTAGAATTTGCTCTGTCCAAGAGATTTTCTCCCTAGGCCTGGCCACCTGGGCTTTTCGCCTCTCCTCCATCCATCAAGCTCTGCACTTTGAGCTGCAATATTCAGCTGGCAGATGGAAGCAGCAGAGAGATGGGAAAGCACTTGGAATGCTTGGAGGAAGACCCATAGAGCCAGCCTTAGGGACAGAGGTGGCTTTTCATGCCATGGATTGTGCCATGGTTATTTTGCTGTACCAGGAGCGTGAAATGTGAGATCAGGGGGTGCAATTCCAGGTGGGATCATGTCAGAGCTTGAGCAGTTAGAGAAGGAAAAACACCTTCTGCTTATAAATCAGTTAGACATGGAAATATTTTATGGGTTTTTTTATCACTGGAGTGGTAAAATTTATTTTCTTGTGTTTGGAATGGTAATAAATCAACCCTAAGCCACTGCTTTGGGGCAGTTTTGATACAGAGGAGCTGGGAAAGGGGCTCAGCCTGGAGCAAAGGAGGCTCAGGGGGCCCTGCTGGCTCTGCACAGCTCCTGCCAGGAGGGGCAGCCAGGGGGGTCGGGCTCTGCTCCCAGGGAACAGGGACAGGACAAGGGCAAACGGCCTCAGGCTGGGCCAGGGGAGCCTCAGCTTGGACAGCAGCAGGAATTTCTCCATGGAAAGGCTGCTCAGGCCTTGGCAGGGGCTGCCCAGGGAGCTTTGGAGTGCCCATCCCTGGAGGTGTTTGGAGGATGTGTGGATGTGGCACTTGGGGACAGAGGTGGGCTTGGCAGTGCTGGGTCAGTTGTTGAACTTGATGACCTTGGAGGGCTTTTCCAGCCTCAGCAATCCTGGGATCCTTGGGTTCTGTGGTTGTGGTGAGCTCTGGGCGCCTCCCTGGTTCATGCAGCTGCCTGGGTTGAACGCAGCACCACTCCCCAATCAATCCAGCATCTTCCTTTTCCCAGTGTGAGCTTTCCCAGGGAAAACAGATCAGCACAGGAGCTGTGTGTCACTGTGGGATGAGGTGGAGATGGGGAGCTCTGTCAAGTGAGGTGACTCAAACCCCAAACACCCTCCCTTCCGTGATGTCCTTGGCGTTGGGACATCGTCTGCATTCAAATGCCACCAGGCTGAGGGCTCTGGGACAGAAATGGGATGATGTGAATCCGTTAAAAAGCAGCTCTGGCCAGAGCTGTGAGGGACTGATGAGCAATTAATTGTCAGGGCTCCTGTGGGAACGTGCAGCCTACTGGGAATGCTCAAGAGGGGTTCCTGTTTTGGGTGACAGGAGCGGGTTATTTCCCCTCTGGATGCTGTTTATCCACACAGACTGATAAAGAAGGATTGGTGCTCCCAGGAAGCAAACTCAGGGAGGAGTTTCAGCATGAAAATGTGCTGCTGCTGGTGGTGGTGTAGTAATTATCAACGCATTTCAGCCTGGGTGTGGCATTATCCCTGCTTCTTCCATGCTCTTGGGTGGAATTTGGAGAGACCAGCACCAAAGTTAGGGGCTCTTTGTGGGTTTATGAGTGCCAGGGTCGTGATTCCTGAAGGAAACCAATGGAATGAAGGATGGGGAGGCCCTGGCACAGGGTGCCCAGAGAAGCTGTGGCTGCCCCTGGATCCCTGGCAGTGCCCAAGGCCAGGCTGGACGGGGCTGGGAGCAGCCTGGGACAGTGGGAGGTGTCCCTGCCCATGGCAGGGGTGGCACTGGGTGGGATTTAAGGTCCTTCCCAACCCAGCCCATCCTGGGCTTCTGTGGTTCTATGAAGCTGGTGTTGGCCAAATTCCTTCCAGCCCCTGAAGTGGCATCAGTAGTGACAAGCAGCAAATGGAGCTGGCTGAGACTCCCCATCCTAAAACTCGGGCTGGAACGATGGGAACACGCTGCCTCAGTGTTTCTTGGGTTTTCAAACAGTTGTACAAGTGCTTTGACAATATCTGCAGTAAATGGGAGCTTTAAATGATTTGGAGCATGAGAGAAATTTAATTTAGTGGGGTTTTTTTCCTCCCAAGTTGCTTTATTCTAACAAGTTCTAGCAGTGCATGTAGTGTTTTTCATTTACATGATTCTCTTCTGTTTCATCAAGTGCTTTGCTCCCGCTCTGATGATGCCTGCAGCAATCCTAAAATGTGCTAATAATGGTGTTTTGTCAAAGTAATGAAAAGCAGATAAACAAAGGGACTTCTGCAGGACACAGACCCAGGCAGCAGCAAAAGCTCTCAGGGTGGTGCTGGTGCCCTTTGGTGTACTGGAAGATTTGGGACCACCAGAACAGGCTTTGTGCTCCTGTGGTTTGGAAACCATGTACCCAGAGGTCCCTGTGCATTTTTAATTCAGATCTGCCCCACAGTTATACTCACAATTAATTCTAGAAACACTCCAGTCAGCTCCAGTTCGTTATCAATAAGCCAGAAGAGTGATTTGATTCTCAGTGCAGTGCAGGGGTTAAAGAGCTGGGTTTTGATGTGCACAAAAACCTCATTATGTGGGCTCCCGGCAGAAAATCTGGCATTGCAATAAATCCAGGAAAAATGCTTTTCCCTGCTTGAAGTGAACCCAGTGGCCTGGATGGGCTCCTGTGACTCAGACAGGCTTTTCTTTGGTGATGTGTTCAGGGGAATCGTGGGGATGCTTCAGCCCTCGCTTCTGGCTCCTGCAGCAGCTGCTTTGTGGTCTCTGTAGCCAAACCCTTGTGGAGTCTAAAGTTCAGGGCAAAGTGGATCTGGAAATAGAGGCTGGAACGCAAAATGTTCTTCTTGGCTCATGGGAGATGCAATGGAAAGTGTTTTATTAAATGGAGGAGCACTGGGGGGGCTCACCTGGAGAAGAGAAGGTTCCAGGAGAGCTGGAGAGGGACTGGGGACAAGGGCTGGAGGGACAGGACAAGGGGGAATTGAGGCTTAGATTGAGGATGAGACTTCTTGGACCCAAGTGCTCCTTGTGAATTCTTTTTTCTTTTTGATTCTGGAAGTAGAGAGAATGAAAGAGTCATTGAGGTTGAAAAGGACCTTAAGTTCTTTGAGTCCAGTCATTCCCCCAACACTGCCAAGGCCACCACTGACCCCTGTCCCCAAGGGTCACATCCACACAGCTTTTACATCCCTCCAGGGATGAGGAATCCACCCTGCCCTGGGCAGCTGTGCCAGGGCTGGACAGCCTTTTCCATGAGAAATTTTCCTTAACATCCAACCTAAACCTCCCCTGGTACAACCCAAGCTGTTCCTCTTGCCCTTTCCCTTGTCCCCTGGGAGAACAGGCTGACCACAGTCTGTTCTCTGGGACCTCAAAAGTTTCCACAGAACTCCCCAAGGTTTATAATTTACTGGAGGGATTTTGAGTTTTCCTCCCATTTCTGGTGTAAGATTTGTCTGTGCAGTTGCCCCTTTTCCCCTTCTCCAAACATGAGGCCTCTCACAGCTCCGTGTCTGTAACACCCAAACGCCCTGGAGGCCACAGCAGCTCTGGAGTTGTTGCTGTTCCCTGGTTTAAATGCACATTTCAGTCTCTTCCCTTGCTTTGTGGAACAAATGGGTGTCACCATCGTTAATGATGGAGCTTCTGTGTAATTAAAGATGCCACTGACTCCAGGAACACGTGGAGTCCTTGGAATGGTGGGTTGGTGTTGTTCAACCTCGATGGAGGGGCAGCCAGTTAATCCTGGAGGGGCTGGGCAGAAAAATAGGAACTAATTGTGGTGCCATCCTGTCAGTGCATCCATGGACTCGTCAGTGGAGCCCAGGGAGGGACACAAACACTGCAGAGCAGTGGCAGGACAGGGATTGTTGTGTGCACATCTGGTTTGCTTTCCTCCTGCCACCGTGGGCTTTTCGTGTCCCGGGAAGTCTCCAGGGGATGGACCTCACTGTGGCCTTCCAGGGCCTGGAGGAGCCACCAGGGAAGATGGAGAGGGACTCTTGACAAGGGCTGGAGGGACAGGACACAGGGGAATGGCTTCAGACTGAAAGAAATTAAGGTTTAGATGGGATATTGGAAGGAATTGTTCCCTGGGAGGGTGGGCAGGCCCTGGCACAGGGTGCCCAGAGAAGCTGTGGCTGCCCCTGGATCCCTGGCAGTGCCCAAGGCCAGGCTGGACGGGGCTGGGAGCAGCCTGGGACAGTGGGAGGTGTCCCTGCCCATGGCAGGGGAGTGGAACAATTTAAGGTCCTTTCCAACCCAAACCATCCCATGATTCTGTGAAAAATGAATGTATTATTACAAACCTGAAGCTGTCCTGCCCCAGTTTCCCCTGGCTGTACTTGTAAAATGTATATCTAGGAAACCGTGTATTGAAATGAAATATTTTCTCCTTTTTGGGATTTCCACAGGCTCTAATAATGCTCAAGCCATTTTTTTGGCACTCCCCAAATCACCTGATCTCTTCTTCACCTGTTGGCAGAGGGCTGGGCTGATTAATTGCTTTTGAGCATTGTTTAATTATCCCCATTATCCTGAACAAAATAGGCTATTTTGGATCCCGGGGCATTTGGGAGGGAAGGAGGGCAGGCCCTGAGCCTGCTTTGGCTGTGATTCCTCCGAAAAAGACACCAAAAATAGAATTTACATTTCAAACAGCTCCAGGCAGTTGTGCTAATTTTAAATATTTTTAAATATCCATCAGTTCATGGAGTTAAATGGGATTTTTTTTGTCCTCACATACAGACAGGCACAGTGGCAGTTTTGGGGAATCTGCTGATGCTTAGTCCAAATAAAGATGGCAAAATGATTGGAATTTGTGGAGAAACAAGAAAAAAACCACTGTGGAAAACCTTCCTTATTCCTAAATGAAACCCCTGTATCACACACCTGGGAACTTCTTGAATTAAGATTTCCATTTCAATAGGGAATCAGGTGAATTTTTGGGAAGGGAAAGGTGACTTTGCAGTGATGCTGGAAGTGTTACCAAGTCACCCAGCTCCAGCACCAAATCCCTGCCCTTGCATTCCCTTACCCATCTGGATCAGGCAGAGTTTGTTTGTATTCCTGATTATTCCCTCATGGATTACCAAGTGATTGTTATCTGACAGGATTATGCTGCCAGGGAGGAAAGGTTATTCCCAGCACTTTAAAAACCAGAACATGTAGGACTTTGGGGCACTGTTATGCTCTTTATGGTGCAGTTTTGCAGTGGTTTTGGGACTTCTCTTTAGGATTCTGTGTTTCTATAAAATAACAACATTTTTTTTGGTCTTTGCACACAACACAGCCAGGTAAAATCTATTCACTGCCTGCCCTTTTGGAATTATACAAATTGCATGGAGCATCTTGGATTAAAGTTGCATTTAGTAGAGCAAAATCCTGATTGTAACTCACTGTTCTCCATCCAAATGTGGCTCCTGGCTGCAAAGTTTTCCCCAGCTCGATATTGTGATGACTGAGGAGTTGGTGCAGGGAGCATCCCCTTTCCCTGGGATCCACACTCAGCCCACAGATGAGCCCCATAGGTAATTGCTTTGCTAAATCACTGTGAGTGTTGTTTCTGGTGCCAAAAGGCAAAATACTCTTTCCTTTTAATAAGACCTCTTTATTATATTGGGGTGTTTATGAAAATGCAAAGCAGAGAAGGCTTTAAAAGCAATTACTGGGAACATTTTTGTTGCTATAACGACGAGAGGCAGCTCTTGATGAGCCATCAGATCCTTAATGTTGTTAAAAAGTTTCATTGCCATGACAACAGAATGCAGCTTTTATTTTCAGTGGCTGATACTTTTGCTTTTTTCCCCTGATTTTGGAGCAGCAGCCTGTTGTGGATTTTTGGAGTATGAAATATTTATCAGGCACAAGTAGGAAATAGGAAGTGGAGTACATGAGAAGGGACCCTTTGCTTTCCCTTGTTTGTTAGATTTGGCTTTTAATAACTGCTAGGAACATGGAAATTTCTGGGAGCCTTGGGGCAGAAAGGCTTTTATCCTTTGAGATATTTAAACTGCCAGAGGGCAGGGTCAGATGGGATTTTGGGCAGGAATTGTTCCCTGGGAGGGTGGGAGGTGCTGGCACAGGGTGCCCAGAGAAGCTGTGGATCCCTGGGAATGTCCAAGGCCAGGCTGGAGCAGCCTGGGACAGTGGAAGGTGTCCCTGCCCTGGCAGGGGTGGGATGGGATGGTTCATTCACAAGGAGAAAAGGCAAAAGCAGATCCTGGGAAAACGCTGTACAAATGTCTGTGCCAGTGTGGGACAGCTTTTCCCAGCCCATCCTGAGAAACCTGCAGCAGGCAAATGAATAAAGCCACAGAAATCATCTTTTCCAGTTGCTTTTATTGCAGTACCCCCATGGAGCTGCTGCTGCATCCTTGGCCTGGCTGTGTTTCCCCATCTCATTCCCCCCATCCCTGCTCTCTGCCAGGTCTCCTTTTCCAGCCCCTGGATCAGGCTGGGCTCTGGCATTGCTGGGGCACCCAGGGATGGATGCTCAGGCTTCCAGCTCAACGAGCTGTCATTCCTCATCACTGTGAGCTGGGAAACCCAGGGAGCCTGGGGTTGGGGGATTTCCTAGGGAGGGCTCACTCATCCCAGAATTCCAGCTTTCTCATGGCAAGGGGAAAGCAGGAATTAGAAATGAATTACTGAGAGAAGGAGATTCACCCCAAACGGTGTAAGGAAAGAAATACTGATTTATGTGTGTGTGTCAATAAAACTGCAAAGGGGTATTGCAATATTCTTGTGTTATAATAATATATAGATTTAAATATATAAATGGAGAGGAGCTTTGGATATGGGCCTGAAGTGCCAGGACAAGGGGGAATGGCTTCAGACTGAAAGAAATTTAGGGTCAGATGGGATATTGGGCAGGAATTGTTCCCTGGGAGGGTGGGCAGGCCCTGGCACAGGGTGCCCAGAGAAGCTGTGGCTGCCCCTGGATCCCTGGCAGTGCCCAAGGCCAGGTTGTGCTTTTGGCAAGGAATTAGTGTGGAAAGAGGGGCAAATAGAAGGGATTGCCCTTTGCCCTGCTCCAGTGATCATTTACAAAGCAGCATCTGGATTAAAAACCCCAATCCTGAAGTGTCATTGCCGATTCTCCTGATTTGTGCCCATTTTTGGAGAGCCCCATCTCTGCTCCCCCTGCCAGGGGCAGGGCTTTGCCAAAGCAAGCTCAGCTCAGGAGCCAAAGCAGAGACTCTTTGGGGTCTGTGTGTGATAAGTGAAGGCTGAACAGAGCTTTTTGCAGCGAGGCCACGGGGGGGTCACTGAGATGATTTGGTCACCGAGTCCAGCCCTGCTCCAAGCCGGTAGGGAGGCAACGTGTTGCCCTGACTTTTGGAATTCTGGATGTTTTCATTCTTTTGTAACTGGTTCTCACACATTCTCTAAACACAGCCATGTTGTTGTAACGATATCCTTTTATTTACATTCCTTTCTCCTGGGAACAGAAGTTTGATGGACATTTCCTTTGACCAGTGTGATTGAGGGGAGGCCCTCTGTCTCCTCCAATCCACAGTGAATTATAAGGCACATGGATAATAAAGACGGGCAAGGCCCGACGCACTTGTTCTTTGATCTCAACAGGTGTTTCTCCTTCTTTTGTGTCATTACTGTGACAGCAGCACTTTGAGGAGACAAGGAGCAGCATCCTGGTGCTGTCAGCTCTGGGAGGAGATCCTGCAGGGTGCAGAGAACGTGGCCTGTGCGCTCCCAGCAGGGTGGGAGAATTGTTCAGCTCTGGAGCCCAGGGAATATCCCTGCCTCCCACCAGTGTGCTCAGGGCTGCCCTGCCCTCCCACAGCAGGGATGGACACAGCAGGAGCAGCCCAAACCCCTTCCCATCCTCTCCTGCAGCACATGGGAAGCTGGGAGATGCAACCAGTTCAAAATGAATCTGTTTAATTGCACGGTGCAGTTGAAGAGCGCTGTGCTCATTAGCTCAGTGTTTATGATTAGTGCTTATTACCTAAACTTAATTGCCTCAAACTTCTCCCTCGTTTTCCCTTTTTCCATCTGATTTCCTGGTAATTGTTTTGTTTTATTCAAGCAGTGAGAAGAACAGAGAGATGAGACACGATAAGCACATTGGAGTTGCCCAAAACCAAACCAGAAATTCAATTCCCAAAGTCCCAGCCCCACCTTTCCCAAAATTTAACTCTGTAGATCAAGAAGCAGTGTCTGAGTGCCTTCATCCATCTCCTTTCCCTCTCAGGTGTGGGTTTTTCAGTAGCATTTTCTGCTATAAATTGTGCCCCAGAGCAGCAGACCGCTCTATATTTGCAGCTGGATGTTTTATGGGCTTGAGCTGTATTTTTTTTTCCTTCATAAAGTTATGTTCAGCTGGGTTGCAGACTCTGTTTTGGAGATTTACTGCATAGTGCAAATTATTTTAGGCATTTCTTTTTTTAGTATTTCCTCTCCAACCTGTTTACAAGAAAACAATTTTCCTACATAAATTCTGCTACGTTCTCTTGATAGTAAAACAGTAAAATATTACCTACACATGCAGATTTTGTTGAATTCAACTTGGCTGAGTCACAGGTTGTCCCAAGAAAATTTCCTGGGGAGGAAAAGTTCAACTGTGACAACTTTTTTTTTTGCTGTAGTTTGTTTTAATTGGCTTTAATTGCTTTTATAATCATCTGAGTGCGCTTCAGCCCTGAGAAATTCCAGTTGGGAAGTGAATGGTGTGTCAGCACATCAGCAATCCTGGAGGAGCTGGAGAACAGGGAGGCTGTGATTGATCCTGGGCAGCTTTGCCCAGAGGTGCACTGTGTTCCCTCTGTATTGAGATGATTTGGATAACTCCAGCATCCTGTGCAGAGGTCATTCCTCCAAGGAATGGTTTTCCATGATGGTTTTTCCATGGAAGGAATGGTTTTTCCATGACGGGCTCAGCCTGGAGCAAAGGAGGCTCAGGGCAAACCCACCACAGCTGTGGATAAACCTCTTGTGCTGCAGCTGGTGGTTCCTGGAGGGAAGTTGTGCCTTCCTAAGGGGTCAATCTGATGGAAATTGCTTCTTCAGGTTGGGCTGTTCCACTGAATGCACCTGGCTCTTCCTTCTGCATGGGTGGGAGAGGGAAATGCGAAATTTTCTTTGCAGAATGAAAAAAATCCACACAAATAGGAGTGAGGGGCTGAGGGAGCTGGGGGGGCTCAGCCTGGAGCAAAGGAGGCTCAGGGGGCCCTTCTGGCTGGAATTTCTCCATGGAAAGGCTGCTCAGGCCTTGGCAGGGGCTGCCCAGGGAGCTTTGGAGTGCCCATCCCTGCAGGTGCCCAAGGAGGGCCCACCACTGCAGGGAGGGACAGATCCCCCTCCCCATCTGGGAATTGGGGATTATCTCTTGCTGGGAATGTCTCCAAGGCCCTTTCCAGGGAGATGGGAACAGATGCTTGTCACCATCCCCACTCTCTGCTGGCAGCTTGTCAGCAGATGTTCCTTCCCCCCCACAATGATTCATTTGAATCTAAACAATATAAAAAACTCCTTGCTAGGTGCCATTAATTATTTAAAAATCATTTCAGCTGTCACAACTCCAGTTACAGTTCCTTGCAGCTCCCTGGTGACTCTGGAATCATCACACTTGAAAAATAACCCATATTATATTTAATAATTGAATGCCATCTACGTTGGTGCTTTTGTATCAACTCTTGGAGTGACATTTAATGCTCATTAGAAGGTGGTTGGGGGTTTTTAATCCTATATCATTCCAAGAGTGCTGTAGAGGAACATGTTGATTTTAATTGCATTTAGCTTTGATTACAAAAAAAAAGAGTAAATCACTGAGAAAGGGTCAGATTGTTCCGTTTGGCCTCAAGCTGTTTTCCTTTTCACAGTTTATATTTTATGTGGAGCTCTGGTTCTGTGTGTAACAGCAGTTCTGACAGAGAAATAATGCAAGGTGAAAATGAAGGCAGATTTGCGCACTTTTTAACTGCTAGGAAACATGGTCAGAGCAAATTTCAAAATTTAACTTTTTTCCTTTGGTGACAGAAAATAAATCCTGTTGAGCCCTTTCTGCTGCCAAAAAATGTAACAAATCCCATTTTGTGAGGAGAGAAAAGAATTCCTGTATTCTCCTGTATGGTTTTCTTGCATTCCTCTTCTTCCTCTTTCTCTCTGTGACCTCAGTAGCGGAACATTTTATTTTCAGTTGATTTGAGGCAGAACCTCAAAAACTGGTTAATTTGGTGGAAGTTAATGATCCAGAGGACCTAAATGACTTCTGCTGTTCTGCCCTGGGAGGGTGGGGAGGCCCTGGCATGGATTTCCCAGAGAAGCTGTGGCTGCCCCTGCATCCCTGGAATATCCAAGACCAGGTTGGACAGGGCTTGGAGCAACTTGGGACAGTGGGAGGTGTCCCTGCCATGGCAGGGGTGGCACTGATGAGGTTAAAGGCCCTTTCCATCCCCAAATTCAAGGAAAAGATGCCCTGAGGGCTCGAGCCTCAAGTGCAATCTTGGCATTTTCTATCCCCCTGTTTGATGGTTCCAGGGTGCAGAGCAGCGGTGTAGGAACGTGCATCATGCTGTAATTCCTTTCATCTCCAGCAGGAGCTGAATTATTTAGGATTTATGACATGAAACACTTGCCTTTAGGCCTTTCAACTAAAAAAATGATTGCTTGCAGTGAGAGTAAATCCCAGTAACAAACTGGAGGTGGGGGAACTGGGAGGAACACGGCCTAGAAATTCCCTGTTCGTTCAGTGGTGTTTGCACAGGGAGACACATAACTGACTGAAAACTGCAAATAATGGACTAAGACAACAGAACAACTGTTTGGAAGCACTGCTAATTGTATTTTCCTTTAATCTTTTCAGGGCTTAATGGATTTGGGTGGTTTTGCAAGGAAGATTCTGACTAATCCCGATCCGTCAAAAATTTGTTATTTTCAAGGCAAGATTTTAATAAGGCAGATTAGGTTAGAGCCATAGAATCCCTGAGTGGTTTGGGTTGGAAGGGACCCTAAAGCTCATCCCATCCCACCCCTGCCATGGGCAGGGACACCTCCCACTGTCCCAGGGTGCTCCAAGCCCCATCCAGGTTTGGGAATATGGGCATGGAGATGAATTGAGCTGTGACACCAAATCTGGCTGCTCTGACAACTTCTATACTCCAAATATTCCTCATTTTCTGAATGGGATCTCCTCCCCATCAGGAGGAGATGGGATTTGATGTGTCACAGTGCCTCCCATCAGAGCATCCCTGGGAAGCCCCAGCGTGGCTCAGTGCCCACTCTTTGCACAGGGATTTGTTTTTGAAACAATTTGGGAATTGTGGGCTCCAAAGTCACAGGGAGAAACATCAGTGGGGGAGGCACTAATCTGGGATAACTCAGCCACAGCTTGGAGAAATGGAGCTGCTGAGCTGGAAAACAGGCTGGGATTAGGAAATGGCAGCTTGGTGTGGTGTCCTAAAAGCAAAGGGAGGAGAAAATTGAGCTGCTTGACAAAGGGGATGAGGACGGATTAGTCTGGGCTCTTTTGATGTGGGCTGTCAGAGGAAAATCAGGAGATCCGGGTGGGCATTGCTTGGATGAGGTGAGGGGAGAAAAGAGATGTTTGTGTGGTTGATTTTGGGAATCAATACCCTGAAGGTGCTCCAAGATCTCTTCATGGTCTGTACAAGTCCCAGGAAGGGGACAGGGATGGCCAAAATCCTTTATTCTTTGGAGTCAGGAGCACTCTGTGTGAGTGAATTCTGGAGTCGCTCTGTGACCCGTGCTTTGAAGCTGGGACCAGTGAGAGGCTTGGTATTAAAATCACATCATCAGGAAAGGATGAGGGAAAGAGTTTGGCATCATCTGTAGGCATTTATTAAAAATACCCTTAAACAGAATTGAAATACAGACACAGGAGTAGGGAAAAGGATGACACTGACTGAAAAATAGAAAACATTTAACAAGGTGTAAAAATTAATTCATAGTTTTGGTCATACCTTCACCTGCAGAACAGAGGAGAGCATAAAAAATTAATTAATTTGTATTTCCTGATTTAGTTGAACAGAAACTTTGCCTTTAAAATGAACAGTTCTACATGGTTGATTTTTAATAAATGATTTGCTATTATTTTATAATAAATGAGATCTGTGAAGGTGCTGCTACCTGTGGATTAAGGTTTGAACCTGGTCTGGTTTGAGGGACCCAGCAGGGATTTGTCATGGATGTTTCAGGATAGAGGCAGAGCCTGTGCTCTGATTTAAAGGAGTCTGTGCTGCAATTGCATTACCAGTCCCATTTAAGTTGATAAAGTTAATAAAATCAGGGAGATGCAGACTTAAGGTGATTATTGGAATTGGTGGGTCTGCCTCACCAGGAAAAGCACAATTCCTAGAGGAGGAGATGAGCCCTGAGCTGTGCTGCTTTGGGAAGCTGCTCCAAATGCCAGGATGTCATGGAAATCTATCCCTGTTTTCTTCATGGACATGTGTAAATGTATAACTAGATGGATATAGAAATGAAATACAAATTTCTATTTCAAAGCCAGGTGGGATGGGGCTCTGAGCAGCCTGGGCTGGTGGAATCCCTGTCCAGGCAGGGGTGGGAACACTGGTGGTGGTTTGTATTTCCCAGATCTCACTCCTCAGGTAAAATGCACTCCAGCAGGAAAAGAACTGATTTAGAAATCCCAGATACAGACATGGATTGCCTTTAATACTTCATAAATCAAACCTGAGGGTACCTGAACTCAGTAAAGATGTGGGTGACGTTGTGATGAGGTTGGAAGTGTCAGGTGATGAAACTTGGTGCACATTTTGTACCAGACACCAGGAAATCTCATAATTAAACCCCACACTTCAGATAAAACCAGACCAGGGCCTTCCACCCAGAAGGAAAGAGAATTCTTCTAAATTTATGTTTTCCAAAATTCCAGTCAGTTAAATAGTTGCCTAATTTTTGTGCCATCTTAAATCTCGTGTGCTCTTGGGTTTCTCTGTCTGAAATTCTACAGAATTAAAAATTAAGCTCTGGTGTTTAATGGAAGTTTAGGCTTCACTCTTGAGACCTGTAACTTCTGTCTTTAGAAAAAAAAGCTGAGCAGCAGCAGTTTTAATCATAAAATCAATCCCATGGACATGCCCACCAAATACGTAGGATATTAACCACTGACATTGCAATAGATTAAAATCCTTCTGAAATTCTGTTTATTGTGGCTTGTAGCAACTTTTCCACCATGAAAAATGGTGCCAAGGATAGGCACCGTTTGGATAGGCTGGAGATCTCGTTAATCCAGGAAGGATTGGGATCATCAGGGTTGAGGCTGAGCATCCTCCAGCTCTGCTGACTCCAGAAGGCATCGAGAACAACCCAGAATTCGACCCTTTTCCAAAGCTGTCCTTGGGATCTGCTTATCCTGGAACCACAGAATATTTTGGGTTGGGAGAGATCTTAAAGCCCATCCAGTGCCACCCCTGCCATGGGCAGGGACACCTCCCACTGTCCCAGGCTGCTCCCAGCCCTGTCCAGCCTGGCCTGGGGCACTGCCAGGGATCCAGGGGCAGCCACAGCTGCTCTGGGCACCCTGTGCCAGGGCCTGCCCACCCTCCCAGGGAACAATTCCTGCCCAATATCCCATCTGACCCTAAATTTCTCTCAATTTGAAGCCATTCCCCCTTGTCCTCCCCCTCCATCCCTTGTCAAGGGTTTCTCTCCATCTTTCCTGTTAACTCCTTCAGGTTCTGGAAGGCCACAGTTAGGTCACCCGGAAGCCTTAAGAGAAAAATCCTTAAAATAAATACTTTTTGCACTATTCAGCCATTCAGAACTGACTTTTTAGACCATTCTTGCAGAACTTCTTCATCTGTGAGACAGAGGAGTACAGGCCAAGTTTGGTTTTGATGAACTGTGGGGTGTGGGTGGTTTCATAGGACTCATTGGTGCTTTCTGGGGATGTGCAGACAACATTTTTCAGTCAAGGGCAGGTTGGACAGGGCTTGGAGCAGCCTGGGACAGTGGGAGGTGTCCCTGCCATGGCAGGGGTGGCACTGGGTGGGCTTTGAGGTCCCTTCCCACCCAACCCATGCTGGGATTCTGGGATTTGCTGTGTCTGTGTTTTGCCTTGAGGTAGGAACAACCTGGACAAGTTGCTAGGCAGGGAATGAGTACCTTGGATATTTGAATGCTAATTATGAGGAATAAACAATCCATTGGAAGGCTGAGTATGTAATCAACGTTATGACTTAATTACACCACAGAGGCTCTCTGGGATAATTTGCATTCCTGGGAGATTGACAGAGGAGGATGCAGCTTTTTGAGGAGGGGCGTGGAAGGGCTGATGTGTGGGTTATGGAAGTGTTCCAGATATGGCAGTGTGTGACATTTGGATAATAATCATGGAATTCCAGAAGGGTTTGGGTTGGAAAGGGCTTCAGGATGATCCCATCCCACCCCCTGCCATGGGCAGGCACACCTTCCATTATTCCAGGGTGCTCCAAGCCCCATCCTTTGGCATGGCTGGGGAGGGGAGAAGGGAATGCTGGAGCACTGTGCATTCAGTGGGTAACTTTTGGGACTGGCTCCCACTCTCAGCAGCCCCAGACACTCAGGAACCAGAGCACCACTGAAAACAAAAATCAATGGGGCTTTGGCTCCTTCTGTAATGACCCTGGAAAAAGAGCCCAGCCTAAGTCAATTAGATAAAATTTTAATATTTCCTTACTGGCTTTCCAAAATCCTCAGCGAAGGTTTGGCAGTGGATTTCAGTGCTGTGAGGACAGTGTAGCAGTTGGATGGCCATCTCTGCTCGTTATCAGTGTGAATCTGTTGGTATCACCCCTGTTTTGGGCACAGAGCACTGCTGAGGAGCAGCTTGGGGGGGCAGAGGAAGCAGGGCACCTAGATCTTGATGGAATGATGAACTAATAAACCTGGAGTGGCTCAAGGAGTAATAAAACAGAGCTTACAGGTAGCAAACCCACTCTGAGGTGTCACTCTGTGCACCCCAAGGGTTGTGCTTGTTTCTGTGTTTGGGGAGGAGCTTCCAGCCCAGGCTGAGCCTTGGGGGTCTCTGTAGCACCCCCACCCCTGGGGCATTGCTGTGGTGGGACCTCTCAGGGGGTGTTTGGGGGTCAGTGCTGTAGGGATTTCAGAATTCAGGCTCAATTACACCTGACAGAGTTGATGTCAGCCAAAACCAGACTCAGTTCCTGGCACCACTAAGGAATTTAAGACCTTGGAGTGATTTTTGATTGATTCCTGGATTAGATCATCAGATGCTGCACTAGGAAGAAGTTGTGGCACGCCCTCAAGTCCATATCTGTGGATTTTTAATGGCATTTGCATATTTGTCTGAATTCAAACCAGCTCAGGAAGAACCAGTTCAGCTGCTGACAACAGAGCTACAGGTGGATTTGTACAATTGGAGTTTTTCCTTTCAGATGCTGTCCCACTTGGAGCATCTTCATCACCCCCAGCCCATGTAACGCCTTTAAATTTTTTTTTTAATTTTCTCTTGGCTCTTTCTGCTGCCAGAGCCAAGGGAGCTGGGCCATGCTGCTGTGTGCCAGCCCTTCAGTGTGACAGCAGTGTGACATCAAAACCCCTTTCCTTACACATCCATCAGCCCTGGCTCCTGCTTGGGTTTGCTCATGGAAATTTTGGCAGCCTGGCTTAGCTGCTTGAGTAATAACAATCTAGAAATGGGAGCGTCTTGCTTTATTGATGTATTTTATATTTGAAATAAACATTGGGGCTGTCTCTGGATCCCTGGCAGTGTCCAAGGCCAGGCTGGATGGGGTTTGGAGCAACCTGGGATAGTGGGAGGTGTCCCTGCCCATGGCTGGGGAGTGGAATTACATCACCTTCCATGCCAAAACTTTCCATTGTGGTAATTGAGATTGTGGTAATGGAGATTGTGGTGATATTTTATAGGCAGAAGGAGACAGAGATTTTGGAGAACTTTGTATAATTTTGCAGCCATCCCATAGGACATCTCCTGCAAGTCGTGTTCCTGCTCTCTGAGATGTGGAAAACCCAGGAATATTCCATTTTGTTACTCTTCCCTTATATTTCAAACTCGGAGAGGATCCAAGGACAATGTGTGTCCTAATGTAGGTGTCCAACCTTTGATCCATGTCTCCTGTTTGCATAGCCTGGTTTCAGGAATGCAGGGTAGGGAATAAATATGACACTGAATATTTCAGCTGGGAATGAAGTTGGTGATTTAATAGTAAAGCACTGTCCTGCAGCCACTGCAGAGCAAAAATATTTCCAAATGCAGCTTTGTCAGGGAATGGGCGGCAAAAGCAAATCCCAGTTGATTTTTTTGAGCATTTGGTTTTGCCTTTTCCAAGCTCCTCAGAAGGAGGATGAGCCTGCAGAAGACCTGGGCCAGATCCCTTCTTCTGGAGCCAACTGTCCCTAATCCTCCTCTTTTCTGTGCTCCCCTTCAGCCTCCTGGCTCCCTGTGGGATTGGAGGGAGGGACCCCAGCAGGGTTTTCTCTTGGTTGCCTTTGTGTTTCTGACCACAGCTGGTGGTTGAGGAGACCCTTGTCTGTCTCTTGGCAAGGTCAGCTCTCCCCTCCTGCATCATTTTGCATCCCTCAGCACCAAATCCAGTTGGAGTTGTGGCTTCCACAGTGTCCAGCAGCAGCTCCTCCTCAGCTTTACCTCCAGCAGCTTTCACATGATCATAAACGTGACCCCCTTTCCTCTCTCTTCCCTTCCACGTCTTTTCCAGAGCCTGTTGGACAGCAGGAATCCCCTGCACATCCCTGGATTCTCGAGTGCTTTGTGCTTTTAGCCCTGCTGAGTTTCTCTAAGAGTCTTTATGAAGAGGCCATGTCAAACCCCCCAAGATGCTCATCTGAGCAATTTCAGCCCTTCCAGGCTGGGTTTAAGGAACCAAGGCCTGATTTCCTGTCCCTACACCCAGGAGGAGTAGTAGTGTCTCCTTTTCTGTGTTCAGCCCTACACCTGGTGTAGTTCTCCCTGAGTTGTGTGATACCAGAAATCAGACTGGGCAGGGGGAAATTGTCTTGAATCCTCTGGGAGTTGTTTTTCCAGCATTTCCCACCTGTTTTTTTACCTTTATGGCCAAGTGAGGGGCTACTGCTGAAATAATCCAGGGAAGAGCCACGAGTTCAGGTGTATCAAAGCCAGCAGGAGTCCATGGAGGCCATCCCTTATCCCAGGTATTGCCTGGAAGTCCTTCCTGCTCCCTGTTTGGTTCCCTTTTCTCCTGGTGGGAAGCAGGATGGGCAGGGAGCTCCCACAGCTCCTCTGGGCTGCTCTCACCTCCTCTCCTTCCCATCCTGGTTTTCCCAAGCATCACCCATCCTGCAGGTTCTCCTGGAGAAGGTTTTGCTCTCAACCTTCTGCCCGGTGCTCCTCAGAAACCTCCCAGGGGTCCCACCCTGGGTTTGTGCCCGTCCCAGTTTTTCCCTCATCCAAGTGCAATCAGCATTTTTCAAGGCTGCCTTTCTCCTTCTCACACCTTTCTGCAGCTTTTGATTACTCCACTTAAAGCCATTTTGGGAATAGCTGTTATATATTTCCTCCCAAACTCTCAGGGATGCAGAGAGACAGTTTTAATGCCACCACTAACTTTTATTTTCCCTTTTCTCTGCTCTTTTTCATTTCTTTTCAAGTTTCCGCATTTCTGTGTTATTTCTTTTTCTCTTTAAGGCTGACCAAAAGGTTTGGAGTTTTGGGTTTTCATGGGGACACTAAACTGGAGTATTTTCAGCAGACAGCAGGTCTTAGGCAGTTCTTTCTGGAATTCTTGTTTGGAACCAAGACTGCCTTAAGGATGAGACAGATTTGGGCAAAAAAGGATGCAGCTGAGGTCATCCAGTAATTCTGTCTTCTCAAGGAGCACTTTAAACCTTTTGATCATTGGGGTCATGGAATAAATGTGGCAAATTGTGAGGCTTGGGGAGAAGGTTTGGCTTTTCCTTGCCGTGGGAATGTCTGAAGATATGTTGGGAACACGTCACTGCTGTTGGATTTGCTTCCTGTCAGCCAAGGGAAAGCCTTAAACCATTTTTATGGGAGAAAAAGTGGGGGAAAAAAATTCAAGCTCCAAATGAAAAGCAACTTCTCAAAACTGCCAAACCTCAGTAAAAGAACTGGAGCTGCCTTCAACTCTTTGCTGTTAAAACTCGATGAAAATCAAGTTCTGTTCTGCTGGAATTCCCACTGGAATTCCTACCGAGGATCCATGTTTAATAAGCTCCTCTCTGAAGAACACCAAGACACACACTTTGCCAAGATCCAAAGTGATAAAAATCAACATTAAGGATTAAACTCCCCCTGGCCAAAATCACCGAGGCACATCAGGCACCCACCTTGTCCTGTCAACAAAGCAGGAAAGGAATAACGATGGAAAAACTTGGGATTGTTGCTGCAGCTCTTGCTGTGTCTTGTCTCAGTCTGATTTCATTCTTCATTTCAGAGCTGGCAGATTTGCAGGGAACAATTTATTCCTCATTAAAGGCCTAATTCAGTAAATTCTGGATTATTTTGATATCAGGATCTGGCCCACAGGTCAAATTAATGGAATGCATGGAATTGCAGGAAGCTGTGAGCACATAAATAATGCTGCTGGGATCTGTTTCCTTGCTCTCTTTACATGTTTTTATATCTATATATTCACTTCTGTGCTGCTTTGCAGCCTGTCCAGCACCTACTGCACCCCAGAGAATCAAAATCTTGGGACATAAGTAACTTAAAATCCCTGAATCAGGAGAAATAAGTGCTTCAAATATGGTTTTTGTGAGAGATTAAATGTGTAATGAGAGGCAGAATTCAGTGTCAGTGAAGAAACCACACAGGGGAGAATGTCAGGGTGCAGGGAGGATGAAATTCCTCTTCCCATGAGGTTTGGAGGTCTGTTGGTTGCTGGAGCACCTGAGGGAGGTGTGATGTCCCCTCTCTCTTTAATAAGAACTCCAAGCTCCTGTTTCTTAGGGGAGAAATTAATCCCAGGATCCCTGAGGCTGGGAAAGCCCTCCCAGCCCGTGGAGCCCAAGCTGTGCCCATCCCCACCCTGTCCCCAGCCCAGAGCCCTGAGTGCCACGGCCAGGCCTTCCTTGGGCACCTCCAGGGATGGGCACTGCAAAGCTCCCTGGGCAGCCCCTGCCAAGGCCTGAGCAGCCTTTCCATGGAGAAATTCCTGCTGCTGTCCAAGCTGAGGCTCCCCTGGCCCAGCCTGAGGCCGTTTGCCCTTGTCCTGTCCCTGTTCCCTGGGAGCAGAGCCCGACCCCCCTGGCTGCCCCTCCTGGCAGGAGCTGTGCAGAGCCAGCAGGGCCCCCTGAGCCTCCTTTGCTCCAGGCTGAGCCCCTTTCCCAGCTCCCTCAGCCGCTCCTGGGGCTCCAGCCCCTTCCCCAGCCCCGTTCCCTGCCCTGGACACGCTCCAGCCCCTCAGGGGCTGTTCTTGAAGATTTCCCTGGAATGCTGCAGCTGTATAGGCTGCACTGCTGCATTGCTGGAAATGAGCTGTGAAACGCCTTTCCTGTGGATTAGGGGAGAGGATTCTCCTCGGTGTCCCTGTCTCCCTCTTCCATCTCCCATCCTGAAGGCAGGGCTGGCACAGAAGCATCACTGCCATGTGCTGAAATTCATGGGCAAGGCCAGGCTGGATGGGGCTGGGAGCAGCCTGGGACAGTGGGAGGTGTCCCTGCCCATGGCAGGGGTGGCACTGGATGGGCTTTAAAGTCCCTTCCAACCCAACCCATCCTGGGATTCTGTGATCCCACCTGCCACAGTCTGTCCTAACTCTGCCTGTCCCAAGTTTACCTCAGTCTCTCCTCAGGTTTATCTGAATTTACATCAAGTTATCCCAAGGTTTATCTCAGTCTGGTTTCCCTGTGAGAGCCACCTCCTCCTTTGCCTGCTCCTTCCCAGCCTCTCTTTCCCAACTGCAATCAACCAGATCCAGCTTTAATCTTCTTTCAAACCCCCACACTTGTTGGCTCACTCTTTCATGTCTTTTTTTCCTGAGCTCACTGCTGGCTCTGAAAAAGAAAATAATTCCTGAACAGCAGCACTGGCATGTAATTCCCTCTGAAATCCTTGAGCAGATTTCCAGGGAACGCAGTCTTCAGTGCATTGAAACCATGTTAACTGCTGCCTTTGGGATGCAGCAGCAAGTGTTGTGTGAATTAGGGAAACTTGCTGCTGACTGGGGGCTGGAGACATTGGAAAATAATTAATAAATGTTATTATAGGAAGGGAAAAAAGCTCCTCAATATTGCATTTTCAAAGTGATTTCTGAGCTCTGAGGTGCTCCACTGCAGCCAAGACACCAACTGCCACACTCTGCATTAAATTTACAGCGCTTTCCATCCAAGTCAGAACAATCTGGAATGATGGAATGATGCTTCTGCATATCAGGAAGGGATTTTTATTTGACAGATGTATTAATCAACAGCCAGAATAGCTTTATGCCCCTGAACTACTCCTGTAAATGCAGGGGCAATGTTTTATTCCAGCTGTCCCTTGCAGCATCTATTGAAACCCCACAAGTTTCTCTGATGGAGTACACGGAGTTATTTCTGTTTGTATTATGGATTTAATGGCTTGGAAAAACAGCTCCTCATGCATGCCATTAAACACCCTGTCAGGCAGAGAAATCCAGCCTCCACCTCCACTCCTGCTGGGGTGGCTTCAGGAGCAAGGTTGGGAGGCTCAGGAT
This sequence comes from Climacteris rufus, assembly GCA_013398175.1. Lineage (NCBI taxonomy): Eukaryota > Metazoa > Chordata > Aves > Passeriformes > Climacteridae > Climacteris > Climacteris rufus. The sequence continues at coordinate 205,982 of VZRZ01007691.1, forward strand.
TTTTCCTTCATTTGATGTGCTCCTATTGTGGGGGAAGAATTGGGGTCCTCTTTTCCAGGTGGGATCTGCCTGTGGGAGTGGGAAGGGATCCCAGGGATCCCCAGTGCAACTCCTGGCCCAACAACCCCACCCTGGCAGTGCTGTCCCAACGCTCCTGGAGCTCTGGCAGCCTTGCTGGCACCTCTCAGGTGTTGTGGAAATAAAGGTGGAAATGTCCCTGTGCTGCTGTGGAACAGGGAGTGAGCCCACCCCGGCATTTTGGGGGGAATTCATCTCCCAGAGGAAACAAATTAGGCAAAAAGAGGAATTTCTAATTCTTTCCGTGTGGATGGGGCTGGTGCTGTTTGCCCAGTCCTGTGAACAGTGCAAAGCAAAGAAACCCCTGCAACAATTACTGCCCTAATTCCTTGATATCCCCCTTCCCTTCTGCAGAGAAATTCCTTATCTTTATCTTTATTTTGCTCCTCCTGCCCTTAAACAGGTGGATTTCAGCAGGATTTATGCCTTCTGCACTGCCAGTGGCTCTGTTTAGTGCTTTAGTGGTGGATATGGGTTTATATTGGATTCAAAGGTCTTGGAGATCTTCTCCAACCTTAATGATTCTTGATGCCCTGATTCCAGGATCCTATCTACCTCCCAGTTTGGTTTGGAGGAGCAAACTGGTGTGGCTGGGAGTCCCCTGCCACAGCACAGAGGTTTTGCCCCACCAGGTGGGTTTTGGTGGAGAAACAGCCCCCAGAGCTGTCACCCACGTGTGCTCCCAGTGCTGCTGGACCCAGAGCTGCTCCTGCCACCCCACAAAGTCTTCCCAGGCTGACTCCTGGAGCAGACACCCCAGAAGGGCTCTGAGGTGACAGGAGTGCCCCTGTGCCACCCCAGGGTGTCTCAACAGTTCCCTCCTGCTCGTGTTCTGCTGTTCCTTCTGTGCCCTTCCTCCCTTCCCTCATCCTCTCCACCTCCCCAGCGCTTCCTGAAACCTTTCTTTTCCCTGTTATCCCTTTTCCCTACCATTACACACCTCCATGGGTGGGGGGGTTGGCCCCTGAGGGCACAGGGGGGGACAGGGGTGACCTGGCTGTGGCCCATAGCTCTGGAGGGATCCAGGAGGGAGCAGGAGGTTTTCCCTGGCAGGGGAGAAGGGGAAGGATGGGTGCTGGCACTTTGGGAAAGGAGCAGGAGGGGATTTCTCTTGGATTCCCTGTGCAATGCTCCATGGACAGGCCCACCACTGCTGCCTGTGCTTGGGGAAATGCCAGGGCAGCCGTCCCTGCAGCTCTCAGGGTGCTTTGAGGCCATGTCAGATCCCTGCTGCTTTCTTGGGGTGAATAACCAGACCTTGGTTCCAAAGGCAAAATGCTCAGTCCTTCCCTTTCCCAGTGATATTTTAGAATTGCTCTTTTCCATTCCCTGCTCCTCAGTAGCTGCTGTTGCTGCTGCTCTGTGCAGCCTGTGGTGACCCCCAGGTCTCCAGTGCAGGAGCAAGGAAAATCCTGTCCCAGGGATCAGCTCCTTCTGGGAAGACACAGGCACAGAGTTGGGAATAAAGAGCCAATGGGCTAAATCACAGCTGGATGTCAAATCTGGCATGTTCAGGCTACAGAGGAGCAGAGCTGAGTTAGAATTGTGGAATATTTAAGGCTGGAAAAGAGATGGAAATGAGAGATGGAAGTGTGCCAGGCTGGATGGGGCTGGGAGCAGCCTGGGACAGTGGGAGGTGTCCCTGCCCATGGCAGGGGTGGCACTGGGTGGCCTTTAGGGTCCCTCCCCACCCAAACCATTCCATGATGGATATCCCAGTCTATCTGATGCCTGGGAATGCTGGGGGGCAGGAGAAGCCCTGGAGAACCCTGCAGCCCCTGGACCTGTACAGGTTATTTTGAATGATTCAGTCTTAGGGCTTTATTTTTTGCTGTGATCAGCAAACTGAGGAGAGGGAGGAAAGATTCACTGGAGAGGAGAAATCCTGCTGTTTCCTCACAGCTATCCAGTGCAGCTGCCCTTGGAGCCTCCATCTCCTCTGCCTGGGCCAGCAAACAAGCAGTGCATGCTGCCAAGTTTTGGTCTCCATCAATTTATTTGGATTTTATCCCCAGGGATAGAGCCTTGCTGGGGGTTGCACTCCCCCAGCACCACTTTGCTAGGGATGAGAGATCCTGGAGATGCCTCTCCACCATCCCTGTGGTGTCAGAGGCACCAGGGAGGCACAGGATAATCCCAGGCTGAACAAGCATTAGAGGAAGCAGGATCCCATCACAGTTATCACCAGGAAGTCCGGATATGGGGAGGAAATAATCCCCTGGAAAAGCATTTTACATCTGGTCATGGGTGTCAGGTTCTGTTGTAGCAGGGGATGCTTTGGGAACTGAGTGTGGATGCTCAGGGCTGGATTAACTGATCCTCCTTCTCCTGTGGGGATGGGATCTCTCTGGATTTGGGATTTGCTTGATAGATGAAATCCCCCCTCAAAGGCAGCTTTTCCCAGAGACACAACCCCTGGGCAGTGGATGTGGCAGAGGATTCATCCAGCCCCTGCTCTGCACCTCCTCTGTGCCATTTGAGCACAGGGAATCCAGGAGGAGAAACCTTTCCTGCCCAGGGGTAACAGGATGGGACAAGTTTCCATGCAGTGTGGAAAACAGGGAATGCTTGGGACACAGAAATCTGGGCATGGCTTATTTAATCTCTGTGTTGGAAATGCTGCTCTTGGGAAATCAGGAAATAGTTGAAACATGTGGAATTACTGCAAAGTTCATTTAGCAAACTGCCTCTTTTTAATCACACAGAGAGGAGCTTTTGTGTCGTTGGGGTTTCGAGCTGCCTGATATTCCCAGTGTGCTGCCAAGCCCCAGTTTAGCTGTTCTGGATTTCTCAAAATATTGTCATTCCAGCTCATAGCTGGAAGTTTAGCTTTATTTGCAGATGGCAGCAATGGAGTAATTCTGTTTTATGTGGAGTTTCAGGATTATGTGCAGCATTTTGCAGGAAATGTGCAGCTGGGTGTGGGGCAAGGTGACAAAATCTTCCCTCCTGCTGCTGGACTTGTCAGCTTGTGCTGGCTGAAGTTTATTGCAGGATGGCTTGGGTTGGAAAAGATCTTAAAGCCCATCCCGTGCCACCCCTGCCATGGGCAGGGACACCTCCCACTGTCCCAGGCTGCTCCCAGCCCCATCCAGCCTGGCCTTGGGCACTGCCAGGGATCCAGGAGCAGCCACAGCTTCTCTGGGCACCCTGTGCCAGGGCCTGCCCACCCTCCCAGGAACAATTTGTCCCTTATATCTCATCTAAATCTATATTTTTTTGTGTGTGTGTGTGAGTAGTGCTTAGAAACTTGAGTACATTTTAATTGAAGATGAGAGAAAGCTTTTTTTTTCTCTGCCACCAACACCACAGAGTGCAATTAAGGTCTGATTTATACAATCACATTTCAGGCTTGGAGAGAAAATAGAAGGTCAAGGAGAAAGGTGGCACTAAGAGTTTGAATGGCTGGGTTTAAATGGTGCCACAGCTTTGTTGTGAGAATGTTTTCTGAAGAGTTGGGGGGGTTGTCCCTCTGTGCCTTTTCCTCGAAGTCTTTTCCCTGGTGCAACAGAATCCCAGCTGGAGAAGGATTCTGCAGCCCTCCCAGCCCTGGAATCTCTTGGCCAAGGGTTGTGCAAATATCTCAGTGCTGTGATTATTCCCATTTTATTCCTGTCACTGCTGCAGAGGGCATTGTGGGGTTCAGCTTCACCAGTCTTACAGTTCCAGAATAATTTATTCCACTGCTTTGCTTTGTATTATTCAGTCCAAAAAACCTTCACGTCTGTGTGTGTGTCCTTTTGCTCAGCAGAATCAGTTCACTGCTCATTCCACTCGTAACATCCTCTGAAAAAGAGATGCTTCACGTACCTTTACACCCAGGCAGCTGCAGCATGGCTTTCCCTTTCTGTTGGGGCATTTTCTGTGCCATCATTCCAGACTACATTTTCATTTTGTCCCTTCCAAAACCCAGCGAGCAGCTCGGAGCTTCAGCAGCGGAATAAATTCAAGCCACGCAGTTGAACTGTGAAAGAAGTAAAAAAACTTGGACAAAGCCCCTTCTGTAAAAGCTTTGGGGCAGCTCTGAGAGCAGTGGTGACACCTTCCCTTTGCAGCTCTGGGGCTGAGGGTGTGGGATGCTGCTCCAGCCCAGGGGTGCATCCCAGGGCAGGGAGGAGCAGGGGATGGGATCCCTGCAGCAAACCCGCTGCTGCTTCTTCTCCTTCTGCTGCTTCTTCTTCTGCTTCTCCTGCTTCTGCTTTTTTGGCTCTTTCTTCTTCTCCTGCCTCTTCTCCTGCTTTTTCTTCTGCTGCTTCTTCTGCTTCTCCTGCTTCTGCTTTTTTGGGTCTTTCTTTGTCTCCTGCCTCTTCTCCTTCTGCTGCTTCTGTTCTGCTTTTTATTCTGCTTCTTCTGCTGATGCTGCTGCTGCTTCTGTTTCTCCTAGGTTTGCTTTTTCTGCTCTTTCTTCTTCTGTTTCTGCCTCTTCTGCTGCTTCTGCTTCTGTTCTGCTTTTTCTGTTCCTTCTGCCTCTCTCCTTCTGCAGCTGCTTCTGCTTCTTCTCTTTTTCTTCTTGTTCTGCTTCAGCTACTTTTCCTGCTGCTTCTTCACTTCTGCTGCTTCTGCTTTTTCTTCTGCATCTTCTGTTCTGCTTTTTCTTCTGCTTCAGCTTTTCCTGATGCTGCTTCTGCTTCTGCTTCTCCTACTTCTGCTTTTTCTGCTTTCCCCTCCTTCTCCTTCCTTCTCCTTCTCCTTCTCCTTCTCCTTCTCCTTCTCCTTCTCCTTCTCCTTCTCCTTCTCCTTCTCCTTCTCCTTCTCCTTCTCCTTCTCCTTCTCCTTCTCCTTCTCCTTCTCCTTTTCTCCTCTATTCCAAGTGCCACTTTAATTAAACTTTTCAATCACTCAACCCCCTCATGCTAGAAAGGTGTCCCTGGCCAATTGTTTGCACCCAGTGAAGGTATTTGTGGCACTTTCCCTATTTTTCATGGTTGTTACTCATGAATTAAAGCATCCTGTGGTGCAGAATTATAAATGAGAGTGTCTGGCTGGGAAAATGGATTTCCACGTGGCTTCCTGCTGCTCTCTCTGCTCCAGTGAGCTTTATGGGAAGTTGACCACTGGGGCTACTGTTGTAGCTAAAGAGTCCAGTACTACCTAGAGATGAGTTAAAAAAGAAAACAGTAAACCAGTGGTTTGTTACTTTTGAGCAAGTATCGTTAATTTTACTGCATGTGAACAGCTCTTTAAAAATTGTCTTCCTGCCAAACTCATTCTTGAGAACTCGGAGCTGGAAATGGATTTCTTGGATCTGTTGTCCCTTAGGAATAAATCAGTTGATGAGGCTGAACTGCAGGTTTTAGGTCTCCTGGTATCAAGATCTGCTGCAGAGCTCAGTGAGAGACCCTGGGGGGAGGAAAGGATCTCATCACTTTGTGCAGTCCAGCTCTGGGGTCCTCAGGACAGGGAGCACCTGGAGCTGCTGGGGAGAGCCCAGAAGAGGCCACGGAGCTGCTCCAGGGCTGGAGCCCCTCTGGAGCCAGCCTGGGAGAGCTGGGGGGGCTCAGAGAAGGCTCCAGGGAGAGCTCAGAGCCCCTGCCAGGGCCTAAAGGGGCTCCAGGAGAGCTGGAGAGGGACTGGGGACAAGGGCTGGAGGGACAGGACACAGGGAATGGCTTCAAACTAGAAGTAAATAGGGTTATGTGGGATATTGGGCAGGAATTGTTCCCTGGGAGGGTGGGCAGGCCCTGGCACAGGGTGCCCAGAGAAGCTGTGGCTGCCCCTGGATCCCTGGCAGTGCCCAAGGCCAGGCTGGATGGGGCTGGGAGCAGCCTGGGACAGTGGGAGGTGTCCCTGAGTGCAACTGGATGGGATTTAAGGTCCCTTCCAGTCCAAAGCATTCCATGATTCTTTGACTTTTTAAGAAACTGAACAACATGCAGATGTTTATATCATCTTCCCAGGCTCTTGGCACTGTTCCTGCTCGGATCAGGCCCCACAGGTCCTGCCCCCCGGAGTTTTTGTTGGCTTTTAGGACCTGTTTTTGCCTCAATACCCTGCAATTCTTCCTGCCTTTCCTTCTCTGCAGCACAATTCCTGCCTTCCCAGAGCCCAGCTCCTGTCCCACCTTTATTCCAGAGCCCTGCTTTCCATCCTGGGGACTCTCCCTGAGCTGCCTCATCTTTGTAGGGCTCGTTTGTCCCAGACTGAATCCTGCCCTCCCAGGAGAAATTTGGCTTCTTTTCACCTTTTCCTTCCACAAAGAACTGGAGACATTTTCCCTCAACCCCTCTTGTGTTCAGGGAACTAAATAAGTTCTTTGAGCCTCTGAATGGGAGGCTTCTGACCTGCCTAAGACCCTTTCTGGCTTTCCATTAATCTCCCCTCACACACATCACTCTCCATCCCACTCCAAATAGGAGTTGGGAGTTATTTTTGTGGCTTCCAGCTTGTTCTTCCTGAAGTATTTCAGCTTCCAGGGTTCAGTGCTGGAGTGAATCAGATTTCTGAAGTAGTTTGGGAGCTCGTGCTCCTGCAAAGTTTAATTAAAAATCTGGGAAAGCCTCAGTGTTGTAGGAATGTGAGAAGAGCAGAACTACATTTCTACAGGCAGGAGGAATAAGAGGGGACATGGCAAAGGTTATGTAAAATAACAGTTTGAAAAGAGCAAACCAGGACAGTTAATTAGCAGGATTTGTACTACAAGTGGTTTAAAATTCCAAGGAAAATACCTGATGTAAAATAACACATCCACAGTGCTTAATTAATCCTTGTCACCACTTCTCATTAAGGCTGAGGAGTTAGGAGCCTGCAGAAGGGGATTGAGATGTTTTGGGGAGGCAGCAAAGATTGGGAATGATGTGAGATAACAACAAAGGACAGTGAAACACCAGGGGCCCTAAACTGATAAAAGGGTGAGGTTATTCCTCAGTAATTCAGTGGGAAACCTGGAGTTTCCTTTGACATGCTGGGAGAGAAGATTGGGTTACTCAAAAAAAAAAAAAATCCTGGGTTCCTGTGTAGGATCTGCTGCAGATCACTGTGCTTTGAGAGCTGTTGTCAGGTGGTTTTAATATTGTTAAATAGAATAGTTTCAGGTGCCTTTTCAATACCACAGGTGTTCTTCAGAGGGGACAGTTCCTTCCCAATATCCCATCTAACCCTGCCCTCTGGCAGAGGGAAGTTTGCATCTCCTTGGCCAAATTAAAATTCCTCCTTGCTTTGCACCCTGTGAAGTGGCCAAATTCCCCTGGGGAATAATGGGAGAGGACCTGCTGGAAAATGGAATATCAGGATAGAGTTGTTGTTGTCCCAGTGCTTTTGTTATTGGAAACTTGGAACAGAAATACCTGGGAATAAAGAAATTTATTCTCCCTCCAGCCATTGGGTGCATCTCTCCATCACTCCACGCTCTCTCCTGCTGCGTTTGCTGGGCTCAAACAATTCCATGTGCTCCTCCTGTGCACTTAAATGTGCTTTTCATAATCATCTCCTACCTTAAACAGGAGGGAGCAGAAATAACTGGAAATGGCTGTGTTTCCCCCCATGCTAAAATCCAACCCACATGGGAGGATGGTTAAATAGGAGTGGAAATTTTAGGTACTGCCTGCCCAAAAAAGCCCTGACGACACAAAGTTGCTGCTGTTTCTTGGCCTGAGGGCAGAGAAACAAACAAATATTTGAATAAAATAGCCTAAAAGCCAAAGTGAGCTGATGAATTCCAGTCTAGGGTGCAAGGCAATAATAATTTTCAGGTCTGATAATGCTGCCAGCAGCACTGGGGCTGAGGATGATTCACCTGGTGATCCTTGAAAAAGCTTGGAAAGGCTTCACTGAGCACATAAAAACTTGGGAAGATGCTGAAAGGTTGCAGGGCCATGTGAATATTGCATTTCATTTTGGCAATAATGCTCCTGCTGGCTGCTCTCATTTCAAGGATTTCTTAAGATCAAGGACTTGCCCACCTATCTAACATAAATTACTTCATATTAAATAAATCAACAACACTTCTGTTGCTCTTCTGCAAATATTTAACTTTAAACTTTGCATGTTTCCTCATTATTTCACTGCCTTTCCCTGTGCTGAAGGGAAAAGGAGTGGCTCAGATCTGACCCTAGGCCTGATCTTCAGGCACTGGGGCCACAAGAAGAAAAAAAAGCAAAATAGCCCAAACTTGGTGCTTCAGCAGGCTGAAGATGTGATGGAAGTATTGAAAATTAAGAGAATGAAGCCTTGGAAATGTTCAATCATGAATAATTCCTATTATTTAGAGATTTAGGGCCGTTCAGCCTGGAGAAGGGAAGGCTCCAGACATGGATAGACCACTGGGACACATGCCAGGCTTTGGGCTGGACTCTGCATCCCTGGGGGTGTCTGTTCACCCCTTGAAATTGGGATATATTTTCATAGCTTGCCACATAAATGAATAGGAAGAAAAGTTTGGAAAAATTTCTCTTTGGAAAAGAAGTTTGAAATTGTTTATTGAGTTTTTAAATTTGCTTTAATCAGGGATTGTGATGTAGAGAAGGGTTTGACTCATTTACTGAAATCACTGATTTAGAGAATTTCAGTCAGTTTGAATCAGAAATTAGGTATTATCCATGACAAGCATTTCAAACTGAAACTTTAATAATCATATCTCCTCCCCCAAGCAATTTTGACCCGTGAAATCCTGAAATTCTTTTGCTTCAGCTCTTTCCTGTTTCTCCAGCAGAATTTTGCATTGTTTTCAGCCCTTGAACCACTTCACTTTGGTGTGGAGGTTCAGATCCACATAAATCTGTTTCTTTAATTAATCTGCAGTGCCCAATACCCTCAACTGGAGAGCTCCTAAAATTGCAACCATGAAGAATTCCCAGTCTTGGGCATCTCTGTCCAAAATCCTGGTGGCTTTTGGATGAGCAGGGATTTTGTCATCAAACAGAGCCCCAGCTGTGGATTTTTACTGTGAAAAAATGTAAAAGAGGCAATAAACATTCATTGTAGCAGCACTACAGTGCAGCAGCTTTGATTGCAGGATAATGTTTGATATTATTGAGTGAGGAAAGTCTTGTTACAGCCACTTCTGTTTCCATAATTTTATTGATCATGTTCCTGCGTGGTTCTGCACTTCCTGCACTTCCTGCAGTCAGGGAATGGGATATTTTATGGGAATGGGAGAGGGATGGACCAGGAAACCTCTGTGTCCGTTCTGACTCAGAATGTTGCATTTCTGGGACACATCCCATAGATATTTTTCATCTCAGGACACTCCTAAACACATAACTTTGAAGTCTTTAACACCATCAAGCCCTACAGAATTCCTCCTGTCTCTTCAGCGCTGACAGGGGTTGCAGCACAACAGGAGATGATGCTCACCCTTGATTATAAGGGTCCTACTGACATTTAAATGTCTACCCTGATTAGCCATTAGTAAAGCATCTGTTTATCATTAAGGCAGGATACATGTGAATGTAGAGTGGGATTAGTGGGTATAATTAATGCAGAAGTGTATTGTCTGCACTTCACTTTCCCGAGCTGCATGGACCTTGTGAGGGGGCTGGTGAGTATAATTAAGGGCTTGTAGATTTATTCAAATACACAGGATAGCATAATGTTTATAAAACTATAACTAATGTTACTGCATTATATATGAAATAAATCTTGATGTCTAAGATGAATTTATTCATAAAATCAGGAATGTTTTGTGTTGGGAGGGACCTTAGGGCCCATCCAGCCCCACCCCAGCCGAGGGCAGGGACACCTCTGAGGGTGCTGATCTGATGTGGCACCCAAACCACCCTGAGCTGCCCGGGCAGGAGGGAGGGAATTCCTGCATTGTCCGCTTGGCTCCCCCCAGCCCTGCAGCTCCAGGCTGGGGCAGAGGGGCTGCAAAGGGCCCGTGGGGAAAGGCCCTGGGGGTGCTGTGCCAGCGGCTGGACAGGAGCCCAGGGCTGCCCAGGGGGGCAGGAGGCCAATGGCCCCTGGGCTGGGCCGGCCATGGGGGGGCCACAGGCCCAGGGCAGGGCCCGTCCCCTGTGCTGGCCCTGCTGAGGGAGCTCCAGGGCCGTGTCCAGTTGTGGCCAGAGAGCCCCTGAGGGGCTGGAGCGTGTCCAGGGCAGGGAACGGGGCTGGGGAAGGGGCTGGAGCCCCAGGAGCGGCTGAGGGAGCTGGGAAAGGGGCTCAGCCTGGAGCAAAGGAGGCTCAGGGGGCCCTGCTGGCTCTGCACAGCTCCTGCCAGGAGGGGCAGCCAGGGGGGTCGGGCTCTGCTCCCAGGGAACAGGGACAGGACAAGGGCAAACGGCCTCAGGCTGGGCCAGGGGAGCCTCAGCTTGGACAGCAGCAGGAATTTCTCCATGGAAAGGCTGCTCAGGCCTTGGCAGGGGCTGCCCAGGGAGCTTTGCAGTGCCCATCCCTGTTTGATCCCAGTTTGATCGTAAATCCAAAAATGCTTCTCCAAAAGAAGTTTCTGTCTTGAAAATGAGAAGAGGTTCTAAAGAATGCGACGCGCTCGCTCAGTTCTGCTGTGCAATTCCAGAAGAAACCTTTGAATTTGCACTTTAAAGGCTTTTCCCCCCTGCAAATGCAGTTAGGGATAACGACTCATTAAGCAGGAGGTTTGGGAACTGAAGGACCAGCAAATCAAAGCACATTCAAATTGTGGATTTTATCAGTGAGAATATTTGTAAATATTTTGCTGAAAGTCTGTTTGCTCGGTGCTGTTTCCTGTAGTCAAATGGGGGCATGGGGATGGAATTTATTGCATTTACTCTCTGAAAAAAGAAAAATCAATACAAGTGTGGAGGTCTTGAGAGCAGTTTTAATTAAACTGTTTCTCTAAGGAGAAGCTCTATTATAAACTGTATATATTCAAGCATTTGTAGTTGATGCAAATGTCGAAACCACAGCTGAGATGAAAACTGGACCATTTGGGGTTTCATTCTCTGCTTTATGCACTGGTTTTCCTTGTTTTCACAATGGAGTTTTGCCCCTGAAGAATGGGATGTGATGTTTGCTGTGTGACACAGAAGGCTCGGAATTCAGCAGGGACCTGAAAACTGAAGTTGGAAAAGAATGACTGAAAAACCTCCTAAACTGGGAGCTGTTTAATTATCAGGGTATAACAGGGCTTGGTTCTGGAAACTTCCTTGAGGTCAAGGAGGAATCTGTCATCTTATTGGGGAGCAGCATGAAGCATTAATGAATTTTGCTGGCTAATGCACCAAAAATGTCCCGGTTACGATGAACTGACCCAAATTCCTGACTTACCTTCCGCCTTCCTTGACTTCTGCTCACGTCACAGCTGCTTTCAGGCCATCCTTGCATCCTTGAGCTCCCTGGGTTGCAGTGTTCACCATTTCCATGCTTCCTCACCAGTGACAGCGTTCTCCTCTGCACTTCACAACAGGAATCACCAATTCTGACCTTTTTTTGCTAATCACATTTTCCCCTTGTCTTGTTTTTTTTTTTCCAGCTCTCGTAAATGTGAAACTTTGGGCTATTGATCGGCAATGTTTTCAAACAATAATGATGAGGACTGGCCTCATCAAGCATACTGAGTATATGGAATTTTTGAAAAGGTATGGCACTTGTTTATTTATCCAAAAATCTGCTGAAACTGCCGTCCTCCTTTGCCTTTTTTTTTTTTTTTTTGGTGAATGCACTATTTGATTTGTTTCCTTCTCATCTCTTTTGGTTTTAATTATGATGATGATGATTTTCATTTGCTGTTTGCCCACCCTCCTGTGAGGAGGGGGAGCCTTGCTGTGGTGGAGTTTCATTCCTGTTGTGAGTTATTCATTGGCAAAGACTCCCAGAGCTGAGGGGTGACAGAAAAGCTTTGATATGACTCGTTCAGAATCTACCTGGTGTAAGAAAAAACCCATTTTTATAAAAAGACACCCTTCCTGGGGAGAAATCTGGGGTTTATAAAAAGACACCCTTCTTAGGGAGAAATCTGGGGTTTATAAAAAGACACCCTTCCTGGGGATAAAACTGGGGTTTAAACTGTTGTTCAAATCCATTCCAAGTGTGTTCTTGTGCTTCTGGAAGTAAAATGGGAGTTCCTAGAGAAGCAAAGCTTCAGGTTGCTGTAAAATGCTGTTTGGAGGAGGAATACAGACTTAAAGAAAGATTGGAACCCAAGGTTTTTGATCCTTACAGTTGACTCTCTCAAAGGTTCCTTCAGGGAATTAAGCCTTGGAGAGGTTCAGTAATGAATAATCCTTATTGAGAGAGCTGGGGGTGCTCACCTGGAGAGGAATTGATCCCAAATAGAAGGGAAATGTCACCAAATTGTAGAGAAAGAAAAGGCCCAGATCACTGTGGTGCTTTCAGCCCCAAAGTGGCCGTGCTAATTTTTACCCTGCCCTGTCCTGTGTTTGGTGTCCTTCTGTTTCTGACCTGCTTTTTAATGTGTTTTCAAACATAAAATGTCTAAAATTAGAAAAACATGCACTTGGACATGAACTCGAGGAGTAGCCTGTATCCATTCAGCTTTCAATTAGATTTTTTTCCAGTGAGTACTGGAGAAAAAAAAGGGACCTAGGGAAAAAGAAAGAAAATTGATAATAATAAAAAATAGGAATAACACCATTAGTAAGGAAATATTAATTTATGCAGATGTATATTATATAATACATATTTTAATTTATATAAATCTACAGATATATTTATAAAGATTTAAAACCCATCAGTTCAAACATTAAGAAGTGTTGGCCTTTGAACAAAACCAGGAATGGATGTGGGACCAGCTCTGGGTGAGAGCTGCTGGAGCAGGCCCTGTGCTCACATTAAGCTTTTAAGCTCTGAGCTTTAATAGAGATTTGGCAGAAGATTGTCAAGATTAATTTGGATTCAGGTCCTGCAGAGCCAGCCCAGCTTTAATTTTAAACAAACAGTGTGAGGAGGAAACCAAGGAGCGTTTCCTCACAGTGGCTGAGCTGCTTGAGCACAACCTGGGGCTCTTTAGAAAGGCCTAAGGCAAGGAAAGAAATATTAATTTATTAAAATCTTGCACTGTAGGAATCTAGGAGAAGGATTCCTTCCTGTTGGAGCACCTGTAGGCAGGTCCTTACAAACTGTTGTTTTCCCACCCCATCTTCCACTTGGGCTCTGGGCACCTTCAGCTCTCTCAAGCTCGGTTTAAATCCCACATGGAACATTAAATGCTGATTTTTAGATCCCATTTGGTACATTAAATGCTCATTTTTAAATCCCATTTGCTGCATTAAATGCTCATTTTTCAAGATGCTTTCCTTCAAAATGTCTCTAAGGAGAAAGAGGAGAAATCCTGATAAGAAGCAATCTGTCAATTGATGACTTTATTCTTTGGTTTATGGGGTTTGGGGCTTCTTTTTCTTTCCTGTATTAATGCATGAATGAAAAGGCCCTTGATAAGAAATAAATGGAATAAAAATAAAGGTTTAGATGGGGTCTGCCCACAGAAAAGTCAGTGGGGTTGGAATTCCCTCTTGATATTGGTCTAAAAAGTCCCTCTAATAGTGCCATTATCACAAAAACACAATTGTCATTGTCTTCAACCACAGATTTTCGTGTGTGAGCAAAGCAGAATAGAAATGGAGATTCTGGGGTTGGAATGATGCTATTAATTTAATTTATTTCTTCTCATTTCTCCTGCTGAAAATTAGTGCACCTGGATTTCCAGGGCTCCCTGTGAATATCACCCCAGCAGCTCTGTGGGTTTTTCCCAGCAGGAACATGCTCACAGCTCAGCTTCTTTGTCACCCTCTGGTGTCCAAACCTTTCTTCTGAAGGCCAGGAGAAAACCCTAAACCCAGGGAAAATCCTGGTGGAGAAATGCAGGAGTGCCTTCCCAACGGGCTGGGAGCTGCCTCCTGCCTTCTTCCAAGGAGCAGGAAACTCCTCAAACTCGGGATAACTCTTCTGGCTGATTTTAAATAAGCCTTGCAGAGCAAGCAGCAAGTGAATTTCCTCTGTTCCAGAGTGTGGCTGAGGAGCCACTCCCTGTCTCCCTTCCCAAAATCAAGGGGTGATCCCTGCCAGGATCAAAAGGTGCCCTCATTCCCTGGCAGCACGGGATGCAAGGAGGGCAGGGAGAAGCAGGCTGCCTTTTGATCCCTGGGTGTTTGCTGCAAGACAAATCCTGGCAGTGATTCCCTTTGAAACACACATTTCTGATAGCTCATGAAGTGGCTGAATCAATGTTAGATCAAGGTAGTTCGTAGAGCAGCCAACATGGAAAGTGAAATACGATTTTGTGCTGTCGATTTAGTAACTCCTGATGGTACAAGAGGATTTTTGCTGAACTTACCTCTACTTTTTACCCCAAATTGTGCTTTCTAATTGAATATATTTGCCCTTACACAAATGCAGAGGTCACAGCTGTGCTAAAATCTACTGTACCTCTCAATGCAATGTTCATTGTTGTAGCCTTACAATGATTTCTTTCTCAAGCCAGTCCTAAAAATTATTCCATTTAACTAAAATCAATATTTCAGTGAAGGAAACAACTATTTATTAAATAAATTTGTCCAAGGAATGAAAGATGGGGGAAAGCCTTGTGCTGTGGCAATAATTTCCTGCTAAATCCTGAAAGTTTAAGACCAGAATGCATTTTTTTCTTCCAAAAAAAAAAAGCTTTCTAAATGAAAAAAGGATCCCTCAATGAAAAGAGGCTGCAGGTTCTGGTCCAGGGTGCAAACTGCAGTTCATGCAAGGCCCTGGGACCAGTCAGGAGAAGGGCAGATGATGTTTGGTGTCACCTTGGAGGCAGGATGGAGCTCTGGAAGTGGGTTCCACACACAGCCTGGAATCTTGGGAATAAAAAACTTCCTTTCCCCATGGAAAGGGCTGCAGGGTGGCTTGATGTGGGAAGGGCTGCACAGGGCGTGATGCCCAGAGGAGCTCTCAGGGTGTCCTTGCACGGGCAGGGGCTGCAGCAGAAAGGAAAGGATCTCCACAGCATCAAACTGTGCATTGCCTTCTGCCCTCTCACTGCAAAATTGCCTTTCTCATCTCGTGCTGGAGAAGGCCAGGGTCCGTTTTTTCTTGGAAAAGTTTTTGTAATGAATTGTGTCAGCAGGCACAGTCTGGTCTCTGTAACCCCTGTGAATGCTGGAGATGGGTATGAAGGGGCTGGGGCAGGTCCTGCTGAGTAACAGGAGTTTATTGTTGACCACACGTGTTTTAACCTAAGGAAAATCCCCGTTGGAGGCAATGCACCACTGGGAAAAGGGAGGAGAAAGGAAAAGGAGGCAGAAGTCTCAGGTACCTGTAGGCTCAGGGAATGATGGAAGGGGAGCAGTAATTGCTTCAGTCAGCTGCATTTGAAATGTTGCTTAATACAAACTGGAACAAGTCAATATCTCATTTTAATGTTGTTGATTCATAGAATCAAAGATTGGATTGGGTTGGAAGGGACCTTGAAGATCAGCTCATCCCAGCCCTGCCATGGGCAGGGACACCTCCCACTGTCCCAGGTGCTCCCAGCCCCGTCCAGCCTGGCCTTGGGCACTGCCAGGGATCCAGGGGCAGCCACAGCTTCTCTGGGCACCCTGTGCCAGGGCCTGCCCACCCTCCAGGGAACAATTCCTTCCTCACAGCCCTTCCAAACCCACCCTCTTCACACAGACTGTTCCTGGGCACACTGAAGGGACAATCTCAGCGTGTCTCTGTGGGATGTGCTGTGTTTTCACAGCCTGGTACTAAATCATTTACCCCAGGCAGGTCCCAGGCAGTGACTTTGCTCCTACACTGCATCCATGGGCTCTCAGCTCAGGTGGGAGCAGGAGGGGCAGCCAGGGGGGTCGGGAACAGGGACAGGACAAGGGCAAACGGCCTCAGGCTGGGCCAGGGGAGCCTCAGCTTGGACAGCAGCAGGAATTTCTCCATGGAAAGGCTGCTCAGGCCTTGGCAGGGGCTGCCCAGGGAGCTTTGCAGTGCCCATCCCTGGAGGTGCCCAAGGAAGGCCTGGCCGTGGCACTCAGGGCTCTGGGCTGGGGACAGGGTGGGGATGGGCACAGCTTGGGCTCCTTGGGCTGGGAGGGCTTTTCCAGCCTCAGGGATTTGGGATTCTGTGGGACAGTTGCAGGCTGTGCAGGAAGGCTGCATTGCCACTGAGTGGAAGGAGCTGTTCAGGGAGCAGAGCCGCAGCCCTGGACACCCCAGGCCGTGCAAGGGGAGGCCACGGGTGGGAACAGCAACGAGACCTGGGAGTCCCTGAGGATTTTGGAGTCCTTGACTTGCTTTTCCTGGGTTTTTCTGTTTTCTCATTTGCCTCAGAGTTTTCTTGGTGAGGTAAAATCTAATTATGCTATTTCAGTGATTCTACTGATAATTCAAAAAGGTGAGGTGATGCCAGGAATTAAATCTTGAACTTTATCTTCTGGTTTTCATCCTTTAACAATAATGATGTTTATTTTTACTTGTTATTTTTTAAGGATGAGTGCTGTCTTTGTTTTTTGGTTTGGTTTTTTTTTTTTTTTGCCATCAGTTATTATTTCCTCCCATGATGAGAATCACATTTTACTTTTCAACACCTGTAGAGTGCGATCTCGGGTACAGATGGATGAACAGGGAGGAATTGCTGTTAAACCAAGTGTTTTGTGGTTTTATCCTGATACAAGCAGGACCAAATGGTGTCCTAGCTCTTGCTTGCTGTCATGATGTGCAGGACAGTGACTTTCTGAGCTCCAGAGCAAAGCAGGCTGTGACTTGAGTTCAGATTTTGTGTTTGTGCAGCTCTTCACAGCTGGGTGCAGAACACCAGGCAGAACTGGAGATTTATGGAGGTGTTAGGGTTTGTTTGAAGCCATCCATCCTTATCAAATGACCATTTGGGATTGAAGGATTGCTGGCTGTGCATAGCAAGGGGATTGTTTCCTGTTGCTTGCTAAAATGTGGTGAGCAGTGGAGTGATTGGAGTGAGAGATTGAGGCTTTTTACTGCCCATATTAAGGTAGACGAAATTATTAAATCTTTTGATCACATTATGATGTGATTTAAAACACAGGGCTGTGGAAAGGTGGCTGCCCCATTAAACTCTCTGTCCTCATGGGTCCCCAGGCTGTTCCTGGAGCCCCTGGGTGATGTGCAGCCGTTTGATAACCACAGATATTTCAGAGCTCGTCCTCGTGTCTGACACTTCTCATAAAAAGCCATTTATCCTCCTGTCCAACCTGTGGCCACCCAGACAGTGCCTATTCTCCTGTCTGTTTTCATGCTCAGATAACAAATAGGTGCCTCCCAAAGCAGCTGACAGTCTCCTGTCCCCAGAGGAATGGTCACAGAAGGATTGCAGCAGGGCCAGGTCTCTGCTTGAAAATATTTTGCTTTTTGATCAGGCAAAGTGAGGAATTCTTCACAGAGTGGTAGAAATGTGGCTGGAGACTTCCAAACTTCATTTCCTTTTGCTTGGCTAAAAATCACAAAATGATATATATCAACTTCTATGTATAAAGAGGATTATTGTTTTACCATTCTTATTTTTCAAATAATAATTTCATTCTAATTGATAATATTTAATAATTTATAATTACTGATATTTTCCAGATAACCTGAGCGTTTCTTGACAGGTTATGAAGTTTAGCTTCTCTCTTTGTTTTTCCCCTTTTCTGGTAAGAAATGCCTGGATGTCCCTGCAATATCTTGGATTGCATTTTATTAACCATGGAAGTCCACGGAAGAGAAGAACATGGGAATGTTGGGTCTGCCAGGGTCAGGGATGCCTTTGGATGCTGTTTGCTGGGATTTCTTCTCCTTGAAAAACTGTTCATTGTCTTGAGCTGATAACTGGAAAACCAGCTGAGGTCTCCAATATAATCTTCTGGAGAATTCCCAAGGAAACCATGCTAAAATATGTCAGAATAATGTAATGTTAGGGAGAGAAAGCCATGGAAAAAGGGCCTTTTTCTGCACAGCTGGTGGAAAAGTTGGAGTACAGACTAATTACCAGGAGGATGTCTCAGGCTTCGTGTTTGAAAACTCTGTATCCAAGCTGTCTTTGGAGCCTAATGAAAACTCTTGAGTCTGCCTGCAAATCCACAATGCCAAGCAAAGCATTCTGGAGAACCATTAATTTGATGAAAAACGCAGCTTTGGGGCTGAATAAATCACTGACAGAATGTTTTAGAGATGAGAAGTGTTGTCTCTCTGGGTGCTGGATTGCTCACAGGATGCAGTGGCTCTGAGGAAGAGGGGAGAGCAGCAGGTTTTGGGTCAGACAGAATGTTTCATGCTTGGGTTTCTCAGCTGTGGCCCTCCTGGCTGGTCCCTGAGTTCCTGCCCATGGTTGCAGCATTCCCAGACTCCCAAAGGAGGTTTGAGTGGAGGTAGAACACCTCAGGTGACGTTGAGACTGGGTTTGGAACATCCCAGCAGGAATTACAGTGTCCATAAGCAGTGCATTAACTTGGAGTGCTCCTTTTTTCATGAAGGATTCCCTGAAGCTTCAATTTGCTGGGAAGCAAAGTGGGTTTTTTGTGCAAAGCATTTTGCATATCCAAAATTCCAGACTTGCTTCACAACAGCCTCTGCCATGGCTGCTTTCTCCTGGCACAGATTCCCAGAGAGTTTAGTAATGTGGTGTTGATAAAAATATCCTTCAAGCTCTGTAATAAGGGGCATTTAGAACCACAGCTCCAAAGTGAGTTGCCTGGTCTGAAGGATGGGTGGCCTGAATCAGAGCACTGGAAGTTCAGTTGCTGGGGAAGAGAGGAAAAGCTGGGATACCAGAGTGATGTAGTGCTTAGGTGGTGCCAGTTCTAAGAAATGAGTGGCCATGGGGTAGGAGGAATATCAGCAACTCCTTTGCTTGCCAGCCACGACCTTCCTGTCATGGGATCAGTAAAAAAGGCCATGGCAAAACCCAAAGAAAGGTGTCACTCCTTCCCATGATCTACCTGGTGTTGACTGGCTGTAAATCAGAGAGCTACAGTGCACATTCCCAAGCATTTTGATAGCTATTACTTAAATCCACTTAGACTATGAACAGATGGATTTTTTTCCCTGCTGGAAAAGGCTGGCTGGGAGTTCTGGAGAGGAGCACAGTGGATAAACCAACCCCCCAGTGTGGTTTGTAACCCATCGTGGATATCAAAGGCTGCAGCCTTCCTTGAGGATGGCTGAGAGTTACCACATTGCCCAGCTAACCCAGCTGTGGGACAGAAACAAACTGATGGAAAAATGGAAATTGATGCACCACTTGTCCCTGAAATATTTTTTTTTTGAGCCATTTGACCAATGGCTGTGAAAAATGTATTTCAGTAAGAACAAAGATTTCATCAGGAGTCTGATGAGCTGTCACTTCAGTTAACTCTTAATAAACACAGACCCTTCAGATGAAGGTGTTGGAATGAGGATGGTGTGATCCTGTTGTGCTGATTGGAATCCTTTGGGGAGGGATACGTGTCCAAGTCTATGTTTGTTCAGGCAAAAACAAAATAGCACAGGCTGGCTCTGAGGAGCTCTGAAATAAAGTGAATTATTGCTTCCTCTGCAGAGGGAGTGTAAAGTGCCTGAATTCATCCAGACCCATCTGATGGGGAGATTTTGATCTTTGTCAGTGATCTGGGTGGAACAGTTGCAGAGTGCAGCTGAATCATGTCCCACATACAAACCCAAAAACCCCCAAAATTGAGAGGAAGAACGGGATCAGCTTTTGGATCAGTCTTGTCCCAGCACAGGACTCGGGAGCGCATTTGCACTCTGAAGTGTGAGAGTCTAAGGGCCAACTGAAGTCAAGATCCAGGCACAATTCCAAAGTAAGAGCTCATGAACTTCATCCCTCTGTTGGGTTGACCTCTGGGACGTGTGTGAGGATGCTCCTTGTCTTGATGCTCCTTGGCAAGGAACTGTGAGCTCACTTTGGCCTTGACATTACAAAATGATGCTGCTGCTTTGCTGCCTGGGTGCGGTGAGAGGTGTGAGGGAAATCTCGTGGCAATATTTCATTACATTCACGGAATAACAGCCATGATTCATGAGGAAATGGGATAGTTCCTGTGTTTAGAGTGTATTTCTGTTGTGTTTAGACTGTTGCTCTGCAGAATGTGCAGGCTGGAGGATGTGTGAATGTGGGACTGATGCAGTGGGTTTGTGTCCATACAATTTATATCCTGCCTGTTGTAATTATTTGTTTTGCATGCCTGCAGCTTGGTGAGCTCATCAATGGCTACTTTGGCAGGTCAAAGAAGAAATTTGTCTTTAACAAGTATTTTGAATAATTCCTAAGGTGGCTTAGGGAGCTTTCACTCTTTCCTTTGCTCAGAGTGGTTCTGCTCTGTTCCTGTTTCCTCCACGACTACTGATGGAGCAAAGGGAGTGTGTCAGATAGTTCCTGATGGAATTTTTTCTCTCACAGAGCTTAATTATCACTGCTTTTAATTATCTGGTGCCTCTTAATTTTTTGTTTTCACGGGGGTGATCTCTGGGCTGTGCCAGAGTTTCACCCAGCTGCATTGCCATGGTTGTAAAGGATGAGGGATGGTGGTGGCTCCTAAAGCCTCTCCTCCTCCTTGGCCACCTGCTGGGGTGGCTCTTGCATCCCTCTGTGATTTGCATGGTTCCCAACATTCCATCTACCTCTGGAATATGGGACAAAGTGAGCTGGAAGTGAAGGTGATGGGGTTTATTCTCCTCCTTAAACAACCCCTGGTATGAAAGTGGACATGGATTTCAAAAGGCAAAACCCCACATTTTGCAGTTTCTTCTGGCCTCAACCAGGAGCCTGCACAAGGAAGGAACTCCAAGAGGAGCGTTGTGGAGGTGGGATTTGTGCCTTTACAATGGTTTCATCCAAAAGCTGTCATTTCCAAACCTAAATCAACCCATCATTTTAATCAAAACTCCTCAAGAATTGCTCAGAACAGCCAAGAATACTCATTTCAATATTTATTACAACAGAGTCGTGCAGTTTTGGCCATTCCAAAACTACTCTTGGGTTCTACCCCCGTTTGCCGGGTGGTTTTGCTTGGAATACCTCTAAATTGGGTAAATTCTTGTTTCTATGCTTAGAAATGATCCTGTGTGTGCACATCTCTCTTGAGTAGAGCACATATCCTTAACCTGGTAATTGTTGTGTTTTGTCTGAGCAGAGCAGGAGAAAGATGAAGCACAAAGCCTTTAATGTGATTACAAAGAGCTGTTTAGATGTGCATCTCATTATCTGTAATTGTCTGGAGGCCTGGCAAGCTGCCTTACCCACACAAGCAGTGCCTTCCCCTCAGAATGGTCTAACAAGGTGAAGGATGAAGATGCAGAAATATTGATCTAAAGACAGGCAATAATTAGCAGAAAATAAATTGTTACAGAAAGTAGCCACTGGCACTGTCGATAGTGGATCTCGTTCAGAAGCTTTTGTTGAGCGTGAAATCCCTGCTGAGTCAAATGAACTTCTTTGATCACTAAATGCCCACAGATTATAAATTTGGTAAATGGATTATTTCCTCTTTTGTGCAACTAATTCACAGTGGCTCTCGTTGTGGCACAGAAAATTGTCTCTCAGTGATGGGAGCCACCGTGCCTGGGGCAGGAGGAGTTTGGTTTCAGAAGCAGGGAAAGGCTTTTAAGGATCGGCATTTCCCCTTTGCTGAATGGAAAGCGTTAAATCTGCGTTGATTTGAGGAAAACAGAATGTGACTTCTGTTTGGGAGCTTCCAGCTGAAGTGAAAGTGAGAGAGGAGAGAAGGAGCCTTCACCAACGTGGAGAGAAATGGAAATCTTCTCATTTTTCCATCTGCTTTGAGCCAGAAAATAGGGACTTATGTCTGGGAGTTCAAGATCAAGTTCTTTTCTCACTCTTGAGCTGACCTAAACCTGCTGCTGGGGGTGGAGTAGCTGGAATCCCTGGCAGTGCCCAAGGCCAGGCTGGATGGGGTTGGAGCAGCCTGGCACAGTGGGAGGTGTCCCTGCCCATGGCAGGGGTGGCACTGAATGGGCTTTGAGGTCCCTTCCCACCCAAACCCATCCCATTCCATGATCCTGTAATTCTGTGACCAGGGCTGGACTCTGTGGTGACCAAAATCAAACAATTCTGACATGGGAAAAGGAGGAATCTGTAATATTTCCCTCTTATGAAAAATTAATCTGTGCAAGCAAAAGATGGATTTTAATTTCTGCTGCTGGACTCAATTTGGAGAAGCCTCCTGGGAATCTGGAGAAGAGTTAATCATTCACAATGTGCTTAATTACCTGTGAAAGTTACTTTGTGCTGAGCAGACAGAAAATGAGAGTTGGGCAGACTGTGATGAAAGTTCATTTGCCAAGATAAAAATGAAAGGGGAGGGGAAAAAAGCGTTGTGGTACCACAGGCATCAGTGTCAAGTCAAGAAAAAATGTGGATTTTCATAGAATTACAGAATCACAAAATGAATGGAGTTGGAAGGGACCCGAAGGCCCACCCAGTGCCACCCCTGCCATGGGCAGGGACACCTCCCACTGTCCCAGGCTGCTCCCAGCCCCATCCAGCCTGGCCTTGGGCACTGCCAGGGATCCAGGGGCAGCCACAGCTTCTCTGGGCACCCTGTGCCAGGGCCTCCCCACCCTCCCAGGGAACAATTCCTGCCCAATATCCCGTCTGAGCCTGCCCTCTGGCACTGGGAAGCCTTTAGAAGGTAAAGGACAAAGACAGCAGCTGCCCTGGCTGGGTTTTCCAAGGACACCTGTGCACAGCAAAGTCAGGGAGGAGTTTCTGAAGCATAAATAGCGTGGAAGTTCAGTTCTGAGTGGGAACTGATATAATCCCCCCCTTTGGCATTAATGTTCATCATTAAAGGAGTCACGTAGATAATCTGACTGCCTGGGTAGGCTCACCAACATGAAATGGTGTTTTGGGGGGCTTTATTCCAGGGAATTACTTCCCATTTCACACAGGATCCACGCTGATGTTTGTAATGGTACAAACCTCATCTCCGAAGCAAGCTAATGCAGCCTTAGTCATGCTACTAATGGGAGCATTTTTTCTTCAGCACCTTTAAATGTTCACTAAATAGTGCCATTTGTGCTCTGATCTATGAATGTTTTTATGTCCAGTCAGAGACCAGTCTCGTTTTTCTGTACCCAGTACATTTGCACATCATAATGATCATTTTATGCGTTTGTCCTCTCCTTGCATGGGATGAATTTTTAATGTGCAGGCAGAGGGTGACATTTTTATTGCTTTTATGAGCATCAGGAATGCATTTTAAATTCAATTATGTACTGTCTCTGGAAATACCACACAAGTGACTTGCCAATAAATACATCTCATGGATTACTGAAGACGAAGGGGGACAGTAATCACTGGAGTGACTTCACTGGGGGAATTGAGCACAGTATTACTTGTGACTACAAAAAATACAAGTTAATGCATATTAGGAGGGATAATTTCAGCTTCATATAGACACCGATAAAGCAGCATAATTATTTCTGGAAGGAGATGAAAAGGGTTTCTGCAGCTCAATGAAGACAAACTTACTGGGTGCCCCAGCAGCTCACAATGCAATTAGAAATCTGTATTTTAAAGGGTAGAGGAAATGAGAAAAGGGCATTCCATGCACTGAGGATGAGCTCCAAGAACTCGCAGGATTTGTGCTGTTGAATTGAGCTGGAGATGAAGACAATCAGGCTTAGGCTGAAGTGTCCTCGGAGGGGTGGTGGTAAAAAATCCTTAACTTCTTAATAATTGAGAGAATTCCAGCTGACCTGCCCTGAATTACTGCTCTGTTGAGCTGCTGACAAGGAGGGTGAGGAGAACCAGCTGGCCAGAGCACCCTGTGAATCAATCAGATACTGATTGAACAGGAAAATGCAAACTGCTGGAAAATCTGTGAAGATAAAATTCAAAGCAAATTGGAATGTGCGCGTGCAGGCACAGACATCCACAGGCACGGCATTTGTAATGCTTTGTGCTGGGGGGGAGAGATAAAGGGTGTTAGTAAAAATAAAATAACATCACTTGAAACAAGTAAATAAAGTGTAAGCCCTTATCTGGAGCAGGTGAATGCAGGAGGAATCAGCACTTGCTTTCAGGGCATGGAATAACAGAGTGGTTCGTGTTTGCAGGGATCACCTGCTCCAATCTTTTCACACAGGGGAGTCTGAGCTGATCCAACCTTGACAGAGACACCTGGAGGGAGCAGAGGTCCTGTCCAACACAGCCTCTACTGTGGGTGGGAGATGCTCAGCATCCCCTGGGGCCTTCGAGGAAACCAGGGCTGCAGTCCATGACCTGGATTTGCCCTTCCAAACAGCACCAGAAATCCAGGACCTTTGGCTGCCCTGTGTCTGTAGTTTCCAGGTTAAACTGATGTTTCAGTAAATCCCCATCCTTCACAAGCAAACTGTCTCCATGGGGTCCTGGATCTTAGGGACAATGGATAAGGGACAGTCTGCCTGAACCTCTGAGCTCCACTACAACCCCCACTGAATTTTGATTAGAGAAAGGAAAAAGCACATCTTGACAAGAAAATATCCAACTTTGTGCTGTAGGCTCCCTCATGGACAGAGCTCTGTCCTACATGATGCTGTTCTAGAACTTTCCTTATGGCTGGAAATGCGGAAATGGGAGAGAAAACTCAATTTGTGGGATTTTGAATTCCACTGGATCCTGCCTCCCTCCATCTGTAGATGATGTTTGCCATCTGATCTTTCACCTGTGTTGGTAATAATCATTCTGAATCCGTATTAAGTGACAAATGTGTTATTAAAATGACATTTAATGGGATTTTTTGGAGGATGTGACTGGGGACAACCTGGCTGCCTTGTTTTAAGTCAATCCTTGTGTTCTCACCCTGGTGCTGCTGCCCTGAGCTCCATGCCTGGCCCAAAAATGAGCTGTTGAACACTGGTGGGCCATTAAAGGGCATTTTGTTACATTAATCACCCCAGAGGAGGAAATTGAGTCATCTGCAACTTGAGGAATGATCATCAATAAATCAGGAATGACAGGGAACCAGGAATGGATTTATGGAAGTGCTTTCAACACCTGTTGCTGGCTCCTTTGAACTGTATTGTGATATCTGTCAATGAGTCAGATTTTAATCTGAAGTGTTTCCTTCTAAACACATATAATGGTGGTTTTAATCAAGATGAAATGTGGCCTTGAATAAATCAGAAAATGAAAATCTGCCAGCCAGCCATAATGGTATCACAATGACCTTCTTTCTATGAAAAAAAAATAAATGAAGCTGACTGGCATAAATTATGCTTAAAAATCATTTTTGGTGGGGTGGTAGAGCCACTGTTGGATGAGGACGGGCTCTGGGCATAGCCAGGCTGCTCCTGGAAAAAGGGGCAGTGCAGGATGTCCTGGATTACATCAAAATTCAGCACCAAAACGGACCTCATTCCTTTTGGCTCCATCTTCCCTGTCCTTTCTCCTTCCCTAACCTGCTTGCGGTCTAATTTGGAGGTCAGGTTTTCCTTTTGCTTTCTTTGTGTCTGCCAGACAAATCTCAAAATTATGTCCTGCCTTTTATGACCTCTCTGTCCAAATATCCACCAGGGAGCCAACAGATATTCCCAAACTCTCCAGTTTCAGTGTTGTCTTTATCAGTTTTGGAACAGGACAGGTGCCCATGGGCAGAGGATCCCTGCCAGCTCCAAAGGAATGATGGAGCAGAATTCCCTTCCTGGGATGCAGAGGCATCCATGTCACGTGCTGACCATTACTCATCTGTTGAATAGCAATTAATTCAACAAATTAACAGAATTTAGCGAAGCTTTCATCTTGCAGCAGAGAAAATAATGGAAAACAGGACGTGCTGGGTAGAGCAAAATGTAACATCTGTTGGGTTCAAGTGGGAACAGATCCAATGTGTGTTGGATCCAACACAAAATGCCCCAGGAGTTTCCCCTCTGATGGCAGGAGAGTGGCTGTTCCATGGATCAAGTGACCCCTGGCTGGTCAGTCCCACTGGTCACCACTGGCCACAAGGTTTTCCCCTTCTCCAAACTGCTTTGGACCTGGAGTGTGTTGCACTTTCCCCACATGGATCACCCAAGCCTGAGATGCTCCAGTTGGAAACTTGGGTGTCATGCTCCCCATAGGAATGGGATGAGCCAGCAGGATCAAGAATGGGGGCTTGGATTTGGGATCACCACCCCTGGATGGGCTGTGCTGGGAGAGGAAGCCAGGACTGGGATGAGCCAGCAGGATCAAGAATTGGGGGTTGGATTTGGGATCACCACCCCCAGATGGGCTGTGCTGGGAGAGGAAGCCAAGAGGTTTTGACAGCAGCAGAACAGAATTGAATGGAATCACTGCAATTGGCTTCTCAGCACAGCTTTTTTTTTGTTTATTTTTGTTTTTTTTATTGCCCATTATGCTGCTCGCCTGTCTCTAATATTCCCAAGATTATGTTTTTGTAAACAATTGGATTTTCGAGCCGCATGTTGAATCTGTCAGGCTTATTTGATTATGTCTCCAATACAGCCCAGACCCCTCGAAAATCCTCAACCCTTAATTCATTTTCAGCCACAGAGGCTTTGCTGTGCATGGGAAATTTTAGCCTCCCAAGATGGAAAGGGTGAAGGGAGAACCAACAGCACTGTAAACTCTGGGATTAAATCATCCTTCAATTTTCTTTAATCCAATCAGNAGGAGTTTCCCCTCTGATGGCAGGAGAGTGGCTGTTCCATGGATCAAGTGACCCCTGGCTGGTCAGTCCCACTGGTCACCACTGGCCACAAGGTTTTCCCCTTCTCCAAACTGCTTTGGACCTGGAGTGTGTTGCACTTTCCCCACATGGATCACCCAAGCCTGAGATGCTCCAGTTGGAAACTTGGGTGTCATGCTCCCCATAGGAATGGGATGAGCCAGCAGGATCAAGAATGGGGGCTTGGATTTGGGATCACCACCCCTGGATGGGCTGTGCTGGGAGAGGAAGCCAGGACTGGGATGAGCCAGCAGGATCAAGAATTGGGGGTTGGATTTGGGATCACCACCCCCAGATGGGCTGTGCTGGGAGAGGAAGCCAAGAGGTTTTGACAGCAGCAGAACAGAATTGAATGGAATCACTGCAATTGGCTTCTCAGCACAGCTTTTTTTTTGTTTATTTTTGTTTTTTTTATTGCCCATTATGCTGCTCGCCTGTCTCTAATATTCCCAAGATTATGTTTTTGTAAACAATTGGATTTTCGAGCCGCATGTTGAATCTGTCAGGCTTATTTGATTATGTCTCCAATACAGCCCAGACCCCTCGAAAATCCTCAACCCTTAATTCATTTTCAGCCACAGAGGCTTTGCTGTGCATGGGAAATTTTAGCCTCCCAAGATGGAAAGGGTGAAGGGAGAACCAACAGCACTGTAAACTCTGGGATTAAATCATCCTTCAATTTTCTTTAATCCAATCAGGGGGCTCAGGCTTATCCTGGACAAAGAGATGTCCCAGTTATGGCTTTAGAGGTGTTTTAAAGGTATTTGGGATTCTGTGCAGGTTATAAATGATGAGGAAGGGGGTTTTGCCCATCCATGCTTTCAGCTGGAATCACTGAATTGGGCTGGCTGGGGTGTCCTGGGTGTCCTGCTGGTGATCCCTGGGGATCCCAATCTCAGGATTTCATCACTGTGTGGTTGTGCTGGGTTTCCACCATGAGACAAGCAAACTTCTTGGTGTCTTATTTCTCTGGTTTGTGTCTAATTTCTCTGTGGAGGGGTAACTAAGTCAATATTGGAAATTTGTTCTCAGGGATGACCTAATGACCAGAAGTGCTTTTCTTTGGAGTCATAAATCTTTTTCTTTGGAGTCCATAAATCATCTCAGATGTCTTGACCAGAGTGAGGAGCTCAAGGTTGCTCCCAAACCCAGTTCCACTGCTTTTTGCTGCGTTTGGAGTTTGGTGACACTGCCAACCAAGGGGTCACCCCTGCCAGCTCCCAACCTAGTAATGTGTCAGGCAGGATATCCATATTTTTAATCCTGTATTGTTCATTTGCTACAGTGCAAAATGTCTTCTTGTAGTAATTAACAACTAAAAAATGTAGATATTTAGATATTTAATGCTTGCTTTGTGAATTGTGGCGACTCAGTCAACATCTGTGTTGGGGAGCAATTTTATTTTTCAAACTTCAGTATTACACAGAATCCCAGGGTGGGTGAGGCTGAAGGGCCCCCAGAGGGCACCTGGTGGCAGCTCCGTGCCCCAGCAGGGCCATCCCAGAGCCCAGGGCACAGCAGTGTGTGCACACAGCTCTGCAATATCCCCAGGGAGGAGCCTCCAGCCCCTCTCTGGACAATGTGCTCAGGGCTGGGGCACTGCCCAGGGCAGAAGTTCTGCCTCCTGTGCAGGGAGAGGGAACTCCCTGGGCATCAGTTCCTGCCCGTTCCTCTGGGGCCATTGCTGGGCCCCCCGGAGCAGAGCCCGGGCCCTGCTCTGAGCCCTCCCTGCACACAGGGACAGCCAGGCCTGAGGGCCCCTCTCAGCTGGGGCTCCTCTGGAGCTGAGCAGCCCCAGCTCCCTCAGCCTTTCCTGGGCAGGGAGATGCTCCAGGCCCTGAATCATCTGCGCAGCCTCCGCTGGCCCCGCTGCAGGAGCTCCCTGGCCCTTTCAGGCCCCTTTGGTTTGGTGGGAGAAGTTGCCCAGGAGAACGTGAAATGCTTCGTGATTCAGAAGACTTTAAAAACATTTACAGCTTGCTTTTCTTCTGTATACGTGTAATTATGAAGACAGAAATTGATGGTAGCCTCTGTGATACGTTCATTTGATGGGGGTGATTGAAAGGAGGACGCAGTGTTTCAGCAGTAAACAGGGACACACTTTGGGAAGGGTGTCAGTGGTTCCATTAAAAAGAGATGATTATGACAATTTGCTGTCAAGTGTAGCAGAGATCTGTTAGAAGCAAGACTCCTCCCTTCAGTTGGTCTCAGAGATGTTGTAAATACCCAGTTAAAAGAAAGGGGACAAAACAGACCACGCGTGCAAATGCCACTTGTGCCTTACTTACACTCACTGTGTTTTTGAAACACTGATCAGTGTTAAGGATCTCTTTTGAGACACAGCAGGAGAATCAGTCCCAAAGGTGTTTTGTTTTCTACCTTATGTGAGGTGATGGTCTTTGTTTGACTTCATTCCAGTGCCCCAGGATTGCAAGGCCAGGTTGGATGGAGCTTGGAGCAACCTGGGACAGTGGAAGGTGCCCCTGCCCATGGCAGGGCTGGCACTGGATGGGCTTTAAGGTCCCTTCCAACCCAAACCATCCTGGGATTCTGTGAGTCTTTCAAGATGCAGGAATCAGCCTTGGTGCACCCACTCTGGGTCTGTCCCCAGAGGCTGAAGGGTGAGGGCTCATTTCCCATTAAACCCCCAGAGAAAGAGGAAAAATGCAGGAGAGAAACTTCTTGACAGGAAATTGTTTTGAAGAGGTAATTACACTGCAAGGCAAAGACAATTTAATTTCAGCTGTATTGCGAATGCAGGATTATAAAAATAAGTGTTCAGGGCTGTGAGGCTTTGCATGACAGCTTTTATCTTTAATCACCAATGTGTTTGCATCAAATACAGTGGGGCCACAGGCCCAGGGCAGGGCCCGTCCCCCGTGCTGGCCCTGCTGAGGGAGCTCCAGGGCCGTGTCCAGTTGTGGCCAGAGAGCCCCTGAGGGGCTGGAGCGTGTCCAGGGCAGGGAACGGGGCTGGGGAAGGGGCTGGAGCCCCAGGAGCGGCTGAGGGAGCTGGGAAAGGGGCTCAGCCTGGAGCAAAGGAGGCTCAGGGGGCCCTGCTGGCTCTGCACAGCTCCTGCCAGGAGGGGCAGCCAGGGGGGTCGGGCTCTGCTCCCAGGGAACAGGGACAGGACAAGGGCAAACGGCCTCAGGCTGGGCCAGGGGAGCCTCAGCTTGGACAGCAGCAGGAATTTCTCCATGGAAAGGCTGCTCAGGCCTTGGCAGGGGCTGCCCAGGGAGCTTTGCAGTGCCCATCCCTGGAGGTGCCCAAGGAAGGCCTGGCCGTGGCACTCAGGGCTCTGGGCTGGGGACAGGGTGGGGATGGGCACAGCTTGGGCTCCATGGGCTGGGAGGGCTTTTCCAGCCTCAGGGATCCTGGGATTTTGTCATGTAATAATGCTGGAAAAGGTAGGGGAGTTGGAAGGTAGAAGAGCTCTGCTTTGGGACTGCAGGTAGAACTGGATTTGCAAATAAGAAGAAATGCCACCTGCCACAGCAGAAATGATCCCAGAACACACTCCGAGGATTACAGCAGGAGGAGGTTCCCTCTAACGTGGCTCAGGAGCAGCAGTGTGAACCCTCTGTCTGGAGATGAAGAACCAGAACTGTGCCTGCCGAAACTTTAGTGCTGTTTCCAGAGTGCTGCTGCTGAGCCTTTGTAGCTCTTTGGGAGCAATTGTCCTTTCCAAGATGAATCATCCTGAATGAATTCATGCGGAATGGGAGGAGGGGGTTCACATACCTGCTAATTACTCTCCCTCCCTCTCATCATGACAGCAACAATTGAAGTTTTCTTTTAAATTGTCCCATCTCTCTCCAGTGACTGCCAAATGAGTTGCAGTAGGAGGGCTCTCTGTGATAATGAACCCCTGTCAGGGAGAGGCAGGGATTGACAGGGAGCAAGGCAAAATACTCCTTCAGAGTTCCTGATCTGCCTGTTGAACACAAACAGAGCCTGGTCTGAAAGAGGGTCCCTGGAAGTGTTAAAAAAAACATATATATGTGGTGTGTAGGGTCGTGGTTTAGTGCTGGGCGTGGCAGCGTTGGACTTTGATCTTAGAGGTCTTTCCAACTTTAGTGATTCTGATCCTTTTGAGATAATTTTGAATTCCCCCCAGGGAAATGGACAGTTTTGGCCTCATGATGTCAGCAGAGCACGTCATCCCTTGGCATCCTTGATATCCTTTCACCACAAGAGGGAAAAATGCAACCCTTGGCTCTGGTTTTACTTCAATCTTTTCTCATCAGGGAAAAGATCAGTTCACTTCTTTCTGCAGCTCTCATTTTCCTACGTGTAGGACATAACCAGCTCTCTGAAAACAAATGTACCAGAACACCCTTTCAGGAGTTTATTTACCTGACTCATGGCTGTGTCATGAGTGGCTGAGCTGTTGCGTTTTCAACCTCTCCAAAATGAGTAACTGTGAATTGTTTTACTTCTTGCGTGGCTTTAGCACAGCACACAAATCATCTGCAGCACCTGCAGAGCAAATCTGTTCTCTCTTCCTCAGGGTTGTGTTGCATGAGGTGCTTGCAGGGCCACCCCAAGGTGTAATTAATGGGAATGTGAGTGGCTGTCACCCTTCCTGTCCCTTCCTCCTGTTTCTCTGATACTCTTTAAGCTGTGTCCAGTTCTGGGCCCTCACAGCCAGAGAGCCCTTGAGGGGCTGGAGCGTGGGCAGGGAAGGGAACGGAGCTGGGGAAGGGCTCAGCTTGGACAGCAGCAGGAATTTCTCCATGGAAAGGCTGCTCAGGCCTTGGCAGGGGCTGCCCAGGGAGCTTTGCAGTGCCCATCCCTGGAGGTGCCCAAGGAAGGCCTGGCCGTGGCACTCAGGGCTCTGGGCTGGGGACAGGGTGGGGATGGGCACAGCTTGGGCTCCTTGGGCTGGGAGGGCTTTCCAGCCTCAGGGATTCTGTGAATCCAAGCAAAGCACTTGGGAAATTGCTACAGGAAAACCAGCCTTGACTTAGCAATTACCTGTGTGACTGGACAAGGACTGACATTCTGAGAGAAATGAATACACCTTTCCTGAACCTAATTTCTGCCACTTCTATTCCGGTGGGTACCATGTACGAAAATAACCAGGAATTGATCCTCCATGTAATATTTATTAATCTGACAGAAAAGAGGAATTACATTTTGATTCAACAGTGTACAACACAAAAGGAATGTACCTTTTGTACAGGAATGTGAGGGTGGGCAGGCCCTGGCACAGGGTGCCCAGAGAAGCTGTGGCTGCCCCTGGATCCCTGGCAGTGCCCAAGGCCAGGCTGGATGGGGCTGGGAGCAGCCTGGGACAGTGGGAGGTGTCCCTGCCCATGGCAGGGGTGGCACTGGATGGGCTTTACAGTCCCTTCCAACCCAAACCACTCTGATTCTATGAATTGATGCCAGGGCCATCATCCCAATGGAGCCAGCATTCCCTCCCTGACCGAACTGGGTGCCCAGTGGGAGGCTGCCTGTACAGCCTGAATTGTCCAAAACACCATTTTTCGGTGATTATCTCAAACCAAGGATCAGCTTGTGCTGCTGAGATGCAGCCTCAGTTGTTTTGGAGCTGAGCCAGAGCTGTAGGAGCATCCCAAGTGTGCTAAGGAAGGGCATTAGCATTTTTCAGCTTTTATTCCAGTTGGGTGCCAAAACAAAGTTTCAGGGAACTCAGACAGACTTAATTTCCTTTTCCTGATGTGTTTGGAGTTTTGTGCTCTGCTCACCCAGCTGGCCCAAGGCACAGGGCAGTGACAACAACTGCAATTGTGACAGTGCCAAGCAGCAATAAAAGAGAGGGGTTTTGTTCCAGACCTAGCCCAGGAGGACCATCTGCCACCGACCCGGATGAGCACCCTCACTGAACACCCTTCAAAAGTTCGGGGAGCGCATCTTGAAAGGGATTTAGAGAGTGAATGGCTGCTTTTATATCCTGGAGGCAGAGCAGAGCCAAGAAGAGCCCTGCCGAGTTCTCGTGTGTGTCAGAAGATAAATGTCCTGTCGGAGCGCTGGCAGCGCTGCCACCGAGCAGTTCTGAGCCTCAAATCAGCTCCCTGGGCCGCAGCCAGGAGTGCCTGGAAGGCCCTGCTGGCCTCACACAGGAGCAGTCCCGTGGGATGAACCACAGGCAGCAATCACAGTGGTGTTAATGGGGATGTTGTTTGTACCGGGAAGCAGAGAGCAGCTCAGTCTCTGTGCATCCCCAGGGATGGAGCCCTGGCCTTTCCCAGCTCCTTCCAGCGGGCTGGCCATGTCCCTGCCTCTCCATCAGCACGGAGATTGGAGATGTGGATGTTCAGCACAGCTGCTGTGCCCCAGTTTGGCAGCTGGTGCTGGGCACGTGGAGCTCCCTGGGAAGATGTGTCAGGTTTGGAGGCAGCCAGAGTCGCTCAGACAGGGAGCAGCTCCCACAGGGCCCTCCCAGCTCCATGGACCGTCATCCCTGCACGGTGTTCCAGGGCTCAGCAGTGTGGAATGCAGCCAGGAAAACGGCACCTCTCCTCCTGTCCCTGCTCACAGCCCAGGGGTGTTGGGCAGGAACACTGGAGAAGGTCAGGGGGTGTTCCTCATCCCATTCCCTGTGATGGCAGGCACACATCTCTCCTGGTAAAATCCTGATTAAAACTATCAGGTTTATTGGCATTTGCTGTCAAAGCTCAATTCCCTGAAGTTACAGAGCTGCTGTACCTTGTACTATCTGTGTAGGGTGGCCTGGATCCTCATGGGGATCTTGGGCTGGACTTTTACCAGAGGAGCCTATAAAATAGGCAGAAATAATTCAGAATAAATACTTTTAACACCCATGTCACCATAAATAACTTTGAGGAGCAAAGAGTAGAAGGTCTGTGGTGAAAGTGACTGTATCCCATATCCAGCTTCATCACACAACCCATCTTAGGGATTATATTCAGTGCAGGTGGAGCAATCACTCCTCATTAAATGGAATAGGAGGGAGCTGGACAAAGTCCCTCAAGGAGTGGGCAACCAGAGTATGAGGAACCACAGCTTGCTGGGTAGAGGTTGAGAAAGCTACAATGGAATCAAGAATCCTCAAGGCTGGAAAAGACTTCTAAGATCATTGAGTCCAGTTTTTGACACAGTTCCTGGGCAAAGTGGCAGAGGGTTGATGAGGAAAAGGAATAAATGGAGTCCTTCATGCGTGCTGCAGGTGGGGAGAAAAGTCATCAGTTTAAAAGTTTGTTGAGGCTTTCAATATTAGATACTAGAGTGTCTATTTGGCCAGCTGTAGCTTTGTTGTTGTCTAGAGGGGATGACAGGGATGCTTTAAAATCTTCACTATTGAGGGGATTTAAGGGGCAGTTGGAAGAGAAGTTGTTGGAGAAAGTCTGGGTGTACTTGATCCTGCTTTGTTGGGCAGAACAATCCTTTGTTGATGAGCTGGAGCTGAGTTTGCTGGGATTTCTTGTACCACAAGTCATGAATCCATCAAATGTTTACTCTTTTATAGTTTAAGGCTTTTTCCTAAATTTCCCACAGTTGTAGAAAAGGAAACACAATTTTCCTGCCTCTTGCTGTGGTGATCAGAGGTTCCTGCGAGTTCTGCTCCTGTTTGCCTCCCTCCCGTGTGTTTTCCCCCTTGGAGCAATTGGCAGCTCAGCTGCTCTGCTCTGAGCTTTCCCTGGAGAGCTGAGGCTCCGTTTTCATCTCAGTGCCAGCACCCCCATGGAAATCATCTTGGAAATGCTCCTTTTTGTACACAACTCTTTCAGTAGCACAGGCAGCTTTTGGAGGAAATCAAGAATGTGTTTTATGAATGCATTTCTGTGGAGGGGAGAGGTGGGTTTTTATTGACCTGCAGAATCAAGTCTTGCTCTCTTCTTGTGAGACTCAAATATTGGCTGTATTGTCACTTCTGGCCGTTCAGGAGGGTACTGGCCCATCATAAACCACCCTACATCCATGATATTAATGGTGTAATTCCATTATGTGGTGGAATTGGAGTTTGTTTTGTCAATAAATAGCTTTTTCTGCTATTTGCTCTGTTGCAGAGTTAAAATTGTGGGCTTTTCTCTTGGAAAGATTGGAATTTAACAACTTTCTTGTTGTTTTATGGATTTGGTCTATAATAGATGTCTTTCACTGCCCTCCCTGGGACTACACAGGCATAATTATCCATAAAAATACCCTATAATGCATTCTCCCCTCGTTTGGGGGTGTAATGGTGCAAGCACAGTAAAATTTGTCCACTTGTCCAGGACTGTCGTCATCTCCCCTAAATTTATTCCACCTTTGGGAATGCTGGAATTGGTATAATGATCTTCCCTTTTATGCTTAGGCCCAGACTTCAAATAATTCCTTTCCAGTTGTTTCTGTGCTCTTGTTATAATGTGATGTGCTCCCAGTAATAGGAGTGTTCTTCCTAAGGAAGAAAAGATGCTGTTGGGAGCATGGAAGGTGGTATTTTCCTGCATTTATCTGGCCAGGCTTTTCTTGTTGTTATTAAATAGATTGAGCTGAAACCACTATTTTAATTTAAAAAAAAGTCAAATTGTCATAGAGTAATTTAGTTTGGGAAAGATTTTAAGGTCAAGTCCAACTGTTCCTTTCTGCCTGAGCAGCCTTTCCATGGAGAAATTCCTGCTGCTGTCCAAGCTGAGCCTCCCCTGGCCCAGCCTGAGGCCGTTTGCCCTTGTCCTGTCCCTGTTCCCTGGGAGCAGAGCCTGACCCCCCTGGCTGCCCCTCCTGGCAGGAGCTGTGCAGAGCCAGCAGGGCCCCCTGAGCCTCCTTTGCTCATCTCCTTTAATCCCACCCAGTTCCATGGGCAGGGACACCTCCCACTGTCCCAGGCTGCTCCCAGCCCCGTCCAGCCTGGCCTTGGGCACTGCCAGGGATCCAGGGGCAGCCACAGCTCCTCTGGGCAGTGCTGGATTTGGGGTTAAATTTACAATGTGCCTGTGTTTCCTTCAGCACCACGTGTTGATGGAATGTTGATGGATATCATGGTTTTATGGAAAACAGAGGATGAGGACCTGGGGAATTGGGAATCACGGGCTGGTTGAGGATGGGAGGGACTCTGGTCCAGCCCCTGTTCAAGTTTAGTATCTCTAAGGAGGACGATTCCCCAGCCTCCCTGGGTGGGCTCTAAGGCAGTGGAGATCCAGCTTCCAAGTCAGGACACTTCCTGGAGCTTTGGAGACCCAAATTTGTGTCCCTCATCCTGCTCCAGACTGAATTAAGGCTCAGTCCTGTAGTGGGCTCTTTATTGCTACCTCAGCATCTCAGCTCAGCCAGCAGCTGCAGCCTGGCCTGGGCAGCCTTTGCTGAGGGAAATGCTGCCAAACAAGTGACAAAGCTGTCTTTTTGGCCAAAGAAAAGCAACAAATTTGGCTATAAAGCTGCTGGTGAGGTCTTCAGTAACTCCCAGAGGAGCTGGATGGTAGCTCTGGTCCCTGCCTGTCATCCTTCCATTTGTGGGTTTGTTCTTTTATCTGGGGCTGATTTGAGCTGATCTGCTCTGCCTTTTTTCTGTTTTATTTTATTTCTGGGGAGCTGGAAGCAGCCCAGGCAGGAAGGTGACTGAGCAGGTTTGTGGCACAGAGGATTCCAGTGGATCCCCAATGGATCCTCAAGTTGATTATCAGCTTTAGGGGTAGTTCTCCACAGGTTTATCCCACTGGTCTCCCATCACCACAAAACCCACCTTGGCTCCTAGAAAACAATCAGGTTTCCATGATATCTTGTTCAGCCCCAGAGCATGAAGGCAAAATGTCTTTGGAGGAGAGAGGAGAGCAAAGCAGCCGGGTTTGTGTGCTGTGTGAGGGGATCCATTAATCGAGGTGTCTCTTGTATTGCAGCGTTCCCACCTTCCAGAGCCTTCCTGAGGAGATCCTCAGTAAGCTTGCAGATGTCCTGGAAGAGGTAAGTGCTTTTATTATCAAGATTTCATGAGCTCAGAACCTTCTGGTGGCAGTATCCAGGCTCTTTTTGTTCCCCAAAGAGCAGCTTCCCAGTTGTGGTTGCGCGTTGGGATGAGAGCAGCTGTGGGGAAAATTATTCTGGTTTTGATTTTTATTTTTAAATTGAATTTTTATCCAGTTGGGGAGTGAGCCAATTATTTCCTGTGATGTGCAGAGGGGAATGACCTCCAGCCCCTGGCTGGGTGGTGGGGAAGAGGGGAATTTGCAAAGATCTCATTTCAGATTTGATGGGATACTGTGGGAGGTGCCATGGAAAAGGGGCTCTGGGAAGAGGCACAGCAGAGTGTTGAGATGCTGGGATGGAGCTGGGCTTTAACTGGGGTCTCATTAGGGTCAGGCTTTTAATAAGTTTTTACTTATAACAACAAAGAAACCACTCACAAAACATCAAACAAAAAAACCCCAAAAGACCCCTGAAAAAGACCCCTAAACCCCACCAAAAACCCAGTGTGCACCCAACTCAAAAACCCCCAGCCTTGTGCCATAAGTGAATGTGTAAAATGGGTGTAAAATTCTTTTCACACTTTTTCCCCCATATTTCATCCCCCCAATGCTCTGTTCTGGTCCTGTAAAATTTTAGGTGGTGAAATGTTACAGAAGGTCATTAATAAACCCTTCCAAAATGTGATTTAACTGTAGGAAATTTGTGTGGCAGTAATTTATTTCCTTCCTCCTTGCTTTTCCTCCTCCCTGCCTCTCCATTGCTGTGGATTTGGAGGAAAAGCGCTGCTGACATTGGAGTTGATTTTAATTCCTTTTTTCTGAGCCTTGATGGGGCCTTGTTCCTTCTTTGCCTTTTTATTTAGTGCCCAGATAAATCCTGTGGCTCCAACAAATCAGCTGTTTGTCACCCAGAATAATTGCATATTCACAGATAAGCTTTATTTCCTTTACTGCCACAGATTTAGGGAGAAAAGGGATATTAACTCCATCTGCTGTGAATTCCATTTGCCTATCTCAGAACCCTCCTCCCAACCTGAATTTTCTTGGATTACATCACCAGCATTAAGCTTCTTATCAAGAGTTAAGGAGGAGAATCAAATCCACAAAACTTTTCCTGGGGCACTTAAAGTTTGATGGGGGGTGGGGGGAAATATTCTTAATAAATATCTGTGAAGAAATGAGGGATAAAAGCAGCATTTGTGGAGAATAAATCTGAACTTTTAGGGTGGATGCTCCCAATCTCCTGCTTGGAATGGACCTTATTTCCTCTGTTTTTTTTCTTGGCTTTGATAGAACCTGTTTTACATAAATTAAAAATAAAATCACTCTCTGATCTCTATATTTAGATATAAATGTGCTGTAACACTACTGGATATATAAGCAATGTATAGATATATAGATAAATATGCTGTAATAATGCTAAAGATATACTGTATTCTATATTACTATATATACTCTATATAAGTATATCTCTATTATATGGAGATGTATCTCTATAATAGATACAAATACACTTTAATACTACTATATATAATCTATCTTTATATCTATAGATGACATTTATCTAGTTTATATAATCAGATAAATACAGTATAATACTACAATCATTTTGAATTTAACATAGTTTGCATCTAACATTGAAACAAACCAGCAATAACTTGATTTAATGTGCTCTGTCACTGCAGCAAGGATTGGAGAAAAGTGATTGATTTGGCATGGTTTGAGGCAGGGGGGAAAATAATAGCTCCATGTCAAGATTTCCTGCAGTTTTCCTTTGGATCCAGTGCTGTGGATAATGGAGCACTTCTGTCCTGTGTTTTTAAATAATTTCTAAAAAGACTGAAGTAAAATCCAGGGAAAAAAAAAGTGGTTTAATGAGATAATTTTCCTTATCTAAATCAAACTGGGAAATCACATTATGAAGGACTCCGCCTGATCCAATGGCTGACCACCCTTTCCATGAAGAAATGTTCCCAGAGATCCAATGGAAAAACCTTTCCTGGAACAACTTGAGGTCATTTCTCCTTGTCCTGTCCCTTGTTCCCTGGGAGAAGGGACCAACCCCCACCTGGCTGTGCCCTCCTGTCCAGAGGTTGCACCTCTGGAATGCTGGAAAAACCCCTGTGGGTCATGGAATTGTGACTATGACATGGAAAATGTGTGTCTGGGGTCTCACCCAGGGATCCTCTGGGTGGTACTGGCACTGCCAGTGAATTCAGTCTTTATGGATTCATTCCCTTTGCTAATTTAAATTAAACCCTGAAGGGAGGAGGGTGGGGAGTCTGTTCTGACATGGCAGAGGAGTGGGCATGGGCAGCACTCTCAGATCTGGGCTGGCTTCTCCTCTCTCTTTCTTTTTTTCCTTTTTTTTTTTTTTTTTTTTTGTGGCACAAAATCAGGATTGGATCACATTCTGTGGTTCTCCTCTTTAAGGTTATTCCCTGTGCCATTCAAATCCTTGCAGGATTTCCATCTCAAATCAGCAGTTCAGGTAGCAATAGGTGTAATTCAGGTTCCTTGCCCTCCTGTCCTCTGCAGCCACTTCCAAGTGCTTCTGATGATTTTTCT
The DNA here is from genome assembly GCA_013398175.1 of Climacteris rufus. NCBI lineage: Eukaryota > Metazoa > Chordata > Aves > Passeriformes > Climacteridae > Climacteris > Climacteris rufus. The sequence continues at coordinate 245,025 of VZRZ01007691.1, forward strand.
GTTTGACCTGAAATTATTCACTGTGGCTAATGGACTACAGGTGATTCTTAGAAAGTTTTTGTCCTCCCCAACTCAAACTCCTAATCCTGTTTCAAAGAAGGAGATGGCTTTGCCTGGATGCCAGGGTGGAGTTGTTACCTGCCTGAACACCTGGCCCAGCTCCACTGGATTGTGTAGGAATATCAGGGAAGGAGGCAGGAATTCAGAGAGCCTGGGGGAGTTGGAGTAACTAATCCCAGAGTGGTTTGCATTGGAAGGGACCTTAAAGCCCATCCAGTGCCACCCCTGCCACGGCAGGGACACCTCCCACTGTCCCAGGCTGCTCCCAGCCCCATCCAGCCTGGCCTTGGGCACTGCCAGGGATGCAGGGGCAGCCACAGCTTCTCTGGGCACCCTGTGCCAGGGCCTGCCCACCCTCCCAGGGAACAATTCCTGCCCAATATCCCATCTGACCCTGCCCTGTGGCACTGGGAAGCCATTCCCTGTGTCCTGTCCCTCCAGCCCTTGTCCCCAGTCCCTCTCCAGCTCTCCTGGAGCCCCTTTGGGCACTGGCAGGGGCTCTGAGCTCTCCCTGGAGCCTTCTCTGAGCACCCCCAGCTCTCCCAGGCTGGCTCCAGAGGGGCTCCAGCCCTGGAGCAGCTCCATGGCCTCCCCTGGGCTCTCTCCAGCAGCTCCACATCCTTCTGATGCTGGTGCCCCAGATAGAATAATCTGTGATTTAAAAGTTTTGTACTTACAAATGCCTGGAAGGAGGTTGGATTCAGGTCTCATTGTCATTTTCAACTCCAGCATTTTCATCTCCTGCATTTCCTAAATCCTGTGCACTCACTGTTCCTTTGCTGGCTGGGATTTAGCCTGTTAATCCATGGAAGATGCTGTGTGTGTGGATCTGAGCAGTTGGAGCGAGAGAAAGCAACAAATGCTCTTGGATTTGCTGACAAAATACTGGAGATTTTCTTTTCTGTATTGATAATGTCAGATCTAAGGAACCTCAGATGCATTTGTCTTGTTTGTTGTGTATCCAGAGCTCGAGATAGCTTTGACATTTATGTCTGTGTGTGTGTGTATAGATATATTTATGTATTTTTGCTGGATGTATAGAAATTTAAAGTGTTCAAGGCCACAGGGCTTGGAGCAACCTGGGGTGATGGAAGGTGTTCCAGCCCATGGCAGGGGATGGGGTGGGATGGACTTTCCAGTCCCCTCCAACCCAAACCACTCCATGATTCTGTGATTCTTTAGAACACATTGCAATATGGAATATGGATGTACTATAGCTGCAATATAAATAGGTTTTTAAAGCTAATAGAAATATGGCAAATTGCCCTAAATCCAGCTGCAAACCAGTTCAGTAACTCATCCTAGGTTAACTGGAAAGCAGTTGTGTCTGAGAGTGCTGGGAATGCCATTCCCACATCTCCCATGTGCATTTTGGGAATTATTTCACTGGCAGCATTAACAGTTCACTATTTTTATTTCATTTAATGCACTGCTGAGGGCCAAGTGCCTGTGATGTGCTACCTGCAGGCCCAGGCAGCCTGGACTGGGCTCCCAACACACCCCTGGACAAACAGCAGTGCCAAACTGAGCAGTGAGAGGGATTGAAAGGTGTGAAGTGCCACGGGCACAGGGTGCCAGGGCTGGGAGCTGTCCCTGCTTCCCTGGCTGCCAATTCTTCTCTATTGCTCTTGGTGCTCCTTCCATCACAGCTCCTGGTGGGAGTGGGGATCTTGGAGGAGATTTCATGGCACAGTTCAGCTCTGAAAGCTGTCCTGGGCCTTCCTGCAGAGGTGCCAACCATCCTTGCTGCTCCACGCTGCCTAATTAGTATGGAGCAGGAGTCCTTGGGATGCCTCTGCTTAATGAACACACCCTGAGCACACTCCTGCTTTTGTGCAGGATCGCGTGGCAACAGTGAACAGAACAGGAAAAATGTGTAAAATTAATTAGCTCTCCATATAATTAGTAATTTTCAGGCTTATTTAGGAGAGAGGATTGTTCTTGGATAAAAGAAACCAGGTCCTTGGTCCATCCTGCAGGTACTGATCTGACACAGAGCCATAAATTAGATGAGGGAGAATTCAAAATGAACAGGGAAGAGTAAAATGTTTTGGTTTTGAACAAATATTTTTGTTGTTATGTCTCTTTTTTCCATTAAGGGAAGCACTCTGAGGTGGAGCTGTGGGATATAGCAGGGAAATGCTGCCTGTGGGGGCATCAAAACAGCTTCAGTCACGACTGACTCCATCACATATGGACAAAATTTTAACTGGTGTTGTATTTCTGTTAATTTTTCAAATGACACTCATGAGAACATAGCTCTGGGTTTGCAGGTGCACCAGGAAAAAAAAGCTTTTGGGGCTGCTGCAAAAAAATGAAAAGCTTTAGGAAATAAAATGCAGCTGGAAAGACTGGAGTGCAGGAATACAGTGAAGGGCTTGGTGGCAGAAGCTGCTCTGGCACTTGGATTGGGATAAAAGTGTTTGGAGCTAAGTTTTCCTTCTGCTTTCCTTCTGTGTGGGCACTGATCACTTGGAGGGAATTATGAACAAGCTCTTGGTTGTGTTATCAGAGGAAAGGAGTTCAGTATTCCCTGGTTTCTGCAGATGCTTGTCAGGAATGTGACCATCCCTGTGTTCAGTGCCCGTCCTGGTGGCTTTGTCCCTCTGCACTGGGAGAGATGGGGGAGGATTGGGGGCTTTCTCCACACAACTCTGCAAAATTTATTGGTAGAGGGACAAAAACTCTGGGACTGTGACTTCTTCCCAATATCTCATCTGGCACTGGGAAGCCATTCCCTGTGTCCTGTCCCTCCATCCCTTGTCCCCAGTCCCTCTCCAGCTCTCCTGGAGCCCCTTGAGGCCCTGGAAAGGTCTCTGAGCTCTCCCTGGAGCCTTCTCTGCCCCAGGTGAGCATCCCCAGCTCTCCCAACTTGGCTCCAGAGCAGCTCCATGGCCTCCTGGATTTCCTCCAGCAGCTCCACATCCCAGATCTGGACACCCCACAGTGGTGTAGAGGGGGAGCAAATCTCTGTTGCCATTTTTTCCCATTTGCTTTAACATCAAACCCCTCTTTTTTTCTCCAGTAAAATCCTTGTACTGAACGCATGGGAAGGCATTTCCTGGAATTCCATGCCCTGGGCATGTGTAGGAATTTCAGGTCTTCTCCTGGTGGGACCTGTTGGCTGTTTCATTGTCTGCCACGAGCAGTTCTTGGCTTCTGGAATGCAGAATGATGTTCTCTTTTTACCTGAGATTTAGGAAATGAATTTTGCAGCCTCTCAAGATGTAGCTTTTGTTTAGGCTGAAAATCCCAGTGGTATCAGAGACTTTCCATGGGGAGTTGGATTCCTCCAGAGATAGTGAGAGTTCATTATCATTTAATTTACTGTCAGGGGTACCCCTGTCCTTGTCTCTGGGCTCATTTCCTAAACTCCAAACAGATTTGGGTTGTTGGTTTGCCTTCACATGCTTATTGCAAAATCCCCTGGAGTGAGGTCACAGCACCCCAGCTGGGGAATTGCATCTCCTCTGGCTCTTGGAAAACATGGATTTGTGTGAGTCTCCATGAGAATCCCAGAGGGTGCTCTGAAGGGTGGGAGGTTGGGGTTGTAAGGAGAATTTCTCAGCTCTGAGGGGAAGAAATTCCTTCCTGGGAGGGAGGGCAGAGAAGCTGTGGCTGCCCCTGGATCCCTGGCAGTGCCCAAGGCCAGGCTGGATGGGGCTGGGAGCAACCTGGGACAGTGGGAGGTGTCCCTGCCCATGGCAGGGGTGGCACTGGATGGGATTTAAGGTCCCTCCCAACCCAAACCAGTGTGGGATTCCAAGAAAGTGTTTTACTTCCCTGATTTTCATGCCCAAGGCCAGGCTGTGTCCTTTCCATTGCTTTTCCAGGTTTGTTCTGTTCCTTAGGCACCCCCCTCTCCTCAGTCAAACCTCTCAGAGGTGGGAAAAGCCACACCAGCAGGGGAAAGTAGCATTAAACAGAAAAAAAAAAACTAGGAAAAAAGGTGGAATCAAAGGGAAAACACCTGTCAAGTTCATTAATATTTGGGGTTTTCATTAATATGATTGCTAATTGTATTTCCCCCTGTTTTTACAGAAGAAAAGGCATTGCCTGCATTCACCTCTTCAGGGTGAGGGGTGGAAATCATGGAATATTTTCATGTAAGAGGCTGGATTTTCATTCTTGGGTTCACTGCCACCAAAATGAAACCATACATGTCTGTAGCTAGGGGTATGTGGGTGAGAATTAGGGAATTTTGGAAACTGCTGAATGAATTCCCAGGAGGAGATGCCCAAAAGACCAGAGACTCACTCTCCTTCCACACTTATCCCAAAGAAAACAGCCTGAAAAGCAGCTTTAAACAGAAAAAAACTTCCCAGCATTTGCTTCCTCTCAGGATTTTCTTTCATCAATTTGTTTTTATTATTTTTGGCAGTGCTGGGTTGAGTAGATGATCAGGTTTTCAGGGGTGGGTCACTGATAAGGTGTCAGTTTATAAAGCTGCCACTCTCAGGATATGCAGGTGTTTGGATTTAAATATTCCCAGTTTCCAGTTGGATTAAACCCAGCCCTGCCCTATCTGGGAGATATTTTTACTCTCTCTAAGAGGATTGCCCAGCTGATCTGTCACAGCTATGAAAGAAAGGAGAAAAAAAAACCTACTTTTTTTTGTTGAAGTCTTAGATATTTTCCAGGGTTTCATAGATATGAAAAGAAAGGATTTAAGCAAATCCATAATTTATTATTTGCTCTGGTGGATTTGCAGGCTCGATTAGAAACACAGAGGATGGATGAGGATTTTTTGTGGCACCTGGGACAACAGAGAGGGCACAGGGGACAACTCAGGAGCTCCAAGGCACCTTTACCCTGATCCAGCCTTGTCCTTGATTTCCCAAGATCTGTTTGTTCCCAGTTTGCAGAGGCTTTGCAGCAACACTGGGGCAGAAAACCCATGGAATTTGCTTTTCCAGGCATTTCCTTTGCTGCAGACAGGCTGGGACCAGCGGGTTGGGGGTGTTCTTCACCTCTTGTGTGGAGAAATTCCAATCTATTCATTTTGACTGCAGTTAATTAAGATTTGGGCACTGGGTGGGTGTTACTGTGGTGGGGGTGGCTCAGCTCAAATCCCTCTTCCCAAGTAATGCTTCTGGCAGCCTGAGCTGAGTGGTTTTTGGGATGGATCTCCTCTTGGATGAGGTACCTGCTCTGTGCTGAGGGCTTTGCTTTTCAGGCTGTTTTCTTTGGGATAAGTGTGGAAGGAGAGTGAGTCTCTGGTCTTTTGGGCATCTCCTCCTGGGAATTCATTCAGCAGTTTCCAAAATTCCCTAATTCTCACCCACATACCCCTAGCTACAGACGTGTATGGCTTAATTTTGGTGACAGTGAAACCTAGAAAGAAAATCCAACCTCTTACGTGAAAATATTCCATGATTTCCACCCCTCACCCTGAAGAGGTGAATGCAGGCAATGCCTTTTCTTCTGTAAAAACAGGGGGAAATACAATTAGCAATCATATTAATGAAAACCCCAAATATTAATGAACTTGACAGGTGTTTTCCCTTTGATTCCACCTTTTTGCCTGGCTGGTTTTTCCCATAGCATTGCCCACAGTGACACCTGCTGGAGTCTCCTGGAGCCCTCCTGAGTGGGTGGTGCCAGGGATTAATTAGAAAAATCAATTAAGAGAACAGTCAGTGTGGTCATGGAGACCACCCAAGGAATGGCCACGAGGTTGGGAATGCTGGGAATATCAAGCTGGAGACCTCCAGCAATGGGAGCAATCCTTAAAACCCAACTTTAAATCAAAGATCAAACATTAAGATGGGGAGGTCCTTCCCAAAATATGGGTGTGACCTTTTCCAGGGAGGTTTTTTCCCTTGGGAAATGGAATTTCTCACACTTGGGTAGCTGCTGTTTTTGTGCCTCTCTGGTGTTAAACATGCACTTAGAGGCCTGGGGGATGTAGCTGAAATTTCCCATCTTTGGAGGGGGATTTGCAGTGCCTGGGCTCTAATAAGAGGAACTGAAAAGTGTCCTTGTGATAGCAAAAGCCTTTTCACCCTTAATCCACGGAACAGGAGGCATTGGATATCCTAAAATATAATCAGGAGACCAAGCCAGGGAGAAACATTAGGAATGGAGTGAGTGGTGTGGTAACTGGAAGGGTTTTATTTCCATGCTGCAGCAAAGCACATTTCAGAGGAGTTTTCTTATTTACATTTTTCACACCTTGTGGCTTTGTGTGCTTCTCAATAGGGAATTGTTCCTGAAGCTTCCCAAGTGGAACTCCTGACTGTGGGGTCAGATCCTGTGGGACTGGTGAGGGGATACCTCAGTCACTAGGACAGAGTGCTTGGTGACATCTGCATCCCCTTCCCCTGGCCCTTCCTGCTGGCAAAGGGATCTTGTTCTGCTGGAGAAGGGTTTTGAGTTCCTCTGAATGGGAAAAAAAGAGGGTTTGGGGTTTGCCTTTCTGAGCATTCACTGATCTGCGGGGTTCCTTCTGACCCTAAAAGAGTGTGACATTCAAAAGCAGTCTTAACCATCAGAGCTTCCCAGGAGTCCAGCACTACCTGGAACTTTGGAAGTCTTCAGGGATTATGGAAAGAAGAGCAGGGATTTCCCATCCCTGGCAGTGCCCAAGGCCAGGCTGGATGGGGCTTGGAACAGCCTGGGTTGGTGGAAGGTGTCCCTGCCCATGGAACTGGATGAGCTTTAAGGTCCTTCCAACCCAAAGCACCCTGGGATTGTGTGACTATTTGGGGGTCAAACACAGGTTTTTGGGTAATTTCAGTAGCTGCAGAACAGGGATGAAACTTTTCATCTCAAACCATCATCACCAGGACCACCGTTTGTGTAACTCAAGTTGGAGGTGCATTTTGGTCACAAATGTGGCTGTTTTGGGGCATCCCCTAAGAGATTTGGTTTTCCCTTGCAGGAGGGGTTGGACTGGGAGGTGCCCTGGGATGTGCTGGTTCCCAGCAGATCCTGGCTGCTGTTGTGGAGGTGAAGGTTGCACCAGGGCTGTGTCCTTTGGGGGATGGATTTCTGCAGAGAAATCAAGGGGTGGGCTTTCATCAGGAAAATCCTGTGCTCAAAATGCATGGAAATCAAATGGGATAGCAGAGAAATCAACCTCCAAAATGCAGACTGGGGTCAGCAAGCGTTCATTTCTCCAAGAATTAAAAAAGCCTGGTCTTTCTGACCTTGGGACCGAGTCCAGGCTCACTCATCCTCTGCTACAACTTTAAGCTGTTATTAAATAACTGTTTAGGCACCATGAATTGCTGGAATAGCCCATATCCTAAGGATAATGTGGCAGAAGGAATTGGGACTGACTGACTGAGGCTTTAATCCATGGTTGTTTTGGGGTTTGTGATGGCAAATCCTGGTCCTGGAGTAAGAACGAGCACACAGAGAGCTCCCAGTGGGATTTACAAGTGTCTTGAAGGTCAGCTCAGGTCTCTCCCTCCTTGTTTCCTGTCAGGTGGAAATATTAACAATATTCAGACCCATCAAGGTTATTGTCATATAAAGACAGGGGGAATTTTGAGGGGTGTGTGAAGGGACAGCAAAGGAAGTCGAGTATTTTTGTGAAAATGACATTTTTCCATCAGTTGTTTGCAGGCAGCTCTCAGAGGTGTGATGTGGACAAGGAGACAGCCCAGCTTTGCTGGGGGAATGCTGGATAACCCTGGTTTTTCTGTTTTCCCAGTGGGTCCCAGTGCCCAGCTGGGCTGTGGGGAGCTCACCCAGGCTCAGCACAGCTCACTTTTCCTCCCCAAAAAGAGGGGGAAATCCTCCCTCCCAAGGCAGTTGTATTCTGGGAAGGGCTGAAACTCAGCTGCAGGTGTCCTGGGATCATCCAAGTCTGTGGGTCTTCACCTGGAAGTCATGGAAAACAGGGATCTTGTGCTTCAGGTGCCCTTCCTGCATTCAACTAGTGCTGGAAAATAAGGGTTTAACAACTTAAAAGTAATATAAAGTCGAAATAAGTGTTGGTAATTTGGAAACAAGTGGGGGGAAAAATAGCTCCATGCTGGGAAAACTGAGGATGCTGCTGCAGTGGGAAAGGATGATGTGCTCAGTCAGTGGAAGAGATCAGCTCTGCTCCTCCCCTCCTGTCTGATTTTTGTCCACTGGGAACAGAGTGGAAATGGCAGAGTGGGAAATGGAAATAATGTGGCTGTTGCCAGCCTTGAGCTGCTGTTATCCCAGGATTTTGCCTGCCTGTGTGGGATGGGATTCACAGTGATCCCACCTCCATTGTGGTCAGACTCCTCTGCTTTTAAATCTAAATGGCCATTTCCCAAATCCCTCCCAGAGAAAGCCACAAAAGATCCAATTTGGAGTTCAAAAAAGCCCTGGTGAAGGAATTTCACAACGAATTTGTCCTTGCCTGGTAAGGAAAGGGTCAGCTGTGCCTTGTGCCAAAAATCCAACCTAGATCACATTTCCCAGCCCTGCTCTGGGCTTCTTCTCAGGACTGATTTAAGATATGCTTGAAAAAAATCTGCTTTAAAGCACAAAATAGATGTAAAAAGTCAAGTATTTCCACGTGTGGTCATTGCACAAGAGATTGATGGTGGCGTTGCCACTGCAGGGTCAGTTCTTGATGTGCTTTATCTTTCAGAAATCTTTCCCCATCCTCTGCATCCACAATGGCATTTATTTTTTTTCCCCTCACACCCTCCTGTTTAGTTACCAGTTGTCCAAAATCCTGGAGGCAGTGGAAAGGTCCTTTAAAATTTTCTTCCAAGCAAAGTCCAGATTGGCATGGCTGGAGCTGCAGGAGCCTAATTTAGCAGTGGAAAGTCTATTAAACAGTAAAAAATATTGATTTCTGCACTTAGAGGGAAGATATTTTGCATTTCTGTTGAAGAATATAGTTTTTATCCCAATTTTCCAGGGTCTGTTGTCAAGGAGACAGTGGCAACCTAGGTAAGGGGCTCAAGGCAACTTTTCCTTCCATTGGGAAAAGCTGTTATTGATGTTTATCAAATAGAGATTTCAGATTTCCCATTTTATGCACAGAGTAAAAGTTCATTTGCTGCTTTAATAAATATATTTTGGGCAAACCTTAGATCCAGTGTGACTCACTCCCAAAATTCCCTGTTGTTTGGTTGGCAGACTGGGAATAGAAGCTGAGCTTGTGTCATGTGAGCTGATAAAACTCTGCCTTTTTTTTTACTTTTTATGGAATTAATGAGAGGAATCAAGGGAAAAGGAGGATATTTTTTAGCAAAAGCTGAATTCCATAGGGATATAAAAGGGATTGTGAGCTGTGAGAGTGTTTAATTCATCTGCCAGACTCAGAACTGGCTGTCACCTGCACAGAGCCCTCAAACTGGAAGCAACTGGTGGATTCAGGAATTTGAACTGGGACAATGACCTGTTGCAGCAAAAGTCTGCAGAGGGTGGATAAATCAAATGCTTTCCATGGTTTCCCTTGCAGTGAAGTTGGTTTCCAGTGATAATTTGAAGTGCATTTGCATATGGAGATGTAGAATCTCCTCTTTGGTTTAGACCACAGAAAGAAAACGCATTTCATCACAGGTAACTTGGAGAATGAATATATTCAATTAATGTGCGTTTTTTTATTCCTCATGATGGATTCCAAAATGAGTTTGGATCCTCGTGGCAATGCAAATACCTGGTGTGAATAAGCATACAAAATTTGGAGGAAATTAAGAAAAAGAAATGAAATAAATGTGCTGATTAAAGTTGTTTACTTCCAGTTTCATTTTTGCAAGGAATTGATTCCCATTCTAATAGTTGTAGAACTGGCCTATGGATTTAGGGAGAGCAATTGGTTTTCCACACACATTCTTCCATTATGAGGAGGAAAAACAAATTTGAGAAAGGATTGAGGAGCAGCTCTTTTCTTGCATTTCAATGAAATTTAATTAAACCCCCACAGACTCGAGCTGCTGGTGATTGGAGAGAGACGTTTTGTGGTGCAGTGGCATCGTGTGATTCTGGTTCTGGTTGTATTTCCTCGATGTTCCCGTGTGTTAATGTTCAAAGTAGGCTGAGAAAGTAATGAAATTGTAGAGATTTCAATCCTACAAAAGCTTAAAATTACATGTGTGTGACTGGCCCCAGGCATGCAAACTGTTTAAACTTTAAAAAAAAAAAAAAAAAAATTTGCTGAATTTTATTCTTTGCTAATTTGTACTCAGGGTAACTGATGAATTAATTCCAGTCTATTGCCTGGATATCCTTTTTCTAATTACTAATTCTCAGCTAATTCTTCCTATTTCACACTCATTATCTGTGAATCTGGTCTTATTTTAATTCCCAAGCAAAGCTTTTTCTAGTTTTGACCCCAATTTGTGGCTTGCTCTGTAGCCTAATACCACCATCACCTTTGACCCAACTCACTCGCTGTCTCTTGTCTCTCTTGGGAATAAATCCTGTTTTTTTCCATACTGGTCCATCTTGTCTTCCTGGAAAATGTTGTTGCTAAAGCTCCTCTCCCATTTTTCCTGACCTGTGCTGCTCTCACCCTCTATGATCCCTCTGCTCTCTTAATCCTTGAACTCCTTGAGTTCTCACTGTTTATCTTTGAGGTTGCTCTTGACCTTGTGCCCTCTTTTATCTCCATCTGGGTCTCCTTGAACTTCCCAGCTTTCTCAGCATCCTCTCCTTCCTCCATTTCTCATCCTCATGAAATTCCTGTTTCTTCTCAGAAGATCATCCTTAGAAAAGGTAAAAGTCTGAAGCACAACAAATCCTCACTGACCCAACTTCTGCTCTCCAGCCAGTGCCAAGGGCATTCAGGGAATGGGAGAAGGAAAGGGCCAGCAGCTCCTTCCATCTCGTGCACCTTCCCTTTGGACAGCAGGAATCTGGGCTCATATTTGCCAAATAGAATCCCTTCTACATCTTGTTGCCTTTTCTGTATCCCTGAAAATTGCACTTCACCAAGGGCTGGGTTGAAGGCCAGTGGAGTCTAAAAGAAAGATGATGAAATCACAGCAAAAAGGACAATGTCATATTTTTCCTGACTAAATGATACCACTGAAGTTTATTCCTGTTTCACTCTTGGCACAGCACAGGGAAATTCAGATACAGGCAACAGCAGTGCCAACCCCCAAAAGAAATGACCAGGAAATGAAAGCAATCATTCAACTAAAGAACTTCCAATTAGGAACATTTCTCAAATCTTTGCATTTCAGGAACAGCAGGGCCCTGTTGTAGGAGTGCTGGTTTATCCCTTTCAGTTTGTACCCTGTGGATCAGATATAGGCTGTACTTGCTTTTGCTTCAATGAAATAATTGTTGAATATATATTTTTTTGGTATCCCTATACATCCTTTTATATTCCTTTTCCCTGGAGCAATCCATATGCCCAAGTCCTCAGAAGCACAGATTATATCTTGATATAATTCAGATTTTGTCTTGATACAACCTCATTTGAGGACAGATGAATTCATTGTGTGGAGTCATCTCTTAATCATACAATTTAATTTTAAACATTTACTCAGACCAAGGAGTTGGATCAATAACCCTCATATATCCCAGCTATATTTGATCCTTTAATTCCATGATTTGTATTATTCCAGAAGCTGGGCTAGGTGTCCATGCACAAACAGTCCCTTTAGGTGTATTAAGAGCCTTGTTATTCAGGGATGGTTTTGCAGGAACTGGAAGCAACATGTAAAGTGCAGAAGGCCCCACAATTGGAGAAGACACCCAGAGTGTCCAAATCCTGCCCTGGGATGTGTTTTCCTCAGCGCTGTCACAGTCCATTAAGGAGCCCCAGTGAATCAGTGCAGCGCAGAGGAAATGTTTCCCAAAAGGATCTGACAGGCAGACAGGTTCCTGTAACTGTCACAGCACAGATTTGCTTGAAAATACATGGAGCAAACACTTAGATTGCTGGTGTGATTGCAAATAGCTGGATTACAAACTTATTCTTCCTCCTTAAAAATCCCTCAGTAAGAAAAAGCAAAATTTCCTGCAGGACATTGCAGCTCAGTTAGAGCCAGCTGGCTGAAAATAACAGCACCATGGAATGGCTTAGGTTGGAAGGGACCTTAAATTACATCCAGTGGCCATGGACAGGGACACCTCCCACTGTCCCAGGCTGCTCCAAGCCCCATCCAGCCTGGCCTTGGGCACTGCCAGGGATGCAGGGGCAGCCACAGCTTCTCTGGGCACCCTGTGCCAGGGCCTGCCCACCCTCCCAGGGAACAATTCCTTCCCAATATCTAATTTTTACCTTCTGTTAGTGGGAAATCATTCTCCCTTTTCCTGGCACTCCAGGCCCTTATAAATAGTTTTCCTCCATCTTTCTTGTAGGCTCCCTTCAGGTACTGAAAGCCACAATTAGGTCACCTTCCTCATGTGCTTTCCCAGTTTTCTGCTCCATAATTATTGTGGAATTAAGGGCATGAGTTAACCCTCACTTCCCCTCAGCCCTGCATCTTCCTCATATTTTAATTTCCCTCTTGTTGCCATCTAATTAAGCAGCTGCTTGGGTATTGAGATGTCCTCTGTGTCCAAAATTAGGGATAAATAAGGAGAGGCCCACAACAGGCTCATCCTGTCCCTCGGCTATTTGAAGGAGCAGCATTTTTAGAGAATCCCTGGGAGTGTGACACACAGTAAAACCAGGGAAAAAAATCTGTAGCATTCTTAAAGAATTCAGTACAGAAGTCTGGTATTTACCTGCTTGGTTTTGCAGCATTTTCAGCAGATAAATGTATTTTTCCATTTTATTTTAGCATTTCTGTTGTCATTTTAAATCTGAAAGGATGTTTAAGGCAGCAAATCCAGAACAGGAAAAATAAGTCTTTTGAAAGCTGCTTCTGTTTGGACTTTTACTGACTCTTCTGTAAATATCTTTTAAATCACCAGCAAAATAACATATTTAGGTTATTTTTATTTTATTTTAAATACACCCTGGATGCAGTGGGTGAGACAGGGAGAACTGGCATCAACCCCATGTTGTCCTCGCTGGTTTGTGTGGTGCAAACCTGGCTCCAGAGAGACAAACTCCTCGTTTCAAAGCCACCTTTGTGCCTCTGCCCCTCTGAGGGGACCCTTGGCGCCATGGGTTATGGAGCATTCCAAACACCACATTTCCCCCCTTTTCCCAAACATTCTCAGCAGAAACACAGCAGCCAGAGGCATCCAGGTGGAGGGAAATGGAGGTTTTCTGGACTTTAACTGTTGGTTTGGTCTCCAATGTGGAGGGTTCTCCATGAGGCCTGGTCGAGGTTTCTCAGTGAGGCCTGGTTGGCTCTCAAACGCTTCCTTTTTAGTCAAGGTTTCTCCATGAGGCCTAATTGATATTTGTTCACGAGGCCTGGTCGAGGTTTCTCCATGAGGCCTAATTGATATTTATTCACAAGGCCTGGTCGAGGTTTCTTTGTGAGGCCTGGTTGGCTCTCAAATGTCTTGTTTTTAGCTGAGGTTTCTCCACGAGGCCTGGTCGAGGTTTCTTCACGAGGCCTGCTCAGGCTTTCAGACATCTCGTTTTTAGTCGCGGTTTCTCCATGAGGCCTAATTGATATTTGTTCACAAGGCCTGGTTGAGGTTTCTCTGTGAGGCCTGGTTGGCTCTCAAATGTCTTGTTTTTAGCTGAGGTTTCTCCACAAGGCCTGGTCGAGGTTTCTTCACGAGGCCTGCTCAGGCTTTCAAACATCTCGTTTTTAGTCGTGGTTTCTCCATGAGGCCTAATTGANTTCTTCACGAGGCCTGCTCAGGCTTTCAGACATCTCGTTTTTAGTCGCGGTTTCTCCATGAGGCCTAATTGATATTTGTTCACAAGGCCTGGTTGAGGTTTCTCTGTGAGGCCTGGTTGGCTCTCAAATGTCTTGTTTTTAGCTGAGGTTTCTCCACGAGGCCTGGTCGAGGTTTCTTCACGAGGCCTGCTCAGGCTTTCAGACATCTCGTTTTTAGTCGCGGTTTCTCCATGAGGCCTAATTGAGGTTTCTCCATGAGGCCCAGTCAAGGTTTCTTCATTAGGCCTGGTTGGGCTCTCAAACATCTCATTTTTCGTGATGTTTGGGAGCAGAAGCTCCACTTGCAGTTGGCGACTCCAAGCAAGGTCAGAGGGCCAAAGTCTTCACCCAGATGTGGAGGCCTCAAGTTGCAAACTCACATTTTGTTGCGAGGTGTGTCCTGGTGTGTTGGGGATAAAGAAATTAATGACACAGTGGATTTTCTGAGGGGCTGGAATGGGGGGGGGTCACTAAGAGCGCCAAATGTGGTTTGTGCATCGTTCACACCATTGGTTTGGGTCCTGTATCAGTGGGAGGTTTCGGTCTTGGGGAGCACAGGGACTCAAAAAAACAGTTATTGTCAAAATTTGGTTCTATTTGGCCCCATTGTTTCTACTTTTGTCTGTATTTAATACAAGTTGGTCTCATAAAAATCCAATCACTCCTGAAGAGAACTTGCATTGGGTGTTTCTCCACTCAAAGATGGGGCGCACATTGACATTCTGCATGGGATGAGGGATTTCATAAAATAGAATATTTATCTTTTTAGGGCATAATCTGACTCAGCCACTGTCTCTGGTAGTTCTTGTGTGGGATACATGGATCAGGTCACAGAGATTTATCCATGTCTTATCCTATCAAACCTGCTGAGTGAGCATTCTCCCCCCCCCACCCCACCCCCTTGGTGCTGGGATTTTTTTCATTGTTTTAAGTAAAATTGGCATTAGAAGAAAGGGAAAAAAAAACCCTGATATTTTTATAGAAGTTGTTATTACTGGACAGGGATCTCTATGACAGGCACTTAATGGACCACACAGGAGGACTTTGAAGGGAAGAGGAGCTTCACTTGTGTACATTTAGGTTGGAAATGCTGTTTTGTGAATGGTTCCATCTTCTCTGTGTGCTGAGGGACAGGATGAGAGGAAATGGCCTCAAGCTGTGCCAGGGGAGGCTCAGCTTGGACAGCAGCAGGAATTTCTCCATGGAAAGGCTGCTCAGGCCTTGGCAGGGGCTGCCCAGGGAGCTTTGCAGTGCCCATCCCTGGAGGTGCCCAAGGAAGGCCTGGCCGTGGCACTCAGGGCTCTGGGCTGGGGACAGGGTGGGGATGGGCACAGCTTGGGCTCCATGGGCTGGGAGGGCTTCTCCAGCCTCAGGGATCCTGGGATTCTGTGAACTTTTGCCAAAACACTTCTTCAGAGAACTTTATGTGATGGTGCCAGAGGTACCTGAGAAGGTATTGCTGCTTCATAGGTGGGGCTAAAACCAAGAAAAAAACCTTGTATTTATTTCTATTTCCACGTGTCCTAAATGAGCTCTTGGGCACTTTGCCTGCCCAGCACATTGCTCTCAAACTAAACAGACAGAAAATTTGGTTACAAGGGCACACGGATGAGTTGATTTGTGTTACAAAAGGAGGATTTAAGAGGAAGAACATTGCTAGAGGATGGGAAGGACGGGGTGATTGAAGCACAAAGAATTGCAGGTGGAATTAGCTGTGAAGAAAATGACTTGGAATACATAAAGATGAGGATGTGAATGGCAGGAAGGGCATGGAAAGAGATGCCAATGAGGAGCAGGTCAAGCAAAATGAAAGCTCTGAGTGACTGGGCAGTCGGGGAAAGACTAGAGGAATATGGTTGGAATGTTGGAAGAAGGATTTGGTTGAGATTAGGGTTTTAAAAAGAGCAAAGTACGCTGAGGTAAAAGGCAGCTTTAGGTACTTCAAAGCTCAAATTTGTTTTCCTTCCATTCCTTTGGCGAAGGTCTGGGTGGGAGTGGTTGGGTAGGATTTACTGATGGGAAGGTTGGGAGAACTCATGGGTGGGAATTGGATATGGCAGCAGGACTGAGGCTCAGTTCTGCAGTGCTTGGTGCTGGTGGTATCTCGTGACCAAGACCAGGGAATGGTCTTTTAGGGAGAAATTAATTATGGTGAATGTCTTTTTGGCCAGAAGCAGAGTCAGTTCTAAGGCACAACCAACTGAAAATTGCACAGAAATCATATAAAGTACCATTAGTGTATCTAATTAATATAGGTTGCCTAGAGGAAATTTGGAAGCCTTTGACCAGTATTTTTTGGTGCCTATAAGATTCCACTTGAGAGGGTCTGATCCCAACACCCTTTAAAATCAGGCTCTTGCAAGGAATTCCACCCTGGATGGTCAAAAATGTGCATCTTCAAATCTGCTCTCCAGAAACATCCCATGTGAAAAGAAAAACTGTGAGTTTGTGTCCATGGTCTCCTCCAGGCTTTTCCCCCCCTCTTTCCACTCTGACATATGAAAATGGGAAAATCTGTGATTTTTAGATTAGTAAATCAGAATCATGGCAACCCACAAAATGGTGTTCCTGACCCACATTCTCCAGTCCCTTTTCTGAACAGTGACATGGTAATATTTAGAATTTGAGATTCTGATGAAGAACTTTATTTTTTTTAATGTATTAATCGTCTGGGGAGTGTGAAAAGTATTAATGACTGACCTTCTGTCTTGACTTTGTGATTTTATTTACCCAAAATTTCTTGTTTGGGTTGGTGGAAGCACCCACAGCCTTAACTCTGTGTATTTTCAAGCCCTTACCTAAATAATTCTGTACTAGAGCTGCCTCAGATACCTTTTATTTTTCCTAGGATACTTCATTTTCCTTAATATTTCCATGTGCCAAATACTCTCAGACCACAGAGTTGTTTTTCCCAGTTGAGGCTTTGCCTGTTTATTCTCCTGTGAATTCTGTTATCAGTCTGTAAGTGGCACCAAAAAGGTTGAGTGTAAAGATAAATAAATAAACTCAGATCAACACAATACCCTTGAAAGAAAACATCTCAAGCTTAACCAGATCTGAGGATTTGGGTTAATTCCTCTGTTTTAGCTCAAATCCATCCTTGCTGCTTTATACATACTTTGGGCTTAGAAGATCTGATGGTGAGTGCAGGGCATTTTTTGGGGTGATTTTGTCCCAAATTTGGGGCCGGGATAGAGCAAACCAGATGCCTCCAGCTCTCCTGGGCATGGTTGAAAAATCCAACAGTCATTTATCCTATGGGAGACGTAGGAGAGGTTGGCTGGGAAGCACTTGGCATCCCCCAGCCTGATGTTGGTTGAATTTGCAGGGGGCAGAGCATCTGTGATGAAAATTCCAGGCTTTGAGAGGGGCTAAATATCAATAGAGAGTCTTAATTTAGCAAATACTGGCTTTGGGGTTTTTTTGCTGCATATTGCTTTTGATGGGGTGACACAAGGGATGAAGATGTTCATTAAGTTTAGATGCCAGCGTTGATAAGCTGTGACATGAATTTAGCAAGGAATATTCCACAAAATAAGGCAGAAAAGACAGATTAAATTACTGTAATAACAGGAGAAGAGCAAAAATTGTTTGTTAAATAAAGCCCTTGCTTGCAAAACTGGAAAACCACCAAAACCAAGCAAAAAGGAGAAGGAAAGAATAATTTTTACAACAGGCTTCTTACTGCAGTTTATTTCGTGTAGCATATTCCCTGTTGGAAATTCCTCTGTCTTGTTGACGTACTAAAAATGGATTTAGGCTGTGAGGATAATTCATCTGGGCACAAGCTGGCACCAGCACAGCCAGAAGAAAAATGGGCAAGCCACGAATGGTTCCAGTTTAATTATTATATTCCTTGACACAGGACAATCTTTAAGTCACAGCCAATGTCAGGCTGGGATAAAATGGGTCCAGGGTGATGTTCCCATAATCAAAGCTGCCAAAATATGGCCTGAAGAATAGTCTCTGGTTTTATTTGTTCATCTTAATTTGTTTTTTTCTTCCCTTTTCAGACTCACTACGAGAGTGGAGAGTACATTATTCGCCAAGGGGCTCGAGGGGACACCTTCTTTATAATCAGCAAAGGCAAGGTGAGTTCACACCCTCCCAGGGCAATGGGCTCCCCAAATCCAGCTCCAGCCTCTCTCCCCTCCCCGAGGCACAAATGTGGCAGCACTTGACATTTAATTAAAGTCCTTGGATCAGGAAGGAAGAGTGGCCTGAAGGGATTAAAATGGATCCCCTGCTAGTTTGCACGTGTGCTCCCAGTGAACACTTTGGGCTGGAAAAAGTCTCTCTGTAAATGACCAAAAACCTCAATTTTTTTAAAAGGTACCCTAGAACACTCAATGATTTCTTTGCTAAGTATCCCCCTTCCAAGGCTGACTTCCAGGCTTCATTCCCGTGGCTCTCTCTTCTCAGCTTCTCCAAATTAAATAATAGAAAGGCAGGGATGTCTGAGCTCTCTCCTTGGGGAAGAAAAAGGTCTAAGTTTCTCTTCCACTGCTCACAGGGAAAATATGCTTTCTGACCTCTTTCCCCCTAAAATCCTGGGGGGATTTTAGAGAACAAGCTTTTTCCTTACATTCAACAATTACTATTTTTTTAGCCTACTTTATACTATTACACTTGAGAGACACTTGGCTTCTTTCCACATAGCAGCATGGAGATTTTGGAGAGAATACACTGTGATTTCCAGCTGCCAAGTTGTTTTCCACCATCATCTCCCTCTTTTCTGGGAGCCAGTCTTCTCCAGGAGATAAAAAATGGTCTTTTTCGGATCAATAAAAATGTAATGGATAAGTTTTGGAAATTAAGATAATCGTGGCCTGCAGAAGTCCAAGTTTGTTGGTTTGATGCCCTTTCATGTCCCTTCACTCAGAAATATTTCCTCTTCTCCCAGAACATGGATGATCATGAGCCATGCTTCAAATCCTTTTGTTTTGCCCTTTTTTTATGGGCAGAAATAGTGGGATGGTGCCTCTCCCTCCCACACTGGGTGTTTGGAGCTATGTTGGCCAGGGAGGCTTCTGCCCCACTTGGCCAGGTGATCCCATCCCTTCCCAGCAGTCATGGAATCGTGGAATGGTTTGAGTTGGAAGGGATCTCAAAGCCCATCCAGTGCCACCCCTGCCATGGCAGGGACACCTCCCACTGTCCCAGGCTGCTCCCAGCCCCATCCAGCCTGGCCTTGGGCACTGCCAGGGATCCAGGGGCAGCCACAGCTTCTCTGGGCACCCTGTGCCAGGGCCTGCCCACCCTCCCAGGGAACAATTCCTGCCCAATATCCCATCTGACCCTGCCCTGTGGGAAGCCATTCCCTGTGTCCTGTCCCTCCATCCCTTGTCCCCAGTCCCTCTCCAGCTCTCCTGGAGCCCCTTTAGGCCCTGGCAGGGGCTCTGAGCTCTCCCTGGAGCCTTCTCTGCCCCAGGTGAGCCCCCCCAGCTCTCCCAGGCTGGCTCCAGAGGGGCTCCAGCCGTGGAGCAGCTCTGTGGCCTCCTCTGGACTCTCTCCAACGTGTCCTCAATCCCCAAAGAGTCTCTTGGTTGCAAAAACCAAATCCCTGTTGTTGACCTGCACCTCCTGCAGCCCCCACCCCTCACCCACTGGATGGAGGAGACCACCCATGGCCTTGGCCATTGCTCCAGAGCCCTGGACTCCTCTTGGAGCAGCTCCTTGGCTGTGTCCCTGGCCTCTGCTCCTTTATCTTGCTGTGACAGCTGCTGGCCAGGAAAAGGGAGCTAAAATAAAACCATGCATGTAGACTTGCTGAGAAATTCCCAGACTCTCAGCTGGAGCCTGATGGCTTGACAAAAATTCCCACAGGGATAATTCAGTTCTGCCCAGCTTTCTCTTCAGACTTACTGCTTTGGAAAAGAGACACCAGTGGCTGATGGATGGATAGAGTTGGAGAGGGTGTAATTTTCATGCCTGTTTTAGGACATCAGATGATGTAGCAGTTAAGCCATGCTGAGGATACAGCCCGGGATAGAGCAGTGAAACATGGAATAAGTAACAATGAAATAAAGCATTTTAGAATCAGTGTGTGCTGCCTGGCACCTGCTGAAGCTGGAGCACATCACATCCCATGTCCTGTGGTCAAACTTGACCCAGGCAGTTCAGTAAGCCAGGAAAAATGCTGGCAGCAGCTCCTGTTCCTGGGATCACACCTGCACTGTCTGCACTCAGCGTGAGCAGCATCAGTGAGAGCTCCTTAGGGAATCTCAGCTTTGTCTTTCACATCAGAGTGTCTGCAGTGGCACTCACAGAATCATGGAATGATTTGGGTTGGAAGGGACCTTAAAGCTCATCCCATTCCAACCCCCTGCCATGGGCAGGGACACCTCCCACTGTCCCAGGTGCTCCCAGCCCCATCCAGCCTGGCCTTGGACACTGGCAGGGATCCAGGGGCAGCCACAGCTGCTCTGGGCACCCTGTGCCAGGGCCTCCCCACCCTCCCAGGGAACAATTCCTGCCCAATATCCCATCTGACCCTGCCCTCTGGCACTGGGAAGCCATTCCCTGTGTCCTGGCACTCCTTGTCTCAAGTGTCTCTCCAGCCCTCTTGTAGCTTTAGGCACTGAGTTTCTGCTCTAAGATCTCCCCAAACCCTTCTCTTCTCCACACTGAAGGGAGCAGATAAGATTTTTTACATTTCTGAGCCCAGCACTCCTTTCAGAAATATTTAGAAAATTTCTTTCAGCCCATCCTCCACTGATAGTTCCTTTAGCAGCAAAATCCTTTTCCCCTTTTTCCCTGTGTAGCTCCATCCACCCCACTTGACCCCACTCCTGAGCTTGTTTAGTTAATTTATTTTAATGTGCTTCCCTAAGTCCAAGCAAGCAGAAACCAAAAGTGAGTTTCAAATATGCTGTGTGCAGGAATCTGCTGATTAAAACGTGGCTGGAATCTGCCTGTTCCCTTCTGCTTGTGAAGTGCTGCTGCCCCATCCCTTGCTTTTATCCAGACTGTGCCATGCTGTGCCATTTCCCACCATTTTTCCATTCAAAGCCACGGTGTGGCACCAGTTTAATGCAGATTCCTCACTGGAGCCTGGCTCACAGCTTTGAACCACATAAAAATCACACTGCCCTGATCCCTGAACACTCTTTGCTTGGGATCAGGGGAAGCCATGGAGAAAGGGCTGAAATCTGCATTGGAGTTGCCTTTGTTTGTCCATGGGTGTTCCTGGCTCATCTGTCACACATTCCCTACCCTTCCATGGCTCAGTGCAGGTGTTCAGTGCCCTGGGATGGATCCTCAGTGCTCCTTAACAGCTCAAATACATTGGTTTTGCCACCCCTCAAAGAGCTGGGAGAAGGTGCAGGCCACAAATTTAATAGTAAAATGGCACTGGACTATCTCTAAATCCTAAAAGGGATGTGCCCAACATCCCACGCATTGCCTTTGGGAATTTCCATGTGCAAAAGCTGTGATTAAAAAGGTTGAAAGATTTGATTTTTGCTCCAGCTGGAATTGTCCCCTCCCTGAACTTCAGAGAGAGGGAGAAGGAGCAGAGCCACCCTTCATCCTGCACTGCCCCAAACTGGCTCATTTCAGCTGTGTCTGAATGTAGGGGATTTTGGTTATTCCTCTCCCTTCAGAGAACCTGGGAATCATGTGGAAGCCTAGGCTGTGAGTCTGACTGACACCCCCCAAATTTTTGGAATTTAATTCTGCTGTGACTGTGCCTGTGCAGCCAACTCCATGTTTAGAGTTAAAAAAACATCCCAAAAATCAAAAGTCGTGCGTTTCTGCAGTGGTGGGAAATCACTGCTCATTTTCTTGGATGGTTGGCTGAGGGAAGAGTGCAGGACCCTGGAGAATTCTGTGGTTCCCAGAGGAGATCCAGGAGGTGACAAATTCCCCTCTGAAGAAACAGGTTTTGCTTGTGAATTCCAAGTTTCCTGAATCCCGTGGGGCTTTGGCTTTTCCCCAGGTGAATGTCACCCGTGAGGACTCCCCCAGTGAAGATCCCGTCTTTCTCCGCACTCTGGGCAAGGGGGATTGGTTTGGAGAAAAAGCCCTCCAAGGGTAAGTGCTCCTCCTGATGTAGTTCTTGCATTTTCAGAATTTCTCAAGGGTTTTTGCAGCTTTCAGAGGGTTCTGGCCATTTGGGAAGAGATTGGGAGTGGGTTTAATCTTTTGGAGTCACTGGGTTTGTGTTGGAATGAGGCTGCACCTCAGTGAGGAAATTGGGTTTGTTCTGCACTTGAGCAGCCAAATATAGACTTTTCCTTGCTTGTGGGTATCAAAAATGAGTTTGTCTTTGTGCTTCCTTCCCCAAACATGCACTGGAAGGTCAAGGAGTTTGACTTTTGCTGCTCCTGGAGTATTATTCCTGTATGGAAAAGCATAATCATGGTCATCCCAATGGGGTGGATGGCTGAAGGCAGAGCAGTTTTGGGGGGAATTAAATTATTTGCTGTATTTACACGAGGTTTTTTGGAGGTGGAAATTGTATGTGAGTGACCAGTTTCCTATAAACATTTTTCTCTGGGGATGAGCTAAAAGAAGACAAGCTGTAAATCCATATGCAAAGGTGATTATTATAAAAATAGGCTTTATTTAGGCAGGAATTTGGGAAACCCATGGACAAACATCCTTTCCTGAGGTCTTATCTGTGTGACAGAGCTACTTGGGTTTGTTTGGGATGCTGTGGTAAAGTGTTCAATCCACCTTTCTCCCAAAAAAAAAGGAGGCAGAATATTTGAAGGCCAAATTTTGTGGCACTTCTCAGCAGCCAGAGCTGTATCCAGCACAAAACTCAAAGCTATGAATCTATACCTTAATTACAAAATAATGTGATTATTAACCAAATATCCTGATTTTGATTACCTGGTGACACAGAGCCATCCCCACGATGGGAATTTCTTGGCATTTCAAATACAAACTGAGATTGGTTGATTTACAATCCTTGTCTGCATATATTTGAATATTCCATATAGAACAACTTTGATCTTCTGAAGCTAAATGGAAGCTTAATTATTGGGAGTATGTTCTCAGCAGGCAGGGAAGACACAATCCTGCCATCCCTGGAAGTGTCCAGGGTTGGATGGGGCTGGGAGCAGCCTGGGACAGTGGGAGGTGTCCCTGCCCATGGCAGGGGTGGGATGGGATGGGATTTAAGGTCCCTTCCAACCCAAACCATTCCATGATCATTTTTTGCTAGAGAGGTGGAAGTCCTCCAGAATAATTTCTCCAATTTGCTCCTGATCACTATAGTTCTGTGCTGAGATTTAAATGGAATAATGTGAAAATATTGTAATGTAAAGATCCAGCAGCTCAGTAAAGGAGTGTCTGTCAGGATTGTGTAACACATCCCTGTTCAGCCACTTGGGAAACCTTTAGGATGATTCTGCTACTGTAAAATACAGCTGTGGCCGAGATAAAATGGAATTCTTACTGTATTTTACTATATTTTCTTTACTTTTTTGTGTTTGACTAATTTTTAAAAACTTTAACAGGACCTCAGAATCACAGAACGGTTTGGTTTGGAAGGGACCTTAAAGATCATTTGATTCCAACCAAGGGCCACCTTCCCCTGGACTTTATTACACTTTAAAAAATCATCTGATTTTGTGTGTGTGGAACAGAACACCAATTTCTTCATTAGGACAGAAAGAAATGCTGAAATGCAGCACAGCAGGAGCTGGGACAGCAGATCCCTCCCAGCAATATGTCCCCTGCCACAGCCACGAGGGATGATGTGCACGGTCCCATTGCCCAGGCTCACAGCAGATGGCACCCATTAGTTCCCAGTATCCCCTTGCACAGCAGCACAACAAGAGGGAAATGATGATCCACGGCCCTTCCCAGCCACCCTCCCACCTTCCTGCCTAATTGCAGGGAGCAGATGGGTAATTTGCAGCCTAGCAAGACGTAATTTAGCGTGCTCCACAATCAGGTGATGTTTTCTTCATTGCAAAGAAAACATTTTATAGGGCTGTTTACAGTCATTATTTCTATCAGCAGGGAAATAAAGTTCCTTCAAATCAGCCAAGGGAAAGAACTCAGTGCAGCTTCATGGCTCACCTACTCAGACTGGGTAATACTTGGGGTGAGCTGCCTTGGTGGCCTCACACAGCTGGATCTTGCACCAGAACATCTGGGCCACAACTCATCCTCTTCCAGAGGGGATGTTTTGGGAGCAGCCATGCATCCCATTGGATGGAAAACATGGTTTGCTGTGGCAAGGAGTCTTACAGAAAACATCAGGGGAAGAAAAGAGGACAGAGAAGCAAATCTTCAGGAATATGAGAGTTCTGAGCAGCCTGGGACAGTGGAAGGTGTCCCTGCCATGGCAGGGGGTGGAACTGGATGAGCTTTAAGGTCCTTCCAACCCAAGCCAGTTGGGGGTTCCATGAATGCCTCCTTCCTGTGCACTGTGCATTCCATCACATATTGCATTTACAGAGAGCTGCTGTTCTGTGTGCTGTGGGTTTCATGTGGTTTTGGGATCCAGGAGCTCCTGACTGGGAACAGTGGCACAGGGCAGGGGGCTGCTGTGTGGAGAGGTGCTGATGGAGCCCCTCTGGGTGAGCAGGACAGGGAGGGGACTTCATTAAAATATCCACAGTTTGCTTCATAAGGCTTGGACCAAAGGGGCCGACCCTTGAGGTCCTGCTGGGATTTTATGAGTGCATTACTTTTTACAAAAGGAGTCCCTAAACACTCCTAAACACAGAGGAGAAATTTGGCTGAGAAGCCCAGGTTGAAGATGAGATAGGGCCTCCACAATATATACATGTCTATTGGATGTATTTATGTATAAATATGAATGTGGGGGATGTATCATACTGAAAAAAGCAATGGGAATGTGGATGGTTTAAAGCTACACAAATAGCACAGATTTATAACAAACATATTCTATGTTGTAGTATGAAAACAGCAGCTGGTTTTAAGGCTGTTTTATTGTCCCTGAGCCAGCAGAGCTTCCTGGGGCCAGGGAGGGCGATGGGATCCCGGGGGCAGCAGGAGGAGCATTCCCAGCAGGTCAGGGAGTGCCCCTGCCCCTCTGGCCGGCCCCGGGAGCGCCTCTGCGGGGCCGTGCCCGGCTCGGGCCCCTCAGCACAGCAGGGCCAGGGAGCTCCTGCAGCGGGGCCAGCGGAGGCTGCGCAGATGATTCAGGGCCTGGAGCATCTCCCTGCCCAGGAAAGGCTGAGGGAGCTGGGGCTGCTCAGCTCCAGAGGAGCCCCAGCTGAGAGGGGCCCTCAGGCCTGGCTGTCCCTGTGTGCAGGGAGGGCTCAGAGCAGGGCCCGGGCTCTGCTCCGGGGGGCCCAGCAATGGCCCCAGAGGAACGGGCAGGAACTGATGCCCAGGGAGTTCCCTCTCCCTGCACAGGAGGCAGAACTTCTGCCCTGGGCAGTGCCCCAGCCCTGAGCACATTGTCCAGAGAGGGGCTGGAGGCTCCTCCCTGGGGATATTGCAGAGCTGTGTGCACACACTGCTGTGCCCTGGGCTCTGGGATGGCCCTGCTGGGGCACGGAGCTGCCACCAGGTGCCCTCTGGGGGCCCTTCAGCCTCACCCACCCTGGCACTGCTGTGAAGGATTTTAAGGCCTGGCCTGTGGAAAAGGTGCGGGAATTTGGGAAGTTGTCCCTCCCCAGGACCATGGCAGCTCAGCTCATGGATGCAGCTGCTGGAGGAAGCTCAGTTTGTCAGTTTGACACTGACAGCCCCAGGCAAGCAGTGCCCTCCCTTCAGCATTCTTTGTAAAGATTAAAATACACATTTTTTGATTATTGTTCTTTGCAAAATGTGTTTGTGGTGCGTGGGGTGAAGAAGGAACCGTGGTGTTTGTGTGGTGCAGGAGGTGCTGTGTCCTGGTGACCCCTGCAGTGATATTTGAGCTGTTGAACAGATTTATACCGAATTATTTGTTATGTTCTCAATGATCTGAAAATGAGAACGATGTCAGAATCAGAATTGCAGTTGGTAATGTCAGAGCTCTGTTTATTCATAAATTAATGTTGGAGCTGAATTAATCCCACAACATTTTTAAGAGGTCCAGTAGCTGATGGCTGAGAACGAGACATCAATAAATAGGACATTTTCTTTTTCTCGTAGAGGGTTTTGTTGTGAGTCAGACTCCAGAATTTCTCTATTTTTATTAAACAGCACTTTAATAAATAAAACTTTGTTTCTTTTTCTCATATAGGCTTTTTTCTTGTGAGTCAGACTCCAGAATTAATTGTTTTTTATTAAATCTCTTAACTCTGCAAGGGGTGCTGGGATCACCCTGCTCCTGCTCCTCTTCTCCCTGCTCTAACTCCCACTTTGCTTCTGTGTAGCTGCAGTGATGCCACTGCTGCACTGGCCTTTCCATTATTCCTTGTCCCAGGGAACAATGGAAACCCTTGCTGTTTCATTAAAAACTTTATAACCAAAACCTGGGAGCCTTTGGAGTGCCCCACCTTGCTGCCCTGCTCTCTCCTCTCCTGCCCTCTCCAGTTTTTTTCATGTTTCATCCTGGAAAGGAAAAGTGCAGGTTGGAGTGGATTTTATTTTATTTTACTTTATTTTATTTTTTATTTTATTTCTATTTTTATTTTTTATTTTATTTATATATTTAATTTTAATTTAATTTTATTTATTTATTTTATTTTTTAAATTTTATTTTCATTTTCACAAATTTCTGATTATTCCAGCTCACCTTTTAGGGGCTAACTCAGCAGCTTTTCTGGGCTGAATCCTTTTCCAGTGTCCTTGGACTGAACTTCCCAGGAAACACAAGGGTTGTATTTCATTTTCATGGGACACCTTTCTTGCCATGCCCTGCTCCCACTAAAACCTTCCCATCTGCTGGCTTATTAAGCTTGTTTGCTTGAATTTTCCAGGGAAAAGAGAGTGGAATGGGGGATTGGAAATATTTATTGCTCTGAGACGTAGAGGCAGGCACAGAAGTGTAGATGTGGCAGGAGTTTCATCTGAGGGTGACATTTCCAGAGAAATATCTATATTTTTTAAAAAAAGATCATTTTATCCAATAGGATAATACAATTTTCATTCCTGTTTCTCCAGGGAGAACTACACGTCCTTCTGTGTTTGGGGAAAAGGCATCCAACCACTAAAAATTCTGGGGAAGGGCCTGGGAAGCAGAAAAATGTTGATGTAAGAAAGCAGATGGAATCTGTGATGGGAAGGGGCTGGAGAAAGGAGCTGTGTGGGCACATAGTGCAGAGGTCACCATCAAACTGAAGCACTGCTCCAAGTGTTGATGTGCAGGAGAATGAGCAAAAACCCCAAACCCGCTCTTTTAACTCTGGGAAATGGGGAAGCATTTTTGTTTTTCAACTCCTGCTGCTAAATAATGGGATTTTCCATAAATGCAGGGTGGTTTTGCCCTTCAGCCCTACACCTGCACCGTGTGTGTATTCCATGGATCCAACACATGGTGTCCAAGGACCAGCTGGGAATTCTTTCATCCATTATCTCAGCTGCTTTTTACACTTCCTGCAAGCACTGGGTGATCTGAGAAGACATTTCAGCTTTTATTTCTCATCCTCTTCCCTTCCCCTGGCAGGGAGGTGGGAGCCAGGCCTGATGGATTCGGAATCATCACCCTGAGGCCCAGGAAGCTTTTAAAGGCTTTGGGAAAGCTGTTGGCAACCCCCTGAAACAAAAACCTCCCCGAGGCTTTGGAGGCTGAGAGCTCCAAAGCTGGGACAGCTGGAATTGAGGAGGCCAAGTGACACCGAGGTGGTGTCACCATCTGGGCCCCTCAGGGCTGGATCTCTTGCTGCAGGATTGGAGAGGTGGCCAGCTGGACCCTGCAGCTCATTGATCTCCCGAGGGCACCCCCATTAGGGCACAAATTCAATTAAATGTTGTAAAAGGTGGCCCTGCCCTGCCCAGGCTGGGGTTGGGGTGCCCTGGGCTCAGAGCCCGTGGGGAGGGCAGTGCTCAGGCACAGATGGAGGGGGTTTATGATTGCAAAATTGTGGCATTTTCATCAGGAGCTTTGTGATTTGTTTAATTGCAATATTATAAACATGGAGTCAGCACTGATGTTGCTTCCCTTTCTCCAAGTCAATCCTTTTCCCAGCTACCAGGCAATGGGATGAGAAGAAACGGCCTCACGTTTCACCAGGGAAGGGTCAAGTTGGACACCAAGAAGAATTTATTTTTGAAAGGATTGTAAAGAATTGGAACAGACTCCACCAGGGAAGTGATAGAGTCACCAAAAACCATAATCCTCACATGATCTGAAGTGTCCAAGGCCAGGTTGGATGGGGCTTGGAGCAGCCTGGGATAGTGGAAGGTGTCCCTGCCCATGGTAGGAGTGGCAGGGGATGGGCTTAAGGTCCCTTCCAACCCAAACCATCCCAGGATTCTGTGATGATTTCCATGATTCTGGGCCTTCCCTCTTTGACTTTTTTTTTCTTTTTTTTTCCCCCCCAATTTATCAAGCAATTATCTGGAAAGGACCCAGAGGGGCAGAGCAAGATGTGGTGGCTCTCACAGGATTCTGCTTGGGAGCCTTGCTTTGGGACTCTGAGATGGAGTTTATTTTCCAACAGGAATGAATTGATATTATTGACGCTTCCTGCCTTAAATAAAAGTACAGAATGGATTGTACCCAAGGTCCATCCAGCCTGGCAGCCTCTCTTTTCCAGCAACCAGAATGCATTGCTGACCAACATCCTGAGCCAGAGCTGGCAGCTTTAATAATTTATAACCCTTGCTGGGTTGTCAAATATCCTCAAGCAGTTTTAAAATCTTCTCATCCTGCACACTTTAAAGTGTGGCACTAATTGCCACAGGGGGTTGTGGGGTTTGCTGTGCCTTGTTTGGGGTTTTTTTTTGGATGAGCCATCTGCTGCTTCAGGCCATGCCTCCAAGTTCTCAGATGTGCAGTTGACTTCTTGATTTGCAGAGAGCTCCACAGTCTGTTGTCTGAGACTGTACATGTGGCAACAAGCCAAATGAAGCCAAATAATATTTTTTCTTTACTATCTTTACAGTTTCTGGTGCATTAAGTGACTTGTTAAGATTCTGGAAGGTGTCCCTGCCCATGGCACGGGAGTGGGAAGTAGATGATCCCTTCCTACACAAAGCGTTCTGGGATTCCCTGACCTCAGCCCTGCTTTAACAAGAACCACACATTTTATGGAAAAAAATGCTGTTTGCCTTAAAAATATTGCAATATATTTCTCTACCAGTATTCTATATATGAAGTATTATATTTATATAAAGGTTTGGAACTAGGGCTCGCACCTGCAGTGTAATTCTGAGTTCTGACAAACAGTTCAGTTCATAATTTAAAGTCTTTTTGTGCAGGAAGTTGGTAACATTTTAGTCAAGCAGGTGCTGGTGACCTTTCCCAAAGAGCTGTGCTGCTTTTTAGCTTTGCTCCACAAAACCCCCCTGACTTTTCCAGTCTTTAGGAGCAGAGTAACACAGCAGGGAGAGCGATTGCAGAATTCCTCCCCAGCAAGGCTGTGCATTTAGAGGATCACTTCACACCCTCTGGCAGGGCTGAGATGATGGATCGGGCCTTTTCAGCTGCTTGATTTTCCCCATTGTTCAACGTCTTGCTTGCGAGTTCCTTGACTTGCAGGGCTGTTGAGTTGGCAATGAGATGCAGCTTGATTTTCTAATAACGCTGAACAAAACCTGCTTCAGTGAGCGGCAGTAAACAGGCTGTGGAGAGGGACAAACAAATGATTATGTGCTTAGGCAGAGCAGAGCACGGCACGGGGGCTGCTGAGCCTTGTCAGCCTCGTGCTGCAGAGGCCACTGTGCACATCCCCAGCCTGGTGACAAAACAGATCCTCATGGAAACACTTTGGCTACTGAGGGAATAGGGAACTCACTAATGAAAGGCTTGGGCACAAAGATTCTGCTTTTAAAATGTGATAGTCTAAGGGAAAAAGAAAACAGATATCAGAATCACGGAACGGTTTGGGTTGGAAGGGACCTTAAAGCTCAGCTCATCCCACCCCTGCCATGGGCAGGGACACCTCCCACTGTCCCAGGCTGCTCCCAGCCCCATCCAGCCTGGCCTTGGGCACTGCCAGGGATCCAGGGGCAGCCACAGCTTCTCTGGGCACCCTGTGCCAGGGCCTCTGCCCCTCCCAGGGAAGGATTTCTCCCCAATATCTCACCTAAATTTCCCCTCTGTCACTCTGAAGCCATTCCCCCTTGTCTGTCCCTCCAGCCCTTGTCCAAAGTCTCTCTCCATCTTTCCTGTCATCCTCTTCAGGCACTGCAAGGCCACAACTGGATCACCCCAAAGCTTCTCTTCTCCAGGCTGAACAATCCCAGTTCTCTCAGTCTTTTAATATCTGTCTTCATAATCTTTTTATCAAACAAAACCTCCTTTGGGAGAAAAGAACTATTAGGGCATAAGTCTCTTCCAACCCAAACCTTTCTGGGAGTCTGAGTTAAAAATTTTACTGTTCTTCACTTACAAAAGTGGCATGAATAATGTTGCTTCAGTGTCTGTGGGGAAGTTACACTCAGAGCCAACTTGATGACTCAGATGCTGTTAGTAAATAATCAAGTGCTTTGGAGTCTTAAAGACAATAATTACTGGCTTAGAAAATCCCTGTTTATGAATAGTTCTTGCTTTTCCACAACTGAGTCATAGCCTGGGAACTCAAACTGTGTATTTTTTTTCCTTTGAGAAGGATGTCCTACAGAGCAGGCACAATATTCCTCCTGCTGTGCTAAAAAAAAATTAAAAGTATATATCTAATGTTGGGCAACAAGAGTGTGCCAGATGGAGGAAGGCAGGATTACAAGGATGTGGGGGAAAGCAGCACTACAGAAGGTTTATAGTTACCCATATATTTGCTGTTGCTGCACTGAACATCTCCAAGATTTTTCCTGATGTCTTTTTCCCTCTGTGTTACTTCAGAGGCTGAAATAAATTGCTGAAATTGGGAGTGCATAGGAATGACCACAGCAGTGTTTACTGTTGCTGTTTATTAGGAATGACCACAGCAGTGTTTACTGTTGCTGTTCATTAGCTCACAAAGCTGCTGGAGCATTATTCACATCAAAGAATATGTTCTTACTCTACAGTTTTTAAAATAGCACAATTTGGGGGATTTATTTTCCTGTCTGGACTGGGGTGAGTGGAATGGGTGGTGATGGAAGGGATTGCAGGAGTCAGCCCTGGTTCTTCCTTCCTGAAAAGAGCAAAACCCTGAGATTACACTTTGCTTGTCCCATCTGGAGGGTGTGAAACAGCCTGGCAGGGCTGAAGGCTGATGCTGAATCCAAAACTCTTCTCTTTTCCCTCTTTTTATGATCATTTTGCAGACAATTCCTGTAGTACACAAAAGACAAAAAAGAAAACAATGGAAAGAAAAATTCCAACTTAATCTTTGTCCTGCAGCAACACACTGTTGTCAATAATAAATGTTGACTGTTGAATCAAAACATTTTATCCTACAATTTCAAAATGAGGATGTTTGTGTCAAAATGCTGCTTTATGACAAATGTTTCCAGT
The DNA here is from genome assembly GCA_013398175.1 of Climacteris rufus. Taxonomy (NCBI): domain Eukaryota; kingdom Metazoa; phylum Chordata; class Aves; order Passeriformes; family Climacteridae; genus Climacteris; species Climacteris rufus. Next base: position 276,225 of record VZRZ01007691.1, read on the forward strand.
TGAGGGAAAAAAAGCCATGCTCTGAGAGAAATGTGGTTTATGGAGAGGAGAGAAAAATCCCTGTACAAGACTTGCAGAGAGGAATTCACATGTTTTCTTGGGAAAATGCTTCCATCAAAATACTCCCTGCAGCTCTGCTCAGGTTTGTAAGCATTAAGTGGAACTGAGGAATGCAGCAGTGAATTATATTGCTCTTTACTTCCTTTAAAAAAAAAAACCAAAAAGGTGAAGACGCCTGTGGGGGATGCAGAAGTAGGAATTAATTCATGGGATGTAGACAGGATAATCCATGTTAGCAAACCCTCAGAGCAGGTTTACAAGATGTAAGCAAAAGGGGGAAAAGAGAGCAAAAAAGGGGATAGCAGCTTAAATTTATAGCCAAATTTACTACAGCACCACATGATGTGACTCCTCTTCAAATCTCCTTTTATACCTAGGATGCATTTGGTTTTGTGTGTCAGGCTTGGAGCGCCATATAAAATTCCTGTAATTCACGAATTTTTCATGCATAGAAGATTGAGGGGTTTTCTGCACAGTAACCTGGAATTGGGAAGCAGGGCCCACTCATTTGGTGATCAATAGAAAGCACCAGCATAATATCAAATACTTAATGTTAAGCCCTGTGCTTTGTAAATAACCAAATGTTCTTTATTAAAATAATTTGACCTCTAAAAATACAAAATAATATCAATTCATGGCTTGCATTTTGCCAGCTGTATTTTAAACACCAAGGGACAAAAGGAAACGGCCTCAAGTCACACCAGGGAAGGTTTAGGTTGGATATCAGGGACACCTCCCACTGTTCCAGGCTGCTCCCAACCCCATCCAGCCTGGCCTTGGGCACTGCCAGGGATCCAGGGGCAGCCACAGCTTCTCTGGGCACCCTGTGCCAGGGCCTGCCCACCCTCCCAGGGAACAATTCCTGCCCAATATCCCACACAACCCTGCTTTCTTCCAGTTTGAAGCCATTCCCTGTGTCCTGTCCCTCCAGCCCTTGTCCCCAGTCCCTCTGCAGCTCTCCTGGAGCCCCTTTGGGCACTGGGAGGAGCTCAGTCAATGACACCAACCTGGTAACAACGTAAGAATAATCCTCATTTATTTATGTTTGCTGTTCTCATCTTCCCTCCATAAATACCTGCAGTTTCCTAGGCTGAGTGCTATTCCTGTCCTGTATGTGTTTCTATTTCTTGACAGGATCAGTCTGCCAGACCCCTGGTTGGAATGGAATGATTATTACATCACTTGTAGGTCTTAGATCTTTTGCCCATGTCCAGGCACGGCAGAGGTGCTGTTTATAGCAGCAGTGGCAGATCAGTGCCAGCCCCTGAACACAAGTGAGTTGCCCTGGCTGTTGATAGAAAGATGCAGCCAAGCTGTGGAGTCCTTGGTGCATTCCAGCAGATTGGAATTGGTCCCTGTCCCCATGTGGGGACTCCAGAGGGGCAGCTGAGCCAGCCTGGCCACTGGGATGGATCTCAGAGAGCAGCTGGGCTGGCTGCAGTACCCCCCTTCAACACAGTAACCTGTAACAATAAATAATTGTGTTGTCACTGCCTGTTAGAACCCTGAATTCTGGGAATTTTGTTCTTTCTTTTCTGGCAAGCAATGAGCCCCAAAGCCACACTTCATTTGATCTGAGACCCTGGAAAAGACTTCCCCGACTATGTGATAGCTCTGAAATTATTACTGTATAATTAAAGCTATGCCTGTCACTGGGTGGGATAGATAGAAATGTATAAATCTAGGTTTATGGAATATAATAGTACAAGTGTCACAATATGGAGGGTTTTGGGTGTAGGTTTGTACTTCTTCTTTCTTCTTCATAGATCTGGGTTTTCTGGTATTGGTTCGGAAAATCCGCAATGTGGAAAATAGATAGTTAGTTACTGGGTTATAATTAAAAATAATCTACATGGCATTAGATAATTGGACAGCTTGGAAAATAACTAACATTGGGAACTGAAATTCGAGGCCATTTTCACCTTGTTACCATTGAGAGCAGCCTCTGTGTAGCTGTGCTATAGAGAAGATTTAATAAACAACTGAGACCAAAGAAGACCCTGCCTCTCGCGTTTTACTTCCAGCTCTGATCAGAAGAACTCACAGAAAACAAGAAGAGATAATTAACGGCCAGGAGGAAAAGCAATTAACTACCCACGTTTGGGTGTTGTTCTAGGCCAGGGCACAGCCTGAGCACAGCTTTGGTGAGGGCCAGAGCTGCCGTGACAGCACCAACATGGGTGTGAGGAGCTGGGGTTGCCTTTGGGTTGGGCTCCCACAACAGGGGGTTTGCAATGCCTTTGCTCNGTGTTCACCAGGAACACAGAGGATTGGGGTTGTTTTTTTAGGAGTGCTCTCTAAAGGTTTCATGACTCACTAATACATTTTTAGGCTGAACCCCGTTGTCACTGATCCTCCAAAGTTCTGCTGGAGGCCAGGCTTCCCATTCCAGGTCGACTTTCAGTGGGGAGACAGCTCCAGGTGTGGCAGCTTTGTGGGAGGGTGTGTGACCTGCTCCTGCCCTGTGGCTGGAATGGGAGCTGTGCTGGAGGGCTCCTCCCTCACTGCCAGGGCTGGGGCACTGCCAAACCCCCCCAAAAGGCTGGGACAGAGGTGGCTCCCTGGGACACTCCTTGCTCAATGTTGTATTTCCCCAGGAGAACCTTTGGTGGATATGGAGCCTTAGGCAGTGGCTGAGGAGTGTGGGTGGAATAGGAGCCCACTCTCAGTGCTGGAATTACCCGTTGATTTCCAGGGATTTATGGGATAGACTGGACCATGCTGCCTTCTCCAGGGCTGAGTTAGCTGCTCTAGTAAAGCCTGGCCATTGCACTGGTGAGCACCTTCCAACCCCCGATCCCCTGGGACCTCCCCTTCCCATGGCCCCATCTCCCTGTCCCCAGTCCTGCAGCAGCTGCATCTCTGCAGGTTTGAGGCACCAAACCTCCTCTGTCTATTTGTTCTTATCCTTATCCCCAAATACATTTGTTCTGCTGCCAAACTGTGCTGGCAGGAATCCTGCAGCAAGCTGATTTCCTTAATTATGATTATTGTCTTCCCCATTCTGCCATCTCTCCAACTAAGCAACAGTCCCTGGCTGTCTTTTCATTCCCTGACCATCATTTGTCAGCTTTTGTCTCCATTCTCTGCCCAAGAAGCCCCTGCTTTTCCCTTCTCAAAGAGAAAATGGACAAGATATGGTTCTCCTGAGATGCTGTTGCATCCCACCAGAACTCTGTCCTCTTGTAAGATGCAAAAAAATTCCCTGTTGGTCTCTTCTTGGAGTTACCTTTAATGGTCCCCAGTATCTAAAATCCTTACTTTACTCATTCCCTTCATTTCTTGCTCTCTTTTGGATCTCTTCCCTCACCACATGAGCACGTTTTGAGCTTCTCAGTCGCAGAGTTCTGAGCTGCTGCCCTGTTTTCCTCCCTTCTTACCACCAATACTATTTATTATACTGAAAGCTGTTGGGATTTCTTCTCTTCCAGTTTTACAGCATCATCAACTCATGATTTGAGCTGGAGGGGCCTCACAAGGGCATCTGGCACAACTCCATGCTCAGAAGCCTCTCACTGGAGCAGGGCCACATCCAAATGAACTTCCTTGCATTACCCTGAATGGATGGATTTTATTCTTTTTTTTCCCTTTCTTTGTCTTTTGGTCAATCAGCTCAACTGTTGGTCTTTTAGTAACGCCACTCCTGAGCATTCATAAAAAACCAGGACCAGCAGACCTTTCATGGGACCAGCAATCCATTTTTGGGCTTTGAGAGCTGTCACTGGAGTTCAGAGCTGCCAGCTACGACCTTCTCTGGGTGTCTCCAATTTTCTTCTTTCTATGTGTTTTGGAGGAGCTGTTTGTTCTCCAGCCTTCACACAGGGACCTGCAGGGATTTGTTTCCACCTTTGTGTCTTTTTTTTTTGTGGCTTTTTCCTCTCTTCACTGGGCTTTGAGCTCATTTCCTCCTCCCTGAGGTCTCACAGCTCCTCTCTGGACCTGCCTCTCTCTGAACAGGAGAGTTCCCTGTATAGAGAGCTTCCAGGACGCTTCCATGTGGCAGAAATCTCCAGAGCTTTTGTGGTTGGACAGTTCAGGACTGCTCTGGAATTGCTGTTACCCTTCAGGGTTTTTTGAACCTTTTGTTTGGGCCCTGACTCTTCAGCTTTCTTGCCTCAAACCCCAACTCTTCCTCTTTCCCTTCATGACTGGTCCCCATCCAACCTTTTCCACTGGTGATTTTGGCATCCAACACCCATTTATTGCACTCCCCTAGAAAGTGTCTTGGGGCTTCTTCCTGATGCCCCTGAGCCTGGGAGAAATTCCCTGTGAAGACCCACAGGGCTGCCCAGGCTTTGAGAACCTCTAGCAAGTGCTGATTTGCTGACAATAATTATATTTCCTATATTTATTTCATTAAATTAATGTTTGTCATTGAGGTCTCTGCAGGCCCTTGCTGTTTGAAGCGAGGTGTCAGTGATGCTCCCAGGAATTCCACCACACATTATCCCAGATCCAACAAGAGCGAAGGGAAACACTGAGCTGCGTGCCTCGGATTGAACAGACATTTTCAGAGGTTCAGCTGTGTTTATATTCAATTTAAAGAAAGGAGAAAGCTCATTTAAAACTTCTCAGGCTGTGGGCAGCCTTCATCTCAATTTAATCTTGGGTTTGCTCAGGCTGAAAAAAGGGTTTAGGGTTGTATGGCAGAACTTCCCTAACGAAGCAATTTCACTCCAGCTGCTGAAGGGGCTGCCAGAGATTTAAATTCATAACAATTTTTATATTCAATTCTTTTTCCCCCTCAGGCCCTGGGTTTGTAAAATCCAGTTCTTGATTCCCGAAGTCTAAAGCTCTAAACGACACATCCTTAAGGCACCTGCTAAATTCCATTATGTCCTCAATCGGGCTATAATTGAATGAAATAATGTTTCCAGTTGTAGAATTGAGAAGAAACTGGAACATTTAAAAGTAGTTTTATATAAACCATGATCTTATAAAGATGATAATGACTATTACAGGAGGTTAGTCATCATTTGTCCTAGGTGCTATTTTATTTTCTCATTCCATAGTATAATTTTAGATATGTAATGTTTGGGAACTCTACCAAAAGAAAATTGTATTAAAATCTGACTTCTGCACCATCCTGGGGCTGAGATGGTGACATGGAATATCAGACTCCTGGAATGGTTTGGGTTGGAAGGACCTTAAGGGCAGGGACACCTCCCACTGTCCCAGGCTGCTCCCAGCCCTGTCCAGCCTGGCCTTGGGCACTGCCAGGGATCCAGGGGCAGCCACAGCTTCTCTGGGAAATCCATCCCAGGGCCTCCCCCCCCTCTCAGGGAGCAATTCCTTCCCAATGAATGAGCTTCTGGTGTGGGATTGCAGCCTTCAAAATCATCTTTAGTCTACAGCCGAATGGGTGGGGTCACACTTAACCCAGGGAGAAAAAACTGAGGGAAATTAAGTCAGGGAGAGAGAAAGGGCTGTGAAATTCCTGGACAAGGAGATGCTTTTATGGGCTGACGGGACTCAGCTCTTTTGTGGTACTCCAGCTACTCTGCACCCTTGGTTGAAGAACAGGAGCATCTTCTCCTCCTCTGTGCTGAAAAGACAGGAATGGAGCTGGGTAAAACATGATGGAAACATCTGGGAGTTCAGTGGAGCAGAGCCAATGCGTCAGGCCATAAATAGGCTGGAAGATTTTACAGCGATTACGTCCAAGATTTTATGCAGAAGCTGCAGAGTAAATGTTGCATCAAACAACCAGGACGTGATCCCAGTTCCCCACTGCTCCCAAAGCCTTCCTGGAATTTTAACATCCTGACCCTGGGCACTTGGAAATGTGCTCTGGTAACCTTTGCAAAAGGAGACGGAATGAATTTGAAAGTCAATATTGCTCTTTTCTGAAGCTGGGTATTTCCAGCACTTGAGATTCCCACAGGTTAATGTAGTGCTCGTAAGGATGGCTCTGGATGGGATTTGTCTCTGCTATCTTGCATCTGGAATTGGCATCTAAAATTCTCCCCGTGCTCTCTTCAAGTTTTCTAGGACGTATCTGCCTGAAGGAAAATGGAGGTGGCATCAAAAGGCGTTTGGCTCTTGTTCTTCACATGACCTGGAGTTGGGACCACGGGTTTTAGTCTGGAAAGTGACCCTTGTACTACAGTTTAAAAATGAGCCAGGTTTGCCAGAGGGAGTGGGGAGTTGTGGGCAGGAGACAGACAAAAATCAGCTGAATATTGGCCAAAAGAGAGCTCTGAAGGTCCCTGCTCCGACCTCCTGCTCCAAGCAGGGGTGTCCCAGCTGCTGGAGCAGAGCCATCGTCGTTCCTTGTCCACCCTCATCTTGAAAAGCTCCAAGGATGGAGCATCACCAGTTGACCTATTGCACTGCTCCAAGTTTTTTTGAAGTTTCACATCATGTCCAGGCTGAACCTCCCAAATGACAACTTGGAGCTGCTTTAAAACAATTCCTGGGGGAATAAATCCCAAGAGAAGCAATTTAAGTTAGGGAGTCTGGCATTTAACAGGGACTGTTGCCGCTGTCTGCTTCAAAAAGCTCTTGAGTCTGGTCTTTATTGTCAGGAAAATGGGAATATATCTAATCTCCATGGATTTGGGGGTGTCCACAAGAGCAAAGGATGAATCCATAGGCATCCCAGTATTATTTTTTAATCTTACATCATGTGTCCTTTCTGGACAGGTTCTTAGAGACTTTGAGGAAGACTTAAATAATTTGGCAGTTTGGGAGAGACCCCTACACCTGGGAGAGCTGAAACTCTTTTGGAACATTGGAGCCTTTTGTGCTGGTGTTTTATGGTCCAGATGCTACAAAAAAAAGAGGAAAAATTCAGATTTTAAACTCGTCCCCAGCATGTCCTTGAGCAACGTCGGATGTTTTACGGATAAGGCTCCCTAAGCAGGACATCTCCAAGGAATGCAGGCTCATTCAGGAAATGTTTTATCATTTGAAAACTCGTCACGAAAGGCCTGCAATAAAGTATTGTAGTTAACCTTGCAGCCTTACTTTGCCTCTTTTTTTTTCCTTTTATGGCTGCAGAAGATACTTTTCCCATGTGGAGATTCTGGATTAAGGACAGTGAGAGGGTAGAAGGGACGTATTTTAATTGTCAGGATCTTTGATTTAGTAATGGCACTGTGTCACTGTGTTCCTGCTGGCATTCAGAGGAAGCCTTGGATCACATCACTTTTTGGGGATCTACATTTTCCATCCAGGCCCAAGTTGTTACCAGTACCCAGGGCTTGGAGAGGGATGAGTCAACCATGGGAAAACTCATTCCATTGAGTCTCAGAATGGTTTGGGTTGGAAGGGACATTGAGGATCACCTCATCCCACCCTCTGCCCTGTCCAGCCTGGCCTGGAACACTTAAACAGGGGAATCCTTCCTTGAAACCCACATGTGAAATGTTAATACTCCCAGAAGAAAGTAACTTCTATCTAAACCTTCACTTTGTCCTGACTGCACCAGAATTCCCCCTCTTTAGAAAACTCCTTGAGGAGGAATTTGATTCCCATGGAGACACTGACACCCTAAGGACACCCAGTGCTGCTTTCTGCCAAGCCTGAAAAACCCATGGAAACATTTATTAGGAAAATGTAATTCTTGATTTCCAGGTGACTTTCCCATGGACTTCCAGTGCTATATTCAAAATCCATGGCTATAATTCAGCCTCCTGTCTGGGCTTGCACTGCCTGATCTCAGCAGGGGAGGTGAAGGTTGCAGGAAAATTAAACAAAGACATTAAAAAAGCAGTATCCCCTTCTGGATCTTGGATGTGTTGATATTTTGTGGTTATAGAGGCTGACAGAGGCCATAATCCAGGGAAATGGTACCAAGCACTCCTTGTCAGGGTCATTTTGTAAAGCTGTGTGTGAAAGGGAGACCCATAAACTACAGGAATATCTTATTTAAAATTCTCCAGAGGTTTGCTGGTATTTGAGCTCAGTAATGACTGCAGGGAAGAGTGCCCAGGTAGTCTTTGTGTGCTTTTCAGTGATACAAAATGGTTTTTCTCACCTTGTTCTGTCCATGTGGGTTTTAAGCAACTTGATATGGCAATAAACCATCAGCAAACCCCAGTGCTTTGTTTTAGATAATGCACATTTTTGTTTTCACAGGATTATTTCAATCCTGCATAAACTTCCCCCCTTCCCAGCTCTGGATAGACCTGGTTTTCTTTATATATATTAAGGGAATGTGCAGTTCAGTGTTAAATCAATTAAAAATGGTTGGCAGCCAACCTGCTTCAATGTCTTCAATCATTTTATAGGATCCTGGAATGGTTTGGGTTGAAGGTATCTGAAAGCCCATCCCATTTCCAGCCTGGCCTTGGGCACTGCCAGGGATCCAGGGGCAGCCACAGCTTCTCTGGGCATCCTGTGCCAGGGCCTGCCCATCCTCCCAGGGAAGGATTTTATCCATGTATGTTTTATTCAAGGTTTGAGTTGTATTTCCTCTTTCAACAGGCATTTTATTTTATAAAAATCTTTTAATCCCTTATCAAATTCCCATAAGTTCTTGCCCATTTTAACACTTGAAGTGGTTTCGTGCAGACCCTCCCGTGGAGGAGCACGGACTGACTTTGGCAGCTCCTCATGTTCAGTGCTGCAAGTCCTTGCTGTGTTATATGGCCTTCTATTCAAACACCATGTTGGGATTCATCACAGTTTGTTCTGAAATATCTGCTTGGCTCATAAAAATGATAAAAGGAGGACAGGGTTTCTTGAAGGGTCATCATGGCTTGAAATTACGGGTGTAATAATCGCTGAGGTTTTTACTGTGTGTTCCCAGTGCTGAGTGCTGAATCTTCCTCCTGGATATTCAGGTGTTCAGCAGCACCTGCCATATAAAACCCCTATAAAATCATGTAATAGGTGTCCTGAGAGCAGTAAAATCCATCGTGTCAGGGTGGGACTGGTCCACCCAGAAGGACACAAGCTGCTCCACAGCGCAAAAGAGGTGGTGGAACATTGTGCTGTTGAAGCCAGTGACTCTCACTGCCATAAACACCTTTTTTGGGGATTTACAAAGCAGTAGCAATATCCATCAGCACACCACCATCAGTGGGAGATGAGCCTGGGAATGAGGAGCCATCCTTTCCTCCTGGGTGACAGCCCTAGCTGCTCTCTCGACACTGCTGTTGCACTCCCAGCATCAGAATTTCCTGCAGGTCACCCCCACCAGTGCCAGCAATTAATTTCTTTCCATGTCAGTTTGGTTCCTTGGGTAGGATTCTCATGGCAGGCTTAGTAACCATGAGATTTAGTTTGGTTTTGTCACATAAAACCTTCATTGTTTCTTTTTCACCAAATCAAGTATAGGAAGGTGGTTGTTACACCTCACCCTGCTGCAACTGCGGGCCAAGATGCTTCACCTGCAATTACAGACATTATTACAAATAAAAAGTCATCAAAGCTTTAACAACAAAGAAGATTTGGGCTCAGGGATCTCCTTTCCTGATCCTCAAGCTCAGCTCAGTCCAGTTTCTGAAGCTGAACATGTGACTCAGGTCCTGAGTGCCCATCACAAGTGAGAAGAGCAGGAGGCACCAAAAATGGTGAGGCCATTCCAAGCTGGAAAACATCAGTGTTATCCAATCCTTAATTATCCATTCCTTCCAAATGTGTTGCCCAGATGTGAAGGAAATTGGCTGCACAGGAGAACCCTGGTTTTGGACAAAAGAACCACAGCAGGTACCACTGTGTGGACTTGGACACAAGGTTGTAAGTGCCACCACCCTTAGTGGCAAAGATACAGGAAATTATCCCAATAGTAAAGTAAAGGTTTTCTCTTGGAAAATCATGGAACTTTTCCACCAGAATTTTGCAATTATAAAAATCGTAGTGTGACACAGAAAACCTTTAGCATGAGAAGGAATGGTAAAAATTCCTCTCTGTGAGGGTGGGGAGGCCCTGGCACAGGGTGCCCACAGAAGCTGTGGCTGCCCCTGGATCCCTGGCAGTGTCCAGGGTTTTAGTGCTGCTGGAGCATAGTCAAGGGAGTTTTTAGTGCTGCTGGAGCATAGTCAAGGGAGTCACTTCTTCAATTGTTCTGTGTCCTTCTTTTTTTAGTGGTGAGATTGTTTGTTAAGGTCTGTGAATATTTTCTAATTGATAAAGTCAGGGTTTTTTTGTGATGGCATCTTTCATGGACAAAAACATTTTTGTTCACTTTTTGTGACATTTGTTCACTTGGGTTTGATGCTTTTGTTCAGCAGTTCTGTTGTGCTGGTTGATTTTAGAAATTCAGCCTGTCCCTGGCTTGTCAGGTTTTGTGATAAGTCAGTAATTGCTTAAATGATGAAATCCTGAGGGGGTGTGAGCTGAGCATCTGAAAGATGGGGGCATTTTTAGTCCCACCTTCACACCTTCAGCAAGGCCAGGGGGAGGATTTTGGCCATGTGTGTCCTCTAGGGAAGCACAAATCCTTTAGGATGTGGTTATGGAGTCTCCTTAGGCTGGGTTTGTGACAGAGACTGGTCCTGGACTTCCCAGAATCACAGAATCCTTCAGGCTGGAAAGCCCTCTAAGACCATCAAGTCCAACCCTTCCTCAGCACTGCCAAGGCCGCTGCTGACCCATGTCCCCAAGTCCCACATCCACGTGGCTTTTAGATAACTCCAGGATCCCTGGCTGGCTTTTTGTCAGTCAAAATGGATTTCAGGAGACATTTTTAGGTGTCCAGGTAGGCAAATCCTACTTTTTAAAGGTTGGAAGATGACCAAATTTGGGTACCACTCCTCAGAATACCCAATAAAGCTGATTTTTATCTCCCACCTGAATGTCATGGTGTAATCAGAAAAAACCCAACAAAATAAAAATGGAGATAGAGATGCTGGGTTTTGAGCTATTATTGCTAAATCCAAGCTAATAATTGATTTTTCCCATTTTTCTCCCATTTCAGTAATTTCTGACATGTCCCATCCTAAATGCTTTAAATCAACCTTTTAAAGAATATTGTAACAAGGTCAAGTGTACAGTGCTGGAAAGTGGTAAAATGCATTAAAGAACTCGATTATCAGCAAATTAGGAACCTCTGGATAGTCCTGTGGCACATTTAAAACCCACCAGGGGATGCCTCATTTTTTATTTCTGTCTTTTCTCTGCAAACCCTCATTAACACCATTCTCAAATGATCTAAACCCTATTTTCTTGAGGTCCCACAGGACCTCTCCTGGGCAGCAGCAGGTTCTGCAGAGCAACCACCAAGGACTGACCCAGCTACTCTGGGTGGCCCATGAAGGTTCTCCAGTTTCTCGACCCAAGAAATGGGGTTTTGTCACCGTTTTTAGAGAAAGAGATGGTGAACATCAGGAAACAAATGGATGTGGCTGTGGTTTAGCTCTGGAGTCACAGAATGCTTTGGGTTGGAAGGGGCATTAAGGATCACCCCATCCCCCCCCTGCCATGGGCAGGGACACCTCCCACTGTCCCAGGCTGCTCCAAGCCCCGTCCAACCTGGCCTTGGGCACTGCCAGGGATCCAGGGGCAGCCACAGCTTCTTTGGGAAATCCATCCCAGGGCCTGCCCACCCTCCCAGGGAAGGAGTTGACAAGGTGGGGATCAGTCAAAGGTTGGACCAAATGATCTTGGAGGTCTTTTCCCAACTTAATGAATTCTGTGATCCATGGTCTGCATCATGCCCTGGATCTGCTGCCTGGTTTCCATAGGGAAAACCAGCCCTCTTAGATCAAAGTTTGGTTTCCCAGCACTTCATCTTCCTGAGAACACAGCATCCATTTGCCATTGGCTTTGACTGTAAAAATGTGTCACTGGGATTAATAAACACAACATGCTCCACTGAAATTTATAGATTTTAATGTGAAACTATTAAAAGGTGCCATTTGAAAAAGCCTCATCTGAAAAGCCATTTAATAAAACCTCTGAAAATCCCCACAGGTGTTAAAATCTCACTTTCTGTAAAGGGAATGAAATACAACAGGAGGGATTTTGCTCCAAGGTACCCCCGGTTTGAGGACATGTATCAAAAACCCTGTGTGATTTAGGCTCTGTGGATATTGGGAAAACAAAACAATTCTTAAGGAACAACGTTTTGGCACGTTCACACAAAAAATGCTTTAAAAATACTGTTTTACAGGTTTTTTACTCAATATAAACAAAATGTACAGCTCTCCAAATAGGCTAGAAATGTACCAGCTCCCTCTAATACTTTGTTTTATGCCTTTTGAGCATCTCATTAGCACTTACTGACTGTTCCTAAAATATATTTCTACTCCCAGTGGCTCCAGCCAGAAGGTTTAAACCCTGCCAAGGGTTGTACAACAAGATTTACCAAAAAAAGGAGCCCTTTGTGATAATTTACTGTAATATTTATGAAGCTGAGGACTCAGGTCTTTCAAGGCTCTTTCGATCAGAGAGATTCTGCTCTGTCTTTGCTGTGCTGACATTTCTGAAAGCAAATGGAGCTCCCAGGAACTGCTGCTGAGATTGCACCAGGCTGGAGCAAAGGAGGCTCAGGGGGCCCTGCTGGCTCTGCACAGCTCCTGCCAGGAGGGGCAGCCAGGGGGGTCGGGCTCTGCTCCCAGGGAACAGGGACAGGACAAGGGCAAACGGCCTCAGGCTGGGCCAGGGGAGCCTCAGCTTGGACAGCAGCAGGAATTTCTCCATGGAAAAGGTGCTCAGGCCTTTCTCCAGGGTAGGGATGGAGTCCCCATCCACAGGGATATTGTTAAATTAAACCACGCAAATGTAGTTTCCATTTTTTTAACATGTTATATCAATGTTATTAAGGGATTAGGAGCAGTAAAGCTATGGGAGTGGGTGTTGGAGCAGCACTTGGATGAGTTTGGGGATGTAGGAAGGTAAAAAAAAAGTGAAACAATGGGAATTACCTCCAATATTTACAAATTTAAGGCAAACTATGGCAGCCTAAGGTAAAACCATGGTGTAGAGTCTGACATATGAACTTATCTCTTCTTATATTGAGTTGTTCACAGCTTGTCAGAAGCAAAATTGTTGTAACTTCCCAGTGTGTGAAGTGGGCTGTAAATTCTAAGGAGAAAAATGAATCTGTGCATCTTATCTGTTAAATTATGGCCTGGTGTTTACAGTGGTGTGGGGACACCCTTGGGAAGAGCTTTAGGAACATGGAGATCTTTGCCACCTCATTCCAAGGAGGCCAAGGGGCCAAGGAGCTGAACAGGGGAGGACTCCTGACGAGGTCTTGGCTCTTGTGTGCGGCCAAGGCTCTGCTCAGGGCTCCCAAATCCTTCCCTCTTGGCTTTCCCCTCCCGACAAGGGCACAGCTGCTGCGGGGCTCTCTGCAGCTCCCCGGGGCTGGAGGAGCTGTCAGATCCTGAGGGTGAGGCCGAGCCGGGCTGGAGGGGCCATGGTGGAGCAGAGGGGCTGTGCAGGGCCCACTCTGCTGAGGGAGAGCGCGGTGCCTCGGGGGCCATGNCCAAGGCTCTGCTCAGGGCTCCCAAATCCTTCCCTCTTGGCTTTCCCCTCCCGACAAGGGCACAGCTGCTGCGGGGCTCTCTGCAGCTCCCCGGGGCTGGAGGAGCTGTCAGATCCTGAGGGTGAGGCCGAGCCGGGCTGGAGGGGCCATGGTGGAGCAGAGGGGCCGTGCAGGGCCCACTCTGCTGAGGGAGAGCGCGGTGCCTCGGGGGCCATGGTGGAGCAGAGGGGCCGGGGAGCACTGCACACCAGGCCCACTCCGCTGAGGGGAGCGCGGCTGCTCGGGGGCCATGGTGGAACAGAGGGGCCGGGGAGCTGTGCAGAGCCAGGCCCACTCCGCTGAGGGGAGCGCGGTG
>VZRZ01007691.1:290712-356073 GCA_013398175.1 Climacteris rufus
GGGGCCATGGTGGAGCAGAGGGGCTGTGGAACACTGCACACCAGGCCCGCTTCGCTGAGGGGAGCGTGGTGCCTCGGGGGCCATGGTGGAGCAGAGGGGCCGTGCAGCACTGCACACCAGGCCCACTCCGCTGAGGGGGAGCGCGGCTGCTCGGGGAGCGGCTCCGGGGAGGGAGGCCAGGGAGTGTCCCAGTCAGTGCTGTGCCCTCCTCGCCGGGCCACAGGGCGCTGGTGGGCACTGCCAGCCATTAATTAATGCTCCATTACTAATTAATTGTTGTCTTTCATTGCACTTCTCGGAGCTGCTTGTGGATTTCATGCTGTGCTCTTAAAATGGTTGTTTAATGTCATGCGCTTGTAGTAATTAATTACCTGTTGCATTAAATGCTCTGCACTTGTAATAATTACTTTTCACTTAATGCCACACACTTGGCATAATTACTCTTTGCACTTGTAGTAGTTACTTTTGCCTGTAAAGCTCTGCACTTACTAGGAGAAACTTCTGCATTAGTGTCTTGCACTGGTACTAATTACTTGTTGCATTTAATACCATGTATTTAGTAGGAATTAGTTTTTCATTCAGTGCTATGCCCTGGGAGTAATTGGTGGTAGTAATTACCTCTGCCTTTAATGCTCTGCACTTGTAGTAGTTGCTTTTTTATTTAACACCATACACTTGTAGTAATTACTGGTTGCATTTAATGCCATGTACATACTAGTAATGACACTTTCATTTAATGCTGTGCACTGGTAGTAACTGCTGGTAGTAGTTACTTGTAGTAGTTACTTTTGCCTTTAATGCTGTGCATTCACTAGTAGTAAGTTCTGCATTTAATGCTGTGCACTTGTAGTAATTACTGCATTACTGCATAATTAATTACTGCATTACTGCATCATTAATGCAGTAGTAACTTCTGCATTTAATGCTGTGCACTTGTAGTAATTACTGCATTTAATGCTGTGCCTTTACAGTAATTACTGTTGCATTTAATGCCATGCACTTGTAGTAATTCCTTTTGCCTTTAATGCTGTGCACTTACTAGTTAGTAAATTTTTCATTTCATGCTGTGCACTCATAGTAATTAGTCTTGGCTTTAATACCATGGACCTGTAGTAATTACTTGTTGCATTTAATGCCATGCACTTGTAATAGTAACTTCTGCAATGAAGTCTGTGCACTTGGAGTAATTATTTGCTGGGTTTAATGCCATGTTCTTGTAGTAGTTACTCTGGCAGTAATTACTCTTGCCTTTAATGCTGTGCACTTGCTATAGGTTGCTTTTGCCTTTAATCCACTTCTAGTAATTACTTTGCAATTAATGCCTTGCACTTGGAGTTTTTCCTTTTTGCATTTAATGCCACGCACTTCCAGGATTTCATTTGCCTTTAGTGCCACGGATTTCTGCACTTGCAATGATCCCCTGTGCTGCAGCTGGTGGCCAAAACCACCTTTTAGAAAAGGACGGATTAAGGACAAGACAGCAGGAATTAGAACAGCTCCTTGTGCATCTGAATATCCAATCCCAAGTTTTATTTAAAAATAAAAGTTCTGTTTGAACTTGAATTGAACCAGTTTTATTGTATTCTCCTTGTCTGTAATCATCTAAATACAGTAACCAGAATCATGTCTCCAATCCATAAAATAAAGGGTTAAACTGCCTTCTTGTGGCATCTGGGATAATGGGACAAATGTGTTGAGTTTAACTGTGATTAGTGAACACCAACGAGTCTGAATACTCATTTTAATGGATCAATGTGTTGGCAAAAGTTGGCTGCAGCAACTTAATGGGGAATTCAGTATTATCATTCCTTATCCTCTCTCTATTTACCAACGTTTTAGGAGTTAATAGAGATAATTATCGACTGCTATTCAGCTGCTTCTTTCTCCTTGCTTTAAATTAGCACAATGTGATTTATCACTGGGTTAAATTAGCACTAATACACACTTAATTTTAGTGCAAATAGACTCAGATCAGCATTCGAGCACAGGCTTGAATATTAATGTTTCTTTCCTTTGTGTTTGTACTTGCTCTCTTTTAAAGATATGAACATGAAGGGAGCTCCAAAGCAATTAAAGTTAATTAATGGTGACCTCAAAGGGGCAGTGCACGTGCATCACCCATTTTTTTACCATATTCCTGCTTTAATACCTCCAGTCTTTAAACAGGGGGATTTCTATTTCTAAAAGCATCTTGAAATCTCATTTTCTGCTTCAGTGGAAACGTAGAGTGGTTTTCCAGTCTAAATGAATGAGGTGTGTTTGGAAGAGGGGGTCTCTGCTGCCTGTAATCCACTCACCCTTTGTACATGGAAAGGTTGGAGTGAACTGGGATAAAATGGATCCTGTACTTTTATTTTGGCAACACAGAAAATGCAGTGCCAGCTCTTAAACCCTGGTGGAACACCAAGTCAGCCTGATGAAAATGAATTAAATTGATATTTTTTATTAGACTTGGAATTCTAGTCTTTTATTAGCCTGCTTGAAGCCTGTACACGTGATGAAAACACCAGGAAAAAGCTGTGAAACCCAGAAATTTATTCTCCAAGTCCTCAAAGAATCCCATATGTTTGGAAATCAGAAGATTGTCATGGAAATAATGCCAAATATCTGTTTGTTTTTTTTCTTGCAGGGAGGATGTCAGGACAGCCAACGTCATTGCAGCTGAAGCAGTCACTTGTCTGGTCATAGACAGAGAGTAAGTCCCTCATTCTGCCTGGGGCTGGGGGGATCTCCAATTTGTACCTTTACAGAGCTTTACCTGAGCTTTGGATCATTTTCTCCAGAGAGGCCACTTAATTTGGGGGGATAAAGTCACCAATGTGTCCTTACTGAAAGGAGGGGAAGTGACCCAAAATCCACAGGGCAAAACTCAATAGTGACAATCAGAGGCACACAAAGAGCAACTGGAAATAAATGGGGGGAGGGAATGACTGTGGAAAGGAGTCTGGGTGTCAGAGGGGAGCACAGATGGAGCTCCTGGCAGATGTTGGAGCAGGGGGTATCCTGGTCCACGTGGGGATGGAGAGTCCTGGTGAGAAGGACACAGCCCTGCTGGGAGCTCTGCGGCTCAGAGGAGATACAGGAGGTCAGAAGAGTGAAATAGGAACTTGTATTGGGAGCTTGAAGGAATTAGAGGGGCTTAATCCAAAAAAAACCCATGCCTGGATGCTCCAGTGCTGCAAATCCAACTGCTCTCTGCAGCTGCTGGGAATGGGATTTAAAAATGACATTAAAATGACATAACATAAAAGTTCAATGTGGCTCCTGGGGTGGTTTTCCAGTTGAGAGGGCAGTGGAGCACAGGCATGGACCATCAAAAGGCATGGACACACCTTCATGGGAATCTTTCGAAGTGATTGTGGTATTGATCTGAAGCCCACAGAGGTGGGCAGGGTGAACAGGGATTGACTTTCCACTGCCTCCCCCAGAGCAGGAAGTGAAGGAGACCTCCAGGAGGACATCAAAAGCTATGGAAAAACGAGAAAAAATGGAAAAGGTTTGAAATGAAAATGAATCCATTGGATTTTTTGAGTAGGTAGGGCCCACCTCTGGGCTAGGAGCTTTCAGAGCAGTGTAGGAGAGCACTGAGGGAGGGCACCAGCCCTCAAAGGAGGGGGTTGTCCTCACCTCAAATCCTGGGGGCACCACAGCATCTGAAGGATCTAAAGCTGTCAGAGGGTGTCCAAAGGGGGACACAAGGATGGGGCAGGGCCTGGAGGGGCCACATGAGGAGCAGCTGGGGGCACTTGGTGTGTTCAGCTGGAGCAGAGGAGACCGAGGGGAGACCCCAACGGGGGCTGCAGCTCCATCTCTGCTCCCTGTGACAGGGACAGCACCCAGGGCAGGGCTGGAGCTGCGGCAGGGGAGGCTCAGGCTGGAGATCAGGAAAGGTTCTTCCCCCAGAGGGTGCTGGCACTGCCCAGGCTCCCCAGGGAATGGGCACGGCCCCGAGGCTGCCAGAGCTCCAGGGGGGTTTGGACAGCGCTGCCAGGGATGCCCAGGGTGGGGTTGGTGGGGGGTCTGGGCAGGGCCAGGGGCTGCATCAGTGATCCCTGGGGGTCCCGAGAAGTGATCCCTGGAGCCCTTCTTGTATTCTGCTGAGAGAGAGGATTCCGTGCTCTTGCAGGGACGATCTCCATAGCCTCAGTGCTGCTTTGGCTCGGGCGGTTTGTGTTCGGTTCTCTCACAGGCCTCCGTTTCTAGAAAGGCTGAACTGGGGAGGAACGTCAGAAATCCCAGTTCTTCTGATAAGTCCATTTATTCTTAATGGAAAAAGCTCATTGTTCTGGCTACTGAACACAGGTGGTGAACACCTGGGAGTTCCTTTCACAAGTGAGGTAACCTGGGAGATAATAACACCCACTACCCCTTCTCGTTCTGTGGAGCAAAGAAGAATTAGATGACTTAGCAAGATAATACCTTAACATGTTTTTATATTTTTAATAATTAGATAATTTAGCAAGCATTAATTCAGAGAAATAAAAAGCAATAAGTAATTTATGCCTTTTTTTTGCCACTTTTGCAACAGATATTTTTGTTTTGCACTGTAAGACTTACAAAACCCCATTCCTGATAATCTTCCAAACTGTTCCTTTCCTTGTTCCCTGTGCCTTTTTCTCAGTGTACAATGCCCTTGAAATAGTAAGGAAGTATAAGTTAAATTTAAACTGATGAAGCTGTAGTTAATCTACACCAGAGATGCTATTAACACTCTGCAATTAGTAGCAGAGTAACACTATTTATAAAAACCTTATTTATAGTGCAAGGAGAGTGACCCTATTTATAGCGCTATTTATAGGTGAGGGAAGGTTGTCCTGTGTCCTGACCAGTGCTGACTTTCCGGTCAGAGCTCCTCCCCATGGCTGTTATTGTGTAGGAATGAGAACAACTGGAGCAGCGAAATTTCATGGGGAGAAAAACTACCAGGACTTGTGTCAATTTGGGAAACTGATGAGGAAAACCAACCATTTCTTTATATCCAGATCCAGGGAATTCCAGTCTCACTGACCAGGGGGGTTAATACCACCCACTGGCATTGTCCTGGCAGCAGGGTAGCTCTTCCAAATCCATGTAAAAGTCTTCCCAAGGCATCCAAAAATGGTTCAGCTGATGTAGCTGCCACACTGCCATGTCATTAACAGAGAGTCACAGCTTGGTGTCACTGCAGGTTATCCCTGAGGGAAATGGGAGCCTGGTCTGGATCTGCCAATATTCCAGGCAATTTCAGGGCTGGTTTAGTTGCTGCAGAGTTTGTAGTTTGAGAGTGAAACTTTCTTCACAGGGATGAGCCAAGCTGCTACAGGAGCTCTGGGACAGCTGGGTTTGAGAAGGGACACTGATTCAGCAGGAAGAGAGGGACTGCTTTGCCTAAAAGCATTCCAGGAATTTATAAAATATGTATGAAATGGTTGCAGGGGTGAAGCAGTGGGAGCTGGAAATACCACAAGGGGAGTCAAACAGTAGCTCATGATGGGTCTTTAATTACCAGACTTGCACGATGTTGATGTTGTCTTGCTTTTTAATTTCCTTGTGAAACAGTGCCCAAAACACCCCAAAGACTTGCAAAAAGTAGTAGAGCTATTTTTTGCAAATCTAGGTAGATGTGCATTGCAAAGTGCATTTCCAGCATCCTTTTCTGGTGTAGGAATGAGCAGAATCCTGATATAACGAAGAAAACCTGCAGGAAGCATTTGATGTGTCCCATGGACTTCATTCCCACGTGTCCTTGTGCTGAAAATACTCATTACAAAGGACAACACTGGCATGGTTTCCATCTTGTAGTTATGTTTTAGAGTCACTTCCTTTACCAGAATGATGAATTTCAGTGGAATTTGGTCCATGATGCCCTTAATCCTTCCTTGTGAGGGTGGGCAGGCCCTGGCACAGGGTGCCCAGAGAAGCTGGGGCTGCCCCTGGATCCCTGGCAGTGCCCAAGGCCAGGCTGGATGGGACTTGGAGCAGCCTGGGACAGTGGGAGGTGTCCCTGCCCTTAAGGTTCTTCCAGCCCAAACCATTCCAGGAATTCCGTGATTCCCATTGGGAGCACCATTCATTTTGGTCACCCAGAGAAGAAGACTGAGAGCAAATAGAACATTTAAAAGTTGACATCCTGCCAGGACAAAACCCCAAAAACCTGCACTGTAGTTCTACCTGGTCAGGTGTATTTGAGAGAAAGAACGCGGCAATCAGAAAGAAAAATTCCCAGAGAATTTCATGTTATCATCAAAATTTCAGTATGGAAGAGGAGGTACCATAATGCAATAGGGAAAATAAAGTGAGGTGGTGACAAGGCTGAGGAGATGAGGGTGCCAGTTTGCTGAGGGGTCACTGCACAGGGCAGGCTGGGGACTTCTCTGTGCTCAAGCTTCCTGGTGAGTCAGTGCTGATTTATCCAGATGTTCTTCCTGCCAGCCGTGGAGCACAGATCCAACTGGGGGCTTATGCATTTGGCTTGGAAACTTCAGCAAAATCCACACTGTGTTCATGGGAATTGTAAAAAAACCAGTCAGATATGTATCTGATCATTCCAAGGAATTTGGAGAAGCCTTTGGATAGTTGCGGAGCCAGATGGCTCATTGCAAACCCAACCATTTCCTTCTGGTCAAACATCCAAGCTAGGTAAACACATGAATGTTTTATAACAGCTCTCAGATGTCTTTTAGTCATTTTTATTTCATCATTTATTTAGTAATTTTTATTTCCAAGTGCTTTTTTTCTGTACAATTCATGGACTTGCCTTGACCCACAAGGACTTGCCTTGACCCCACATGAACTGTTTGCTAATGAAACATTTCTTGTTGTGACACTGCAGGAATTCATCCTCTGGGAAAAAAAAACAAACGCCTCATTGTGGGAGATGCTCAGTGGTGTTGCCTCCAAGTTGTTCCAAGCTTGTCCTGACGAATTTCCAGGCTCCTTGGAGGGGTTATTAGATTTGTTCCAGAAGTGCATTTGGGGAAGAGTTAACAAATCTCATATGCTGGATGTGACAGATTGGCCCTTTAGGAGCTCATCTATGAAAGGTCTTCTGATAAAAACGGTGCAGACACCCCTTGAGCATCTGTTCTGTGCATCAGTTTGAATAAAGATGTCCAGGCACACTTCCCTGGCAGCTCCTTTGTGTGGAGGGAGAACGGGAGGAAAGGCTCCAAACTCATTCTGAACATTTGGATCCTCATTGGCACCCTCAGGGACAAGTTGGTGCAACTTGAGACTCCTCTTTTTTTCACACCTACCTCTTGAGAATGAAGAAGTGTTTGGAAGCGTTCGTAGCTGCTCCTGAACTGTAGGGATATTTATATTGAGGTTGATCCAGGTTCATCTTTTATTTATAGGGGATTTTTTTTCCTTCCATATAATTTATTTATGTTGCTAACAAGGTTTTCTTGGAGCGCTGAGATTTAGCAACACTGTGGGTGCTGGGAGGACAAAATTGCCTTGTGCAAATGGGGAGAGAGAGAGGAGCTGATGGATCAGAGCCAGGAAAACTCAAGGCACAGCTGCTGCTGCCAGAGAGCTACAAAACTACCTGGAATTTACAGATCCTGAGTGCTAAATGCTGTTTTTCCAGCTTATTGTCTTCTTCAGCTGCACATATCAAGACTTTTAAGGCAACATTTTAAATATCTCAGCTATTTTCTGCTTTTCCATTTTGCATTTTACATTTTTGCCTGTATTTGAAAGCCTGATTTTGGTTTATATCAGGGAGAGCTGCGAGGTGTCAACAAAGGTTATTGGATCAGCGCTCTTGGCAAGGGAAATGGAAGAAAAATAAAATAAAAAAGTATTATCCTGGCATGACTGACCCTATACAAGCTGAACTGAGCTCTTTCAGTGGAGATTTTAGGTTTTGCTGCTTTACTGTTTCTCCCACTTGGAGTGAAGTTTATCCATGGAGAAAATTGGTTATGAGGAGAGAATAGAAAAAAATGAAGAGAAAAGGCCATGAGGAGAAAAAAACCCGAACAGTTTTCTGATTGAATTTTTGGGGAGGTTGTGACTGAGCTGAGACTTCAACATTGTTGAGACAGGCAGTAAAAAATGACTCAAGTGAACTTTAATGTCTTGCCCAGTCCTAAATCTGGATTAAAATTTTTAATAAAAATTAAGGATTTTAAACAGTTGCTACTCTTTTCAGTGACCTTTTCTTTTTTGATGTTTCACTAGGAAAAGATTTATTTGTATTGCCTAAAAAAGGGGTGTTTAACCCTGCCACATTTTCCTGAGCAAACCAAGCCAAAACTGCAATTTAAGCCCTAGGTCATGTCTTAAGGCATCCCAGGATGGTGTTACTATGTTAATTAATTGCCTAAATACCTGTCTGTGGTGCAATTGAGCATTAACATCCAAATCCTGCTTTGCTTTCACTGTGGCCTTGCAAGCTTTGCCTTCATCCTGGGGCACATTCCCAGCACAAGGAACATAGACCTTGAGGTGTTGAAGGAGCTGAGTTGTTCCTGTTTTCACTGCTGAGCAAGGAATTTGGGCTCAAAACGATACTCCCACAATTAACACGTCCTAATATTGAAAATATGTTAATAATAAGCAACCTGGTTGAAAACCTCTGACACGAGTTCTATGTGAGAGCAAAGGGGTCTTTGCCATCATCCTCATTAATGAATTAATTAATTTGCTTGCCCCTTGTTGCATGAATAAGTTCCTTGATTGAATAATTTAAAATATAATTAATTAATTAATTCCAGCCTGCCCTGCATTTTCCTCACCTGCTCAGTGCCATAAATTCTCTTTCATCCTACAAATCCTTACTGAGAAAGGGGCATATTAAACAGCCCATTTGGATTCCTAAATTCAGAAATGTGGCCCCAAATGTTCTTTTAAAATTTTTTTTTCTATTTTTCCAATAGTTTATTTTCAACTTATAGCAATTTCCATGCTTCAGCTCTGTGTTTTGTGCCTCAGCAGTGTCAGGAGCACATGAAAGCCACAGGAATTGCAGGATTTTCATTTGTGAAGCTGTGACCTTAAGGCAGAGATCAGTCATGGGACTCTGGTTGGCAGCAGTTCATCCTTTCAAATTTGTCTTCCTTAAGAAAAAGAAAACCTGTGTGTGACAGACATGCTGGGAATATTGGAATTGTATAGTAGAAAAGTAGCTTTTCACCTTGGAATATTTTCAGTGGTAGGTATTCAGTGATTGCAGTTATTAGTTACTAACTGTATTTAATTGCTAGTTTTTCATGGAATCTCAGAACGGTTTGGGATGGAAGGGGCATTAAGGATCAACTCATTCCACCCCCTGCCATGGGCAGGGACACCTCCCACTGTCCCAGGCTGCTCCAAGTCCCATCCAGCCTGGCCTTGGGCACTGCCAGGGATCCAGGGGCAGCCACAGCTTCTCTGGGCACCCTCTGCCAGGGCCTGCCCACCCTCCCAGGGAACAATTCCTTCCCAAATATCCAAGCTCAGCTCCCTCTCTTTCAGTTTGAAACCTCCTTGATGTGTTTTTGGATGCCGTTTCTCTAAAGATGAGAAAGCTGGGATACAGAAATGAAAATTTCCCTTTGGAAGCAGAGGGATTTACGGGGTTCCTGGCTGGGGGACAGGGGTGTGATGGTTGAGGTGCCACCACCAGCCACCTTGGCACATCTACCCTGAATCTTCTCCTGGAGGGTGGGAACACTTCAGAAGTCATCTCAGTGGGCTGGATAAAGAAGTTTGGACCTCCTTGGCATTGATTTTTACATCCCCAGCATTCCCAGCCCTGGTCCTGGTGGGTCACCAGCGTTGAGATCCATCCCTGGTTGCTGCCAAAGAGCCACGCTGGCTCTCTTGGCTCCCACATCTCTTCAGACATGGATTAGTGGTGGACCTGNCCTGGAGGGTGGGAACACTTCAGAAGTCATCTCAGTGGGCTGGATAAAGAAGTTTGGACCTCCTTGGCATTGATTTTTACATCCCCAGCATTCCCAGCCCTGGTCCTGGTGGGTCACCAGCGTTGAGATCCATCCCTGGTTGCTGCCAAAGAGCCACGCTGGCTCTCTTGGCTCCCACATCTCTTCAGACATGGATTAGTGGTGGACCTGGCAGTGCTGGGTTAATGCTGGGACTGGATGATCTCACAGGTCTTTTCCAACCTCGGTGTTTCTGTGATTTTCCTCTCAAAGTGCCCCTTTGTTCTTACAGCTCCTTCAAGCACCTCATCGGGGGCCTGGATGACGTCTCCAACAAGGCCTACGAAGATGCAGAAGCAAAAGCAAAGTAAGTGTCTGCTCCTTGTGCTCAGCATTAAACCTTATGTGTTTATTGATGGTGTATCACTGTCATTCCAAAAAAAACCCTCCTTTTTTCCCACACGATAGCATAGAACAGCTTAAAAAGAGAGATTTAGGTGCTTACTCTGAAATTGCCTCCGATGGATGAATTTTCCTCCTCGTGGCTCCCTGGTTCTCTCCATGAATATGGAGATGGGTCTCCTCGCATCAGTGCCCCAAATCAGGTTGTCCCAAGGTCCTTCTCAATCACAGTGTTTGAGTCCACAGAAGTCTTGGATCCTCTTGAAATCCAGAAATCCTCTTGAAATATTGTAAGGTGAGAGACCCCAGATTTTGGAATTGCAGTTAAGGGAATTGATTTTGAAGAGGCTTTCTTTCTTTAGAGAACTCTGACCTTTCTGAGGTGTTTTCACAAAGTAAAACATATTTGCGATAAAAGATGGGCAATGGAATATGTCATTTTGAATAAATCCTGGAGCTGCCTTGATGTGAAGCAATATATTCATCTCAAGTCCTTATTGTCCTTAATATTCATTCCTTTCAGAAGGGAGCTGTAGTGTATTAGTTTAAAATATTTAAAAACCCACACTTTTCACTCATTCTTGAGCTAGAATTTGATTGTAATCTCAAAGCTTTGAGTTCTGATTCTATCCCAACGATTAAAGCTTTTGAAGAGGATCCTGTTCTGCTTAGAGAGATGCTCAATATGAGCCAAACACGATTCAAAGGCAGCAGTTGTTGAAAAGAAAATTAAATTTGCTCTATACAGAATTTCTTTACTTTTCCTCCTCCTCAATTATTTTGCTTTTGTGGGGATTTTTTTAATACCACATTAAGCAAGGGGAGAGGTGTTTTCTCAAAGTCAAATGCTTGGATTGGCTGCCTAAATTGAAGATTCCAATTAAGTTATACATAGAAAGTTCTCATTAAACCAGAGGGCTTGAAATAGTGTCTACCAAAGGTATTTGGCACCTCTGTGGAGAGAAAGTGAGAAGCCCTAATTAGTTATTGATTAAAAAAACCTCTTTGTTTCAGAAACTCAGTATCCATCTCAAAAAACTTGGTTTCTTGAGCAAAACTTGCTAATGCTGCAAAATACCCACAAATTTCTCTTTTATCATCTTTAAGTGACATTTGAAATAGGATATTTAATTAGTTTTGAGGTACTAGAAGGCATCCCAGTGTTGCATTTTAGTTTGGAATAATATTTCCCTGCCCCAGATCAAACATAAGCTTCCTCCTTAAAAAGAATTTCCATTAAAAAGGTTAAATTCCCTAAATTCTTGCTGACTTAATTAAAAAAGGTGAGAGACTGTCAACTTCCTTTGCCATCCCAGAAAACAGGTATTTTAGGCATGGAATTCTTCAGAGGGATGGTCCCAAGTATCCCAGGCTCCTGCTTTTATTATTTTCAGTTATTTTTTGAGTGTTCCTATTTGGGTTATATTGATTTCCATCAGAACAAAAGGGAAGAAAACATTTGCAAGGGAACTCGGGGAATTTTTGGGGTTGTGTCATAAATTATGTCATGGTCACAGGAGGTTTTTGAAGGTGACACCACAACCCATCAGCACCAAGAAAAATGTGTCCTCCCCCATTTCATGGACTCTTCCCACATCTACAATTTTAAGCTCTATTATTAATTATCACATAGTTCTTTATTATCCCAGGAATGTTGGGTTTTAGAGGTTTTACCAGAGGTTTTTGAGGATAATTTTGGAAGTTTTAGGATCCCTGTGTCTGCTGTATAACCTGTCTTGGGGGGAAAATGCAATTTGGGACCTCTATTGAAGAAACTCTTCATTTTGGGAGCCACTGCGTTTTGATCTTCACATTTTTAGAGCTTTTATCTTCTTTAGTCCTTTCCTTCTAATGCCAAGTATTTCATCCCAGTGGAAGGGCAAAGCCCTGCTGATGGAGGGATTGTTCCCTAAAAGGCAGAACCAATTAATTTTGATGGCAACTTTTCTATCTTCAAAGTCAGAGGCCTGTGCTGGAGCCCTGTCGCTCCAGACTGTGGGTGACAGTGACATTGTTGTCACATCTTGACATTTTGCCTTGGACAGAGCAGGAAGGATCAGTGTTGTCTGCCTGAAGAAACATCAAAAAAAGGGAATGCTCTATTGAAAAAGAGAGCATTTAGCAGTCAAATGCCATATTCCTGTTTGCTGGGCTCCTTGAAAACAAGCAGAAAGATGGATAGAGGAGGGGAAAATGGCAGAGTTCCTTGGGGTGTGACACCAGAGGAGCTGTGAGCACTTCCAGAAAGTTTTGGTGTTCCAGAGTTACCCTGCAAGGTAAAACTCCTCAGGGACAAAAGTCTCCTTGGCAGCAGTTTTAACCTGGATTCCTTTTCAAGCAGCAGTTAATTAGCTCCAGCTAATTGTCCTTCAAGGGCTTATATTTCCCAAGGATAGGTTTGTGATAGGGAAGAACTCAGCACATAAAGCACATTTGGGTTTGTGAGGCTTTACACAAATCCCATGGAAACGTTCTGTTCTTCTTTTTTTAGCTCACATCTCCTATTCAGAGCTCATGTGCCAGCTGGCAAAAGGCCTGGGGATGGATCCTGTGCATCAGTGGGATCAGGATGATCAAGGCCAGCTTGGACAGGACTGCTCTAGTGGAAGATGGAAAGGGTTGGAACAAGATGGGCTTTAAGGTCCCTTCCAACCCAGACCATTCCAGGACTGTGAATATGTACCAAAGTGGAGTTTTTTTCCTGTTTCCATGCTGGAGCATGTCCCTGGAGTCACAGAGCTGGTCACCCCAGGGCAGGGCATGGCTGAGAGGATGTTAGGCAGAAGTTTCAGGCTTGGAATATCGTTCCATGTATCCATCTGCCCTCCAGGTCTATTCTGATTTTAGAGGCACTTTCCTGCTTTAGGCAGACTTGGGGTTGGCAGTTCCCCTTAATGTTCCCTCTCTTAACTGAGCTACCACTGGCATGTCATCTGTGAAACCATACTTTTAATTGGAGACTATCATTTTAATTATAGAATTATACAGACTTTAATATTAATACTCCTTGGATGTATTCAGATGAGTTAATGAATTCATTGCCTAATGAATATTATAGTTACATCCTGAAAGGTGAAGCAGGGAGGCAAATCTGCTTCACACTGAGGAAATGGGGGTCCAGAAGAGCAGCACTCGTGTCCCAGGGCCAGGCCCAGCCACGTTGACATTTAGGGCACAAAGGAGATGCCCAATAACCAGAACTGTCTGAGCGTAGGTTGCTTCCAGAGGGAGCCACCCATAAATCCAGGAGGAAACAGGGTGGTCTCTGCTACAGGTGGTGGTGCCAAGAGGGGTGAGGGCCCAGGAGCCCCCTGTGCTCCAGGCACACCAATCCCTTCTGCGGGGCCCCTCCCCAGCCAGGACTCCTGGGGTCAATCCTGTGCACTGACTGAACCATGACAAGGTCATCAGGGGTTCCTCTCTAGCTCGGTGCCACCTTTCCATGACACCACTGAGGCGTCCCTCCCCACCAAGCTGGGACCCCTGGCAGCTGCCTGGCTCTGCCTGGCCCAGCAGAGCTTCCACAGCCACTGTCCTGTGCTCCTGTGCTCCCAGCACACCCACAGGTTGGGTTTGGCATTAACCCCCTGCTGAAACCTGGATTTTGGGGCTGTATGCTGTTTCTCCAGGCTCTCTGCAGGTAGGGGTTCTTTTGATTGCACTTTTCCCTTGGTTTTTTTTTTTCCATTCCAGCTGTGTGGCAGCCCTGGGTGAATCCATCTGGGTACTCACAGCCAAAATTGGCCCCTTTCCCCAGGACTCGAGGGCACGGGGACCTTTTTGTAGGTGTAGCTGCTTTTCTCTGTCCTTGCAGCTCTTGCCCCAGACCCCTTCACCTTTCTGCAGCTGTGTTGTAATGAAGAGCTTCATTAACAGTTGGACTCAAGGATCTGAGAGCTCTTTCCCAGCCTGAATGATTCAATCCAAACCTTTTGTTTTAGTGGTCTGAGTTGTTCCTTTCTTCACCTCACACCCCCTCTCACTCCATTTATTCATAACAAAGCATCCCAGGAGTTCATTGCCTTAATTTTGCTGCAGAGGGTGGTTATTAATATTTTTCCTTTTTATATACGCATGGAAATAAAACAATATAAAAGTATAAAGGTAACACTTAAAGACAGGGTAAGAGTAGACAGAGGAGAGGAAAGATCTCACCCATGGATCCAGAGATGAGGCCTCATTGTTGCAATTTCAATGTCTGTGAGTCAAAGTGCTGGGTGGGGAAGCATCTCCATAAACATATTAAGGCTGGATTGGCCCTTCAGCTCCATAAAAGGCCCTGGCACAGATCAGAGTCTGGTTTATCTTCATGGAAACTCCTGTTTTGCTGTGATGGGAAAATGTGGGGAAGCTTTGCAGGCAGATGCTGCCTCTGCAGGGCACTGGTACCTGGTGGGTTGGACATCCAGCCAGCCCTGGGTTTGTGTGGATAACAACAACCCTGTGCATAAGGCAGGGGTGGTTTTTATTGCTTTATCTTGTTTCCTTTTAGAAATTCAGATGAGAGAAGCCAAGAAAGATTTTAACCCCTGCCAGAAAGGCAATGGGCAGAGTTAAGGTTCCAAAATGGGAGCCACCAACTAAAGAGGATAATTTATTGAAGATCTGACTTGGTGTTGGGCTGGAGCTTTGGAAAACTTCGGCTGAAATAATCCACCAAGGCATGGAATGTGATCAGATCAGTTCATTTTCCCTGCAAGAGACAGCATTTCCTGGCTAACAGCATCAGGGCAGCCTGGGAGCTGTGAGGATGGGCTCCATCCCCCTCTGTGTCCCTCCTCTCCTGAGTTAGGGACCATATGGGAAGGAGCTTTTGCCTCAGCTATCCGTGGTGCCAGACTGGGGAGGAATCCCGTGGGATGTGCAGAAAGGTGGAAAAAAACTCCCTTGGGCTATAAAAAGCAGAGGTTGCAGTAATTTCGTTGAAGCTGTGTAAATAATTAAAATCCTTCTCCTCCTTGGTGAGTGCTGGGAAGAAGCAATAACTGATTGTCAATACCTGTTCAGTTTGTGTGAATTGGAACATTTGATGCTCAGAAAAGGTGAGATTTTAGGTGGCATTATTTGGCTTCTAATATGGAAGAGCTGTTTTCTCTTTCAGCTGGAGAGTTTTGCTTATCACAGCGTTTATCCTTAAATAATTTTTAATTTCATTCTGAAGCCACTGGTAGTTTGTATCCAAGTCTGACTTGGATCAGACTTGAAATCAGATTTTCCTGATTGATGTAATAAGCAGGGGTTGAATTAGAAAACCAGCTCAGAAATCATTTGACACTGTGGGAGCCCAGCAAGAAAACCTGCAGGGTGATGTCCCTAAGTGAAGGTAAATGCTAAATGTGACTTTTGTTTTTGAGGGGGAGTTGCTGTTTGCTGACAGACTTGAATTACTCAGAGGCCACAGCAGGCAGACTCGATGGCTGCTTCCCTCTGGAGAAGGAGCACTGGGAATGCTCTGTCACTCACCAGGGATATATGAAATTAGCTTTTAAACCCAGGTTGGTTTATTTGGGTAATGATCTCTGTGCTCTCCCCTTGCTACACTGACCTTTGGATATGACAGTGGGCTGTGACAGATGTCACATGGAAGCCTTGGTGCAAAAAAGTCAGGGCCTCTGAAGCAGGCTGCTGTTCCAAAGGCTGACTGCACTTGGTTTATGGAATTGGGGCTGTCCTATTTGGTTCATGGAATTGGGGCTGTCCTGTTTGGTTTATAGAATTGGGGCTGTCCTATTTGTTTTATGGCATTGGGGCTGTCCTGTTTGGTTTATGGAATTGGGGCTGTCCTATTTGGTGTATGGAATTGGGGCTGTCCTGTTTGGTTTATGGAATTACGGCTGTCCTGTTTGGTTTATGGAATTGGGACTGTCCTGTTTGGTTTATGGAATTGGGGCTGTCCTATTTGTTTTATGGCATTGGGGCTGTCCTGTTTGGTTCATGGAATTGGGGCTGTCCTATTTGGTGTATGGAATTGGGGCTGTCCTGTTTGGTTTATGGAATTAGGGCTGTCCTGTTTGGTTTATGGAATTGGGGCTGTCCTATTTGGTGTATGGAATTGGGGCTGTCCTGTTTGGTTTATGGAATTAGGGCTGTCCTGTTTGGTTTATGGAATTGGGACTGTCCTATTTGGTTTATGGAATTGGGGCTGTCCTATTTGGTTTATGGAATTGGGGCTGTCCTGTTTGTTTTATGGCATTGGGGCTGTCCTGACAAAGCAAAAAGGCATCAGGAAGCTTCCTGATAACAAGAAATCTCATTCCAGAGGGAGCAGAGAAGCTGCATCCATGTGCATGGCCATTCCAGTTGCACGTGGTGGGATCATTTGATGGGCTGGGCCTTAGAAATATCAACCATTGCTGTGGCACTGATCTGAATCCTTCCCTCAGGAGGTGCCAGGAATGCTTTGCTAATCCCGGTGCTTGGCTCGGGGCTTTAATCAGAAACCTTGGCCAGCTCGGTGGGGGGTGTCTAGGCACAGGCAGCATTAAACCATTTCTGTGCACCCCTGGGTGTGCAGATTTGTTGTCCAGCACATTTCTGAGCTGTCCTGAAGGTTTATCTAAACAGCTTTGTGAGGATTACACCACTGGAAGTTGGACTATTTCTGTCCCGCTGTCATCTGCTGACTTAAATAACGGAGCAGCACTTGAACAAAGTGTATTATAAATAAAACTCAGCGATTCTTCTGCTGCAGGGAGCCACTGATTTTTGGAACTGCTGGAAGTAGGTGTGGGATCATTTGTGGCTTTTCCAGTGCTGGAGTTCCCTGCTAGTCCAGTTCTCCTTGGTTGTACCTCACCAGCTCCGTCAGGAGTTGGTCAAAGCTCATTTTTATGTCCAAGAATTGGCAAGGGAAAGGAAAGAAGGAGATGTAGAGCCAGTGAGGGATGAAGGGCAGAATGTGGATAGTGCTGGCACCCAGGGAAGGTTTGGGAGGAAAAGATTTGGGTTCCAAGAGGGAAGCACCAGGGCAGGAGGTGGGGCAGTGCCGTCTCCCCGCTGTCAATTGTCTTGGCAAAGGTGTTGCCAGGTAAAGAAGTTTCTTCCCATTCACCAAAAAAAATGACCCAGGCTGGAATTTCATGGAAATAGCTCCAAAGTTTGGAAATTCTGGTTGTTTAAACAAGGGAGTGGGGAGGGAGCAGAGCCTGGAGGTCCATATTGCAAAATGAATAAATATTAATTATATTTTCCCTGCAAAAGTTAGTGAGTGTGGTGCCCAAAAACTGCACAGCGAATTCAGCTGACCCTGGGACAGAAATTGTGTCACATTGGAAGATGAAATTCAATCACCCAGCTGTGAAATAGAAGAAATTTAATCCCACTATAAGTGAAAAATCCAATGCAGCCTTAACTCCAATGCTGCTGCCGACGCCTCCGTCCCACCTGCAGCTGATACACTGAGACAAGACCTTTTTTCTTTTTCCCCTTCTTCCCTGTAAAAAGCACTTAATCACTTTTCCCGAGGGCTCAAATTGCTTTCCATCCATAGTTTCCAGTCTCAATGGAATCCACATTCAATTCAGGATTTCTACCCACATCTCATCCTTACATGGGGAGCCCTTTCCAGTGCCCAAAGGGGCTCCAGGAGAGCTGGAGAGGGACTGAGGATGAGGGCTGGAGGGACAGGACACAGGGAATGGCTTCCCAGTGCCAGAGGGCAGGGATGGATGGGATATTGGGCAGGAATTGTTCCCTGGGAGGGTGGGCAGGCCCTGGCACAGGGTGCCCAGAGAAGCTGCCCATGGATCCGTGGCAGTGCCCAAGGCCAGGCTGGACACTTCCAGGGCTGGGGCAGCCACAGCTTAGGGCATCCCAAACCCCAGCCTGGGCAGTGCACATCGTTTTCCTGGCTGTGCTCTGCCCCACTTACATTGATTTGCCCTCTGTTGCATTGGCTCTGTTTTCTCAGTGCCTCACTGAACACGCCATCAAATGATTTGGGAAGTGCTGAGCTCTAAATCTTTAAATCATCTGAAAAAAAGTAAAAGGGAAAAAAAAAGGAAAAGCTGTTCTCATGGTTTAGCTGATCCCACAGCTCCTGCGTAGGTATAACAAGATAAAACATCAAAAATATAGATAAGGTGACATTTTGAATATGTGAGAAAGCTCAGTGCCTGTAAATCTTGAAAAGAGGAGATCAAAGCCTGATCTGGCCCATTATGTTGGACATTAATGTAAAACTACCTGGAGGTTTCTAATGGGGCTATTGTTACTAAATTTCTGATGCCAGTTAAAAGCCCCTCATTCATGGCTGTATTTAAAATTCATTTTAGCAATGGCAAGGAAGCGTTTCTGTGTCTGTCTGCTCAGAACCCAGCACACAGAGATGTGTTTGAGCCCTGTCTTTGCTATCTCTTAGGTTTCCTTACATTTCCCTGCACAATTGTCGTGCTGCTCTGCAGAAAATATCCAATAACATCATCTATTGATCACAAAGGGAGGGATTGGAGTGATACCATGGGCTCCAAACTGTGCCATTGGAATTTGCTGAGCTGTTGATGATCTGTGGTAAATAATTGTGCCATACCCACCCAAACCCTTCAGAGCTACAGGTCCTGGGGCTGATCTTAGCCTCGGATTAACCCCAAGCTTTGCCGGACCTGGGTGCATTTCCATCCCAAGATGCTTTCTCAGGAAGGTGCATTTCTTACACACAGCTCATTATTCCTTCATCCCTTTGGGGGCTGCTGCTGGGCAGCAGTGATATCATTCATCTTGGAGGGCCAAATGGAATTCTCCTGGCTTGACACTCTTTGAGGAGCCAGTAATGGAAGCAGGCTGGCAGCAGGCCAGGACTATGCTGGGCCTCTTGGAACAGGCAGGGAAATTGCCAGGGAGTCCCTACAGATGCTGGGTTGGCACAAATAAAAAAGGTAATGACTTGGCTGCTTTGAAATATCAGCCTTGCCCTTAAATTCCCCCTCTTCCCAGCTGGCTTTCCCATTTCCTACACTGAGAGAATGAGTGCCTGGAGTTCAGCTTTGAGAGATGTTTTATGATCCTGTTGCCAACCCCACAGCTCCAAATCAGCTGTTTTAATAATGATGTAGTAGCTGAGCTGTCATATTTTGCATCTGGGTCAGCTTGGGACGTGAAAATATCTAAGAGTGGAGCGAGTGCTAAGCGAGGGCGTGACCTCCTGCTTGGAAAAATAGCAGATCCAGGAGAAAATGCAGCTCCAGGTTTCTGCTGCCTGCTGCTTCACACGTGCCCTTGCTAAGTATTGAAGCTGACATTTAAAGCAAAAAGGATTTGCTTCATATTTTATGGTTGCAGCCTCTGCAAAGGGTGAAGTCCTGCAGGAATGAGCCTCGCACTGGTCATGGAGCACACTCAGCATCTCTCAAAGTCCCCTTGAAAATTAAATATCATCAACTCCTTTTCTTCCAGCCAGCTGAAACTCTGGTCACTTAAACTTCCTTTAGAGAACTTGGGAAATGCAGAAGCAAAATAAAGACCATTTCCTCCTGTTTCTGTGTGTGTTTCAACCTCTCTGTTGTTTTTCAAGCAGGCAGGTTTTCATCAGTGCCTTGTTATCCAGGACAGCTCCTTGGAAATGGAAAAAAACATTCAGGCTTCTCAGGAGGGAACTGGAAGGTGTAAAGGCTGGAAACAAATAGTGCTGTACGTTCTCTTTCCTGATGTGAGGCATAAGGGCTGGTGATGGTTTGAGGAAGGCACATCCAGAGGTGGGAGTGAAGTTTCCTTTTATAGTGAATCTCTCTGGAAGGCTTCAAGCATTTTGCAATATTGCTTTGAACAGGGTTGGGGGAAAGAAATGCAAATGTTTGTTTGGCCTGCAGCATCTCCTGTGCCATTAAACAGAGGAGCTGAGCATCAGCAAGCTGAGCTCTGCGGGTGCCAGGGGCTGTATTCCTCAAGAACTCAGCAGGAGCTGCTCCAATGAATTCCCTTTTCCAGTCAGTGAGTGGTGGATGGCACAGTTTAGCTTGGAGATAGAAATAATCACACACACCTCAGCTACTTGAAAGTTTTCCTGATTTTCCACAAGTTTCAGTGGGTGGAAGTGCTTGGAAGATGAACATTTCTAGTAGAGGGTATTGTTCCTTCTGCTGCTGGGGCTCAGGAGAGGCTGATCTGTGTGACCCCTCTGGAGAAGGCACAAAAGGGGTGCCCAAAGATGAACACTCCTGGGATATTTGAAAGGGGTGCTTGGAAGTGTCTCTAGAAAAAAAATTGTCCAATCCTATTTTATTCTGGCCTTCTAAAAACTCTTCAGAGCTTGGGATAATTTTTAGTCCCATAGCATCTCTCTCATTTTCAGTGTTCTTGTTAGGAAGAATCCTACTGTCATGCTGGGATCAAACTGATAATTTCAATTTGATAATTTTCAATCTAATTGATCATTTTCCTGAAGTCCTTCATCTTTACAAAACCTCTTCCACTGGATTTTTGAAGCTAGTCCTGTTAAAAAATAAAATTCTCCAGGAAGACTTTCAAGATACATCTAAAAGCATCTGGAGCTGGGAGAAAGCATCCCGCCTGCTCTTCCCTCAGAAAACCATTTGTACAGTGATTTTTACAGAGATCTATATCCCAATATTCCTTTAAAATTATGAAGTTCACCTTAGAAGGGCCTACATTAGTGTTTGTTGCCCCATTCCCACAGTGCAAGGCCCCAGTGTCGAGGGATGAGAATCCAGAGTGACTGGGGGAGTCAGGATCAGATCTATAAATGAGGAGATGGTGTTCTGTTGGCTCCAAAAATGAACAATCCAGAAAACAGCTCCATTTCAGCAAGTGGTATCAACCTCTCCACAGTGACTCTGGGCATTCTAATCTTTATTTGATAAGGTGCAGCCTTATCTGGCTTTGCCATTAGAAAGGCCCCCGTGCCCAGTGCCCATTAGTGATATTTATTTGTCTAATAAAACACAACACTGCCAGCTTGGGCCTGTTCATTTGTATTTTATGCTTCTGCTCTTTACTCTCAGTTTCTATGGGAACCTGGCCCGTTCCGGCAGCGGGGAATAAAGAGATGAGGAGAAGTCTTGGAAAACACAACCCCTTTTTTCCACTGAATTACCAGGCACAAACACACAGCTTAGAGCCAAATAAACTGGGAAGGGAGAAATCAAGGCAGGAGAGTTGATAGTCATTGAGTCACTCCTTGCTGAAAGATCTCAGTTAGGCTCTTTTGTGCTTTTTTCCTTGGAAAATCTCTGTGTGGTGCTTCAAAGTTGGGTTTGAGGAGGAGATAACAGGTTGCAGAGCTTGCCTTTATGGTTATTTTAGTGCAGAGCGCTCCAGTGTAAATGAAAATTTTATCAAACCTTCTCCTTTTGGTAGAATTAATTACAGCTCACAAGGTGGAAACGTGATGTTCATGTACAATTCTGTACATGAGAAACACACTGCAGGTCACTGTTCCAGGGTATCATTCAGTGTCTGCTGCTTCTCTCGGTGATTAATGCAGATGAGCTGAAATAATGAGCAGAAAATAATTAGAAGAATCCCCTTAAGGACATTCCTTGCAGCACCGTGGTGTTTGTGTGAATTCTGGACAAGGTGTTGGACTGAGGGTTGGGCTCGATGACCTTAAAGGTCTTTTCCAGCCTAAATGATGCTGTGATTCTGTGTTTGCATTTCCATGCAAATGTGAATGTAATGCTTGGAATACAGAGTGTCAACAAGGTGAAGATGAATCTTGCATCTTTCAACAGGTCTGTGTTTAAAATCCAGCAGATTTGGCAAACTTTGTGAGGATATAAACAACAAAAAGGCTTTAGAAACAGAGAAGCTGTGGCTGCCCCTGCATCCCTGGCAGTGCCCAAGGCCAGGCTGGATGGGGCTTGGAGCAGCCTGGGACAGTGGGAGGTGTCCCTGCCCATGGCAGGGGTGGCACTGGATGGGCTTTAAGGTCCTTTCCCACCCAAACCGTGCTGGGATTCTGTGATTTCACTTCCTCAACACCAGCAGAGCCTCTGATGTTGGAGGCTCTGGGACAAAAGCCTGTTTTCCCAGCCCTTGGGCTGAAGTAGGCTCATCCTTCCATCCCTGAATCCAGAGGAGGGGTTTGCAGCCCTGGCAGCTTTGGGAATACCATGACTGCTGTCAAAAGGCCTCGTGCAGGAGTGGCACAGAAAGCTTTGAAACCCACTCTGCTAGAAAATCAGCAGAGAACCACCTATTTGGTGCCATAAGAAGCTAAACCACTGGCACCTATTTAAAAAGCCAATTTTGATTTAGTTGTGGGGAATGCAGGCATTCCTAATCCCCATGTATGGCTTACAAAGAAGTGCTGACCCTCCCTGCCTTGCCTGGTGTTAATCAGGCTGAGGTGCCTGACAGGAAAATTTCACAGAATCACGTTTGTCTGGCACAGAGCTGAGTTCAGGCCACTCCTAATTCGTTTTCAGGCAAAGGGAAGCTCATTTGAAACCTCCTCTGCTAATTCCAGGAAAGGAAGAAGGCATTAAGGCTCTCCTGGGAGTTTCAAGTGGCAGCAGAGCCATTAGCAGACAGGAAATGCAGGAAGATGATCTTTATCAGCAACCACGTGTTTGATTGTACAGTTCTTGCCCAGGACTCGTTATTTACCTCTTGATTAAGTATTGCTTTATTACATTAAAAATAAGTGTTCCTGGGGCTCTCCCATCCTCTCAGTGAGCAGCAGGTAGAGTGTTGGTGTCTATTAAAGATGCTGAAAGAGGGAGGAGTAAAACCTACTCTTAAAGGAAGAGATGATCCTCTTTGAAAATAGAAATGGGCTTTTGAAAAGGCTTTGTGTGTAGACTGACCACAGGTCCTTGCAAAGAGTCTCTCTCCATCTTCCTTGTGGAATCCCACCAGGTCCTTCAAGGCCACAGTGAGGTCACCCCAAAGCTTCTCCTCTCCAGGCTGAACACCCCCAGCTCTCCCAGCCTTCCCTCCCAGCAGAGCTGCTCATCCTCCAACAGGTCCAACAGGTCAAATCCTTGCTGTGATCAGGGTTTTGCCTGGAATGATCACACAAAGGGATCATCCCCTTGGGAGGGCTCCAAGGTGGGTTTGGTGTGCAACCTTCTGCTCCTTCTTGTGACACCTTTCCAGGAGCTCCTGTGAATCCACCAAGCCTCGAGAGGCTGTCAGAGTATTCCAGGGAATACCACAACATGTTTGCTCTGCTTCTCATGGGGGAGAAAAATGGTCCTTTGACCTGATCCCAGACATCCCACAGGTGATCTGTCCTGGGGTAAATCTCCAGTGTGTCTTCATTTTCTGGGTGAGGAAATGGATCTGAAGAGATGAAGTGAAATAACCAGAATTCAGAAAAATCCAAGGCAGAACTGGGGCTGACACCATCCTGCTCTCTCTCATCTTCAGTGAACAACCGACAGAGTCAGAGTGGAAAGAGTTTTACTTTCAGAATTATTTCTCCTTCAAGGAGCTAACATTGGGTCGTTGTAGCAAATAATGAGAAAAACTCGATGGTTTTGCCTTTGGTTGTAAAAGAATTACTCTGTAAAACTCAGGTACTTAAATGTGGAGAAGTGTTCCTAGAGCAGGGTGTGTTCAGCATTATCCCAGATATGAAACATTTAGATAGTCCAAAAAGCCCCAGATTTTAGTGAAAGAATGTCTCCCTTTACTAAATACACCTTGAAAATGCTGAATTGTGGGCAATTTTCAGGCTGGAGAGTCCCAGCTTCCTCACTGATGACTCCTGTGGTGCTGTAGGTTTGTATAAAGATGGGTTGTTTTCCTGCTCCTTTCCTGCTGATCCCTGACATTCCATCCTTCTTGCCCATCAGCATTGATCTGATGTTTTCCTGGGGCTGTCTTGAGGGGAATGGTCATCTTGGAGCCCATCTTTGGCATTGGAAGTTTGAGTTATTTTTTCCTATCTCTGTTTAATTTCATCTTTATTGGCAAAGCACTGAGGTGCTTCTGCAAGATCCTTTGCAAGGTCCTTCTGCAGCTCTTTTGTGTTCACCCTGCTCGTTTTCTGCTACTCTGAGTAGCTGAATGTCCACAGAAATCTCACAGGAACCTTTTGAAACCAGCCAGCAGCTCCAGCCCCAGCACAGCACCCTGCAGGGTCACAGGTGGAGGCCCTCTGCTCTCCAGAGCAGTTATTTCTCCAGAAGAAGACTTTTCCTTTTGTCTCCTGGCAGCTTTGTGTCTCTAATTGCCTTTGCTGGGGAACATTCTGAGACAACTTTTGGAAACCACATAAACTCTGTCAAGCAGATCAATCTTGTGTGAGCCCTTCAGTAACCTCACTATGTCTCGTTGTGGGAGACAGTAAATCCATTTGTTTCTTCCCTTGATAGTTTTCACTAATAAAGATACAGATGATACAAGTCAGAGGTCCCCAGGTCAGCTCTGCAAACCTGGCACAAAATCCCAGAGTTATTTAGGCTGGGAAAGCCCTCCCAGCCCGTGGAGCCCAAGCTGTGCCCATCCCCACCCTGTCCCCAGCCCAGAGCCCTGAGTGCCACGGCCAGGCCTTCCTTGGGCACCTCCAGGGATGGGCACTCCAAAGCTCCCTGGGCAGCCCCTGCCAAGGCCTGAGCAGCCTTTCCATGGAGAAATTCCTGCTGCTGTCCAAGCTGAGGCTCCCCCGGCCCAGCCTGAGGCCGTTTGCCCTTGTCCTGTCCCTGTTCCCTGGGAGCAGAGCCCGACCCCCCTGGCTGCCCCTCCTGGCAGGAGCTGTGCAGAGCCAGCAGGGCCCCCTGAGCCTCCTTTGCTCCAGGCTGAGCCCCTTTCCCAGCTCCCTCAGCCCCTCCTGGGGCTCCAGCCCCTTCCCCAGCCCCGTTCCCTGCCCTGGACACGCTCCAGCCCCTCAGGGGCTCTCTGGCCACAACTGGACACGGCCCTGGAGCTCCCTCAGCAGGGCCAGCACAGGGGACGGGCCCTGCCCTGGGCCTGTGGCCCCCCCATGGCCGGCCCAGCCCAGGGGCCATTGGCCTCCTGCCCCCCTGGGCGGCCCCGGGCTCCTGTCCAGCCGCTGGCACAGCACCCCCAGGGCCTTTCCCCACGGGCCCTTTGCAGCCCCTCTGCCCCAGCCTGGAGCTGCAGGGCTGGGGGGGAGCCCAGGGCAGCACCCGGCATTGGCCTTGTCCCTCAGCCCATGGATGCAGCCTGTCCTGAGCCCTCTGCAGAGCTTCCTGCCCTCCTGCACATCCACACTCCCACCCAGAAATATTAAAAAAAAACTCTTTCATTGCCTCCTGTATATTTGCGCTGCCTACAGAAAAGATATGTCTGGGAATTAGGGGACCCTGGAGTGCTACAGGTGATGTGGGGAGGCAAAGGAACACTGGGAGAGGAGCTATTGCTGTGGGGGCAAACTGGCAATGCTGCAATTGTCCCCTGAAAATAATTACTTTAGAAAAAATGGAGCTGCTCATAAAAGGCCAGAAACCAAATGAGAGTGTGGGGGTGCACAAGAATGTCCCCAAAGGCCAGGCCTTGCTAAAGCTCTTTTAAGCATAAGGGTGTGTAGCACTGAGCTGAAGGGGTGTCTGTGGAAACGTGGGATATTCCTGCCCTCCAGTGGAAACACGGGAAAGTGCTGGAGAGCAGATGGGAACACGCCAAGGGATGCCAAGAGACCCCCAGGAAGCTCCTTGGCTTTGTTGCTGTGTCCCCTGAGCTACCCCTGGTGTTCTGTACCAGAGCCCTTGGTCCCCTCTGCGTTCCCCTGCCCAGACCTGCTGGAGTCGCCCCTTGTCACCTTTCTGCCATTGAATTTTCCAGAGCTGAGGCACTGATCCAAGGAGGTGATGTGTATCCAGTGAGATTGCAGTGGTTTTGGAGGGAATGTGTCTTGGAGGGCTGTTTTGGGGAGCACGTGCAAGTCATGCTCAGCTCCTGGGATGGCATGAGCCCTTCTCCAAAACGAGCTGAGTGCCTGGGAGGCGTTTTAGGAAATATTGTGCTCCATCAGAAGAGAGGGAATGATGGTGAACTGCTGGGATGTGCAGGGTTTGGTGCCTTCCAGCTGTCCTGTGTTCCCAAAATGAGCCATCTTGCATCCCTTTCCCAGCAAGGAGTTATGTGAGGTAAAAAAACCCAGGAGTTCAGGTGGTTTGTTCGGCTCCTTGCTTTTCTAATCCCTTCCTGATTAGCACATGATAATTTTCCAGTGTTGTCAGAGCACTTGGGAGTTTTCTCCTGTGGTGAATTTCGGCACAGCAGCAGCAGAGGAACAAGAACTCTGCTTTTTCCTGCTGGTGGCTGCCATGTGTTAAATAAATAAATGCCTGATAAGAACTTCCTTTTATCTGGTCAAGACAAGCTGTAAGATTGAACAGCTCCTGTCTCAGCGTGTCAGACACAAACAGCTTCCAGGGCAGGCTGTGAAACACAACTCCGGGCTTTTGATGATTTTAGACACTGCAAATAAGGAGCTTTGAGTTTCTCAATTCTCCCAGTTCTGTGCAGATCTGGTGGAAGTGCCAACACAGGAGTGGCCTCAGTGCATGCAGCTGTAGGCAGCCCTGGGCCTTCCAGCAGGTGTCTGGAAAGGGGAGAAGAGCAAAGAGGTGATTATTGATTTATGGATTGGGATCCTCTGGTCTCCAGCCATTTGGGACTTGGGGACTTCCTGCTGTTGACAGATTCAGCATTCCCTGGTGGATTTCTCTTCCCTGAATCTGCACAGCTGCTTTCCATGGCACACCCTGACTTTTCCAGCTTTGGTCATCTCCTGCCAGAGTTGTCTTTTTCCCAGGAAGAAGCCCTAGCACAGAATCCAACCCAGATCTGTGCTCCTCACCATCCCTTTCCAGTACCTTTTCCACTCTTGCTCCATAGCTTTTCAGATGAGTGGATAAAAGGTAAAGGTGGATGAGTGACCACTGCCACCTGCTTATGCAGGATTTTTTTTCCCTCACTGCATTCCTGCAGGATTGCACGCATAGGTATTACCTTATCCCTCAGTGTCTTTAAGTCCTTGTCCAGTTTTTCACCTTGAGCTTTGGTTTGCTGCCTTTGGTGTTTTAATATCCATTACCAGTTTTGTCATTTTAATTATTGTCATTTTACTTCTTCTCCCCCTTTTTCCAGTTCATCTATAAAGATGTTAAACAGGAAGGATCTGAGCACTGTTGGCCTCCATCCACTAGGAAAATGAGCCGTACATTACTCTGCTGTTTCCTATTTTTAACTTTTATTTTTTAATCAATTCACAGACCTTTCTTCTTCTGTCATTTCTGCAGCAGCCTTTCAAACCTTGTCAGATGCCTTTAGGAAATCCAAGCCACTGATATCCAGCAGATCTCTCCTTCCCATGTGCCTGTGGACTCCTTCAAAGAGCTCCAGTAGGCTTGGGAAGCGCGTTGGCTCTTCCCCAAAGGAATCAGATTTATCCATGTGTCAAATTCTGTTAGGACAGATGTTGGGTTTAGGGGAGTACAGGGCTCTGGATCACATCAAAAAGCCACTTCCAGCCCTGAGTTCACACAGAACTGCTGGGTGAGGACCATCTGGTCCCTTGGTTGACTTGGGTCCCCTACTGACACTTGGATTGGGCTTCCCTGGAGCTTCCCTGGGAGGGAAGGTTGTGGTGGGAAGGTCTCCCCAAGACCTTCCACATTGAGGCAAGAGGTAAAAAGTGCACAGAGCTTTTCTCACAGGGCTTTGTTCTTCTCACTGGGCTCTTTCTAGAGCCCCTGGAGACCCCATGGTCAGGCTCGTGCTGCTGCTGTGGTCAGGAAGGGTTTATTAATTGGTTTTAAGCCTTTTGAAGTTATGATTTGCTTTTTTTTTTTTTTCCCCTGTCTTATGGTGTTTTCCTTTCAACTGGACAGGATTTGGTTCCTTTTTCCTTCATCTTTATTCATTTGTTTGAAACTACATCCTTCATATTTGAAGGATGCCTTCTTGCTTTTAATGTCCTGGCTCATGCTGCCTCTCAGCCACTCCAACTTCCTCCTGGCCTCTCCTAGATCCGTGTTGTGTATGTTTGCTGTGTCCAGATACCCAAGTGCCACTGCTGAGATTTAACTCTCCTCATCAGCTCTTTCAGCTGCTCTTTGAATGCCCTTTTGTGACTTTTTAAGTGGTGCTTTTATATTAAACTTCTCTTCAGCCCTCCAGCTGTGGTAGATCTCAACCCATCATGGTTTCTGTTGCAGGGAGGTTCTCCCAAGGGTAGGACTTTGAACTGGGCCTGGTTTATCTTTTCCATCACATGGTTGTGGCTGTGGCTGCCCCATCCCTGGAAGTGTCCAAGGCCAGGTGGGATGGGACTTGGAGCAGGTGGAAGGTGTCCCTGCCCACAGCATGGGGTTGGGCTTGGATGATTTTAAGGTCCCTTCCAACCCAAACCAGATCACAGTCACCGTTGCTCATCCTTTGGGTGGTCAGAAATCTCATCCTAATACTCTCATTCCTTGTTTAGACTGGAATTTCCATCTACAGATGATCTTGATAATTTGTTCTGTTAACCTGGTTTAGCACAGCAAATTATTCTTTTTTTAGGACAGGCTATTTGGTGTAGCCTTCCTGGTTCCAGCATCTTCTGTGGGTGCAATTCTGTCATCCCAGAGATGGCCATGCCATTCCCATGTGCCAAAATAACCTTAGAGCTGGACCTTCTACTTCTCCTGTTCTTCAATTCTTAGACCTTTCTTGGGTGTTTGTGCATGCACAGGTGCTTTGGTTTTTCTGCTTCTCCAGATTTTCTCCAAGTTGTCCTTTCATTCTGATGCCTTTTCCTGACTTTTGCCAGCTCCACTGGTGGGCAGGAACTGCGAATAGGAGCCATCCAGACTCGGATGCCCTCGTTTCCCTGTGGGAAATGTTACCCTTTGTGAGGCCCCTTTCCCCTCCTCACCCCATCCCTGCTGTGGGGGCAGCAGGAAGAGCATTCCCAGCAGGTCAGGGAGTGCCCCTGCCCCTCTGGCCGGCCCTGGGAGCGCCTCTGCGGGGCCGTGCCCGGCTCGGGCCCCTCAGCACAGCAGGGCCAGGGAGCTCCTGCAGCGGGGCCAGCGGAGGCTGCGCAGATGATTCAGGGCCTGGAGCATCTCCCTGCCCAGGAAAGGCTGAGGGAGCTGGGGCTGCTCAGCTCCAGAGGAGCCCCAGCTGAGAGGGGCCCTCAGGCCTGGCTGTCCCTGTGTGCAGGGAGGGCTCAGAGCAGGGCCCGGGCTCTGCTCCGGGGGGCCCAGCAATGGCCCCAGAGGAACGGGCAGGAACTGATGCCCAGGGAGTTCCCTCTCCCTGCACAGGAGGCAGAACTTCTGCCCTGGGCAGTGCCCCAGCCCTGAGCACATTGTCCAGAGAGGGGCTGGAGGCTCCTCCCTGGGGATATTGCAGAGCTGTGTGCACACACTGCTGTGCCCTGGGCTCTGGGATGGCCCTGCTGGGGCACGGAGCTGCCACCAGGTGCCCTCTGGGGGCCCTTCAGCCTCACCCACCCTGGGATCCTGGGGTTTGGAAAAGGCTGCAGAAATAGAGAAGACTCCAGGGAGACCTAAGAGCACTTCCCAATGCCTAAAGGGACTCCAAGACAGATGGAGAGGGACTTTGGACAAGAACAAGAGTGACAGGACAAGGACATATAGGGAGTGGTTTCCCCCTGCCAGAGGGCAGGGTCAGATGGGATATTGGAAAGAAATTCCTCCCTGTGAGAGTGGGGAGGCCCTGGC
The DNA here is from genome assembly GCA_013398175.1 of Climacteris rufus. Lineage (NCBI taxonomy): Eukaryota > Metazoa > Chordata > Aves > Passeriformes > Climacteridae > Climacteris > Climacteris rufus. The sequence goes on from VZRZ01007691.1 coordinate 320,564, forward strand.
ACAGGGTGCCCAGAGAAGCTGTGGCTGCCTCTGGATCCCTGGCAGTGTCCAAGGCCAGGCTGGATGGACTTGGAGCAACCTGGGATAGTGGAAGGTGTCCCTGCCCATGGCAGGGGGTGGCACTGGATGGGCTTTGAAGTTGCTTTCAACCATTCTCTGATTCCAAGAAATGTCCTTGAGTAGCCCTTGGAGAAGGAACACAAGTTCTCTCAACATTCTCTGCTTCTGAGCAGCTGTCAGGCTGGAAACCATCGTGCAAGGGCTTTTTTCCCAGAGGATTTTGGCCATTGGAAAGAAGAACTGAGGGCAAAACACCAACAGAGTTGTCTGAAACCCCTGGGACTTGAACAAATGCACAGTAAGTGGTGAACATGATGAGTTGGACAAATAAGTGTGTCTGACATCAGCAATTTATTGATCTGTTCCCCACATTCCTTAAAAAATTTAAGAGGAGAAAGCTGCAACCTTTTAATGTGAGCATCACCGTTGCCATGGTGACCTCTCCTCCGGCAGGTCCTGGCTGGAGGCAGAAGGGCTCTTTGGTGTTTCCATGCTCAGACGAGCCACTTTGGGGTTGGTGGGCTCTAATTAGCACTTTGCAATTAGGCAGGGAGGTTTTGTAGAGCAGAACTGTGATTTGAGCCGTTTCGAGCTGTAATTATCCTGAGCTTTCCTTGAGATCACCTCTGGCTCTCCAAGGGTGAGCACAGCTCTTTCCCAATGGATCCCAACAACTTTCCTTAAAATACCTTTGGTGGCATTCAGTGAATCCAGGAATCCAGTTTGGTAGCTGGGATTTGCTTTCCTTGCAGGGTTCATTTGGAATTTTAATACCAAATCCTTGTTTTCCTGAGGATTCATATGGGTGTTCCTTGGTGTTTTCCAAAGGGAAAAATCCCCAAGGGATCTGTAGGTATTGCCACTGAAGTCAGTCAGGAAAGGGAAAGGAAAACCCCTTGATGCTTTATGTGTCAAATAGATTTATTGTCTGCAGATCCAAACTGTTGAATTCAGAGAGAATAAAGGGAGTTCACAGAATTGTCTCCTTTATGACCAAAATACTCTTTTATTTTTCCTTCTAAATTATTCAAGGGCAGTTAAGATCACCATGGGAGGTTTCTTTTCCGTTGACTTTGTGTTATTCCTTTAGAAGTTGGGGTGTGAGTGCTGCCACAGAAATCAGCCCAAAATGAGGCTGATTCAGCTGGTGAATCTGAGGGTTCAAACCCCAGTTTACCCCAGAAATACATTATTTGAATACAAATTTGTTGATAAATAGCATTTTGTCAATCTTCCTTTTTATATTAAATCTTCCTTTCATTGGAATGAAATGGAGTTGTCAAGGTCCAAGCACAGCATTTGAGGTGCCATTTGCTTTTCCTTAGGATTTTGTTTAGCCTGGAATTTCAGGCTGTGCTGGGCCATGAGAGAATGTAATCTGATAAGACAGGAGAGCAGTGAGGCGTTTCTTTGGTGCCCAGCTCAAACATCCAGAGTTAAAACAAGAGACAAGGAACAAGGGAGGGAAAAGAGAAGCAACAATCCCCATCCTTCAGCAATATCCTGTAATCCTGCACAGAACAGGAAACACCACCAGAGGAAGGAATACTCCACATCCTCCCTCCGCTCCTTTTAATTAAAATTGATTAAAATCTTGGGTTTGTAATCAGACTATTCTGTAGGGTGTCTTGTTTGAACTATTTCAGGACATTTTGGCATCAGGAGTATTACAGAAGTGCAAATGTTGTTTTACCCGGAGCTGAATCCAGCACTTCCCAAAGAAGGACGTGGAGAGAGCCCTGTTGGAAGCACGGGGCTGTTTCATTAGGAGTTCAGGGAGAAACACGTGCATCTGGGAAAAAATACACATTTCCATGGTGACCTCCCTTGGACTTGAGGTGAAATACAGGGACTGTGTTCCCTAAAAACCCTCCTTGTGGAGAGCACTCTGGCTCAGATCTACACGGAGTTCCCAGCAGCTGGCATTTTCTGTCCTGGTTTTTTGGCTCTTCCACCAAAATTTTGCCTTGTTTCTGGCATTGTGTGGAACGTGGGTGCTGGAACTGGGGAGTGGAGGGTTGGGATTTGGGGAGTTTAGACCCCTGGGGGCCCTCACGTGCTTTAAAGGGAGCAATGCACTCCCCTGTGTTACCAGAGGAGAGGATTCCATGATGAACATCTGGGAAATAAAGTGTGAAATTTGGATTTTAAGAGGTTTTCTCTCAGAGGAGGTCCCACTGCAGGGTGGGAGACACCGAACCCAGCAGGCACAAGGTGTTCAATAAGGTATGACCAATCTCTTGGCTCTTCTAGGGCTTCAACAATACTCACTTCAAAATTCAGACTTTTGAAAGAGCCTGGATGAGGAGAAGCACTCCCTGAGCTGCTTTGGCTGTATTTGAGTGAGTTCAATTACATTTTTGGATGGGATTGGTCTCCATGCGACATCAAGCCTTCAAAGCCCCATAATTCCAACAAATCTCTTTGTTTAACTACTGAACCAACTTGGGATGAGCTCAGCTTGCTCCAGCAGCAAATATCATGTTTGTGTGGCCGATCTCCAAGGGAAAAGTGATGTGCTTTTAAAAAGGGGGAGGGGACAAATGAACCTGTTAGGTTTTTAACTCTGTGTTTTTAATTTCAGATCCCCTTCCCCTCACAGAGGGAGTTAGAGACTTTAATGTCTGGTTTAGCTGCCACTGCAAGTTCACTTTCTGTAAGGAGGTGTGCAATTTTCTCCTGATGTGAAGGACATGAAAGGCTGTGAGTTCAGGTGCTGGGACATCCAAGAGGAATTCCCAGCCCTGCCAGCATGGCCTTGGAAAGGAAGCCAGCCCTTCTTTCCCATGCCATGGTCTGTGCAGCTGCAGCTTCAAACCCATCGGCACCACCAGCACATGGCTTCTAAAAATCCCAAGGGAAAGGCTCTTGAATTGGATTTTTGAAGGTGTCAGGTGTGGAAGGCGCTGGGAGCAGCTGAATCAGGAGTTAAAGCCACTGCATTGCTGCCCTCAGGAGGATGGGCTGGCAGGAGGAGACCTGAACTAAGGAAAAGCTGGGTTATTATTCCCATACTTTCTCCCTTTATCTGTCTGTCTACAGATCCATCCTTTCAATCTTTCAGGCTTGTTTGCAGTTAGAAAAAATGGAAGAGTAGAAGATGAGTCTTATATTCTCCTTCATGATCTTCCCTGGTGCAGGCAGCAAATCCTCATCTGGAAGTAAATCCTCTCTAACCAGCCAGGATTGGTGGGTGACACCGTAGCATCCATCCCTCTCTGGGACTGGGTTGGAATTAGAGTAGCGAATCCCAGGCAGGAATTATTGATGGCGATATGCTGGGACAATTTTGGGATCTGTACTTGTGAACCAGCTCATAAATGGCAATAATGTGACAGAGCTGGAAATGAATTCAGCTGCTCTGTCATGTTTGTGATGGGCAGGAGAACAGGCAAAGAGCTGGGATTTTCCTTGGTATCTTTGTCCTTCCCAATGCCAGCGTTTCCTGAAGGGATCTTTGGGAAGTTCACAGGTGCATTTGTGCCCCACGAGGGAGATGGACACGTGGTACCTGCAGGAGGAAACACAGAGGCCTTTCCCATACGTTCAGGACATTGTTATTCCCTGCTCTCACTGCCTGCTCTGCCTGAGGGGAGTTTTGGGGCAAACACCCCCCTTTCAGCTGATCCATGGAGACCTGAGGGTGCTCCTCACCTTGCAGGATCAGACTTCTGGAGAAGGCTGAAGAGCAGGTTTCAGTCTTCCCCAGCAGGGTTTTGGGTTCCTGCCCTTGGTTATTTTTTTCTCCTGCAGTGGTTTCTCAAGGGAAATCTCCGAAAATATCCTGACCCCATGACTGATACCTGGAGGGAATGCAAGATAAGAAGGGTTTGCACACAGGGTGGGACCTCTGAGAGGATGAGTGGCAATACACCTTGAAGAAATAGGGATTTGCTCTCCATGCCTCTCAGGGAATTGCTTTCAGGCATTCCCAGGCTCTGGATCCTGCTGGTTGTGTCAATGCCCTGTGGCTGTCCCTGCTTCCCTCTGCTCCCTCAATGTGGCCAAATCTTCTGAGCCCCCTCAAACAGGGCATAGCTGAACATGACATGAGGTGCTTTTAATTTTGCTTTCACCCATTCATAGATTCTCCCTTGTCCCCAGTCCCTGGGAAACTCATTATCCTGAGCCTTTCAANTTTAGCCAAGTGTGAAGCAGCAAACACATCTCGGGGGAAGGGAAGGGAAGGGAAGGGAAGGGAAGGGAAGGGAGCTCCTCCACCATTTGCTGCATCTGCTCTTCCTTACATTGCTTTCAACTGGGAAGCCTCCTCCTGACAGGAATTCCAGCCCTGTCCCTGCCACTTTGGATCTGCATCTCTCTTAACTCACCAGCATGAATCCAATCTTGGGAAACTTCCATGATTTCAGGGTGCCAGGCTGGCCAGGTGCCATGGATAGACCAGACCCAGGTGGGTCATCCGTCCCAGCTAAAACATGTACAGTCAAACGGAGAGCAAGAATAGCCACAAAATGGAAGATTTCGGGGAATTTTTGCTTTCTTTTACACAAATTTTTTCTAAGTGCCACATCAGCTGAAGTAGCATCTAAAAAGAAATTAATTGTGTCTGCCCCATCCCTGGAAGTGTTCAAGAAAGGGCTGGGATCAACGTGTTGTAGTGGAAGGTGGGTGGAACAACATGATCATGAAGGTTCTTCCCAACCCAAACTATTCCATGATTCTCTGATTCCCTTGAAATCTTGCTGTATGTTAAAAACCATAAGGAGGTGGACTCTCTTTGAGTGGACACAGAAATAGTTTTGGGGTGTGTTTCTCTGCCCAGCCCACCTGTGGCTCTCAGGCTCATTTCACGTGTGTCTCCCTGCAGGTTTGGTCTGTTAATCACCATCCAAGTGCTGCAGCTCCACTTGCTCCAGCCTTTGCAGATATTCCTTATTTCCATCTGCAGAAATGCATTGCCTCAGTGATGGATGACACAGCGACCAGGCCAGCTGAAAAAAACCCCAAAGCAGGCATCTGTCACTGGGGAAGGCTCCCAAATTCTGAGTTTATCCCCCCAAAACGGTCTCATTTGCTGGGATCAGGGTGGTTGGCTCCCATTTGGTTGCCATTTCCGTCTGGTTGGCAGCGTGCAGGTGGAGAGGAGCCAAGTTTTCTCTGGAGATGACAGTTTGCTAACAGATGTCTAATGTTTCCCAACACAGTTAGGATGGGAATCAGGAGCTGGTTTAGCAAAGCTGAGCAGTTGGGTAATTGCAAACCTTTGCTCCTCACATTTTCTCATTTTTCCTCTTCAGCTGCCTGGGTAACATGATTATTTAATTAATATTTTTTTGTTGTTTGTAGTTTTAGGAGGCAAAGCTTGAAATATCTCTCAGTGTAATCATCATCCTAGGAGGCAATTGCTCATTTAAATGATTGGAAATCTCTAAGGAGCCACATGATTTCCTCTCCCCTTGGGCATTGCAGGCATTGCCCAAATACTTGGGCTGTGGCTCGTGCCATTTCAAAGGATCAGGACACTGGATGAGGGAATTTCCTCCCGAGCCCCCTGACTACTCTGGTTTCTTGCACATGGTGCCTGTCAGGAAGAGGAGGCTGAAGCCAGGCAGCTCCTCAGGAAGAGGGGTTTTATTTGGACGGAGGGGAAGCAGAGGTATTCCCAAGCCCCAGCTCTTCCATAGAAGTGAGGTTTCAGTAGGTTCTGTCATTCAAACCTGCAGGAAATTTTAGAGAGGAGCTTGGAGGCTCTGCAGGATGCTCCTGCCTATCTTGGACATCTCCTGTGCTGCTCTCTGAGGTCCCACCTGTCCCTGGAAGCTCTGCCAGGGTTAGTCTGGCGTAGGTGACAAAACCAAGTTTAAATGAGCAAAAAAGTCCCATTAGGAGCACACTGGGAATTGATTCGTGGCTTCCCACAAGCTCTTGTGCAAACCTCAGCCTTCATTTTAAAACTTCTTTATTAATGAACAGACTTCTTGTTTTTGTTGCTTTTCCCATTTTCTATCACCTGTTCCCTGTATATTTTGTGCACTTCCAGCTATGATTTTCCGGGCATTTTGACCTGGGGTGAGCAGCACAATTACCAAAATATCCAGGGAGGAGTCTTTTTAATTACACCTGATTCAACTAGAGATGATCAACCCCAGAAACCTCAGCATAGGAGGTTCAAGCCTTTTGTCTGTGCAGCTCCAGTGTGACTGAACATTCCTGTGATGCCACTTGTGCCTCCAAGATTGCCTGAGGTGTGTTCCCAGAACACCTATCATCAATTAATTTAGGGATTTCAACTCTCCCAGAGGTCAGAAAGGCATTTTCTCCTTTGGAAAGTCTCTGAGCACTGGCATAAGGCTGGGATTTACAATAAAACTGCCTTTCTGATTAAAGAACAGGATGGGATGAGGTTGTGGCATCTCCACAGTGCAGAAAATCACCCTGACCCGGCACAGGTGTATTTTTCCCACAAAGTCATGAGTTATTTCCACCTCATCCTGCACGAGTGTGGTCACACTGTCCCTAACACCCATCCCACCCCTGTTTATAGAGCTGCTTCCCTGGGCAGTGCCCCAGCCCTGAGCACATTGTCCAGAGAGGGGCTGGAGGCTCCTCCCTGGGGATATTGCAGAGCTGTGTGCACACACTGCTGTGCCCTGGGCTCTGGGATGGCCCTGCTGGGGCACGGAGCTGCCACCAGCTGTGGTCCCATCCTGCAAATATCCCAAGCACTCTGCCATGTCTGAGTGTTGCAGATCCTTTATCCTGGATGTTTTCCTACACACACACCAATATTAATATTCAAACTTCTATATTTCTTGGCACTGCCCTCCCAGTGCCTGGAAAGGGTCTCTTTGCTTTTGCAGGTGATAAAATAAAACATCACAGAAGTTTTTCACTGTAAATCTGTCGAGTGAGGAGCTCATGCTGCAAAACCTTGGGAGCTTCTGTTTAGGGAGCAGCACACTCAGCTTCAGAAATTTTGAGGGCAGGAGGTGAATTCCTTTTCTAAATTTCATGATGAGGATCATATCCCCAGTTTCTGATTGAGGAGATGGCTTGGGAATATTTGCATTTTCATTTTTATTGAAGATATTTTTCCTCCAGCTTAGCAGGGCTCAAGTGTATAACAACAGTTAGTTTCTAGGAATTTGGTGTTTAAGTGGGCTGGGACCTTTGTAGCTGGGAATAAAACAGAATTCCAATGTGGCTGTTGCTGGTGGGCATGGGAAGGCCTTGTTTGCTTGATTGTACACATGTTTTGGTTTCACTATATGTTTTGGGCATTTCTTTTGGGTTTTGGATGCTTTTTGCAATGCACCTAGAAAAAATGCATCCAATTTGTCTCATCTGCTTTGCTGCACTTGTATGTGCTCAGTACATCCAAGCAGTCTGTCAGAGGGAACTAGCCAAGAGGTTTCCAAAAGCAATCCCAAGAATGCTGCAAGTACATTTTGTAAGCAAAACAATGCATAAAACTGATTTTTTTTAATGTGTTCCAATGCAAATCCAGAAGATTTCAGCTTCCTGGACTGGAAGGGAGGTTGAAATTAGATGGTCTTGAAGGTCCCTTCCAACCCAAACCATTGTGTGACTCTTGACCTGAAATTTTACATCTGTTTGTCTGTTGGGAGGAATTTTTTCCATGCTGGGATTTCATCTTCCTGACAATTAGAAATAATTTAGCTGCTCATTTAGCTGGTCTGTACATCATGGAAATGAGGGGCATCTCAGTGCTCTGTCACCCCTGAAATGCTGGATCTGCTGTGCTTTACAAGGGGACATCTCAGTGCTGCTTCAGCAGAGGGTTTTTGGTGACAGGTTCGGTGTTCACCTCGTGATGAGCGCGGAGGGGTCGATGAGCAGCTGTGCCACACAAGGTTATCCCAAGTTCACAGCAGGCTCTGCTGATTGGGTTCCAAAGTGGATGCATCAGCAGCAAGGTCACCGACAGGATCTGGTGACAGCATAAATAATAAAGCAGAGCTGAAGTCATTTGTTGACAGCACCCCCCAGGAGAAAATTGTGCTTTATTGCATCAGTCTGGGGGCTTTCACATTTCCTGACTCCTATTTGCAGTTTTCCCTTTTCACTTGGGAAGTGAAGGGGTTTTGCTCTTTCTCACCCATTGTCATGGAGGTTTTAAATAAAAAGGAGGGGGTGGTTTGAAGGGAATCTGTCAGTAAATGAGCTCCATGCTGTTAATGAAGTAATCAGGCAGGGAATGTCACGAACCTGGACAGGTGGATACGGGAGTGGGATGGTGGCTCATCTTCCCACTGGTGTTATCCTGCACCAGTGAAGCCTCCAGTGATTCTGCTCTGTCTGTTAATTGCAAGATCTTACAGCTAAAATTAAGCCCTTCAAACCAAGCCAGCTGCCCTTTGCACCCTCCAGGCCTCCCTCCATAATCCAGCCAGCTCTTTTCCCATAAAGTCCGTGTCACCAGCAGCCAAAGGTCGGGCACACGCGGGGCTCTCCGGCAGCTGAGTGTCACATTTTGTGGAGGGGGTGGATCCTGCTCATCCATTTCCCCTCTGAGCCTTTCTAAAAATACCCTAAACCTTAACAAGGAGCTATTTTGGAGGAATCATGTTCATGGGGATGGTCATGGGAAGCTTATTTTGGCAGGCTTGCTTGGGTTGGATTTGCATGCTCCTTCCTCCAGGGCTTGGTGTTGTGAGCCAGTTGGACATGGGGTAAACAGAGAGCATAGGGATTTTGGGACCTCCTGGCTTGGGATGTCTGCTCCAAGTGAGTTTACAGGAGGAAAAGAAGTGAAGATATCCTTATGGGAATGTTGATCTGTGACTGAAGTCCTTCATTTCAGGCATTTGCCCACCAGCCCACAGCTCATCGGATCTGATTTCATAAAACCTGTCTGGGATTTCTCTCCAGGGACCTTTAGTGATCCTGCCACTTCCAATAAACATTTATAGAAACTGCTGCCAGCCCGTGGATAAGAGAGACTCCTAGGAGAGACTTTTATCTTCCAAAAATCCTTAAAAACACCAAAATACTCAATAACAAACCCCAGCCAGGAGAAGATGGATAGAAGATGCCCAGTTGTGGGCTTGGCTGGGTAGCGGAGCTGGATTCAGTGCCAGGCGTTGCCTTTGCACACTCAGTAGGGATGTTTGCTATTCCCCCTTGGAGGACTGTGCCTGTGGGAGCAATGTGGGGACTGGGAGCAGCACAATGCTGAGCTAGGGGCAGATTCTGAGAGCTGAGATGGAGGTGAGGCAGGTAAAGGCTGTCGCAGGCTGCCACAGCTCGGGGCCGGTTTCGCGCACCGCTCAGGTTTGCACCTCTAAGAAATTTCCGTTTTTTCGCCTCAAAACCTCCAGATATGAAGCCGAAGCTGCCTTCTTTGCCAACCTGAAACTGTCGGATTTCAACATCATCGACACCCTGGGAGTCGGAGGCTTCGGCAGAGTGGAGCTGGTAGGTGACCTCTTCTTCTTTGTGTGGCGTCCTGAAGTCAGTGCTGTGCTAAGGGCTTGGTTTTGATTTGTTACACACAAATAAGCCAGAGAGAAATGAGCTGATGGGATTGTGTAGTGAAGAAAGCTGACTTACATTGCCTGAGGAATAAAAAAAATGTATGAATAAATGCTTTGCAGTTGCCAAGAAGAATTTATGCCCTAGCTTGAGAGAGGAGCACACATCTTCTCTCTCTTAAGTGGTTTATGGCACTGATTGATGGCCTTTTAAAAACAACCTGAAGAACTGGGTGGCTGTTGAGTGCTGAGATTGGAAGAACAACCTAAAATCTTACTTAACCAAATCCAGAGTAACAGTAGGAAGCCTTTGCTATGCATTTTTTAGTCAGGTCTAGAGGTAATTCTACTTGGTTGTCCTCAAAGCTGTACCCAAGCACCTGAACCGTGACAACACATCCCAAAGAGGGACTTTTTTATGCAGAACTGTAGAGGGAAGGCAAAATCTGAGCCTGCTTTATGCCCTGCTTGGCTCTGGAGCTCTGTGGTCTCTGTTAAAGCAAAGCCTGAGCAGGAGGTGCCCCGTTTGTGACACCAAGGCAACCCAAAAACTTGGAGTAGGAAGAGGGAGTTGGCTTACACCACGGAGGAGCTGCTGACACCGGACACTCGTGCAGTATGTTAGGAACTCCTACAAGGAAGGCCAGGAAGGGAACAGGGTTACTGTTGCCACCACAAAGCCTCAGGGAAGTCTCCACTGTGTAAGGCTGTGGGAGCCAAAGGCAGCTGGGAATGGGGAAATGGGCAAAACGAGGTGTTTTGGTGATTATTTGTGATGTAAAGAGTAGATTTGGTGTTCAGAGCTTAACTTGCTCTTCCCTGTGGTTTATTCCTGGTTCTCCTGTATGGATGTGTGTGAAATAGTGTGGAGGGGAGAACATTGGTCTTTCCCTGGGTTTGGGTTTAATTTATTATTTCTTTGTTTGCAACTGCTGTTGGAAGAGAGTCATGAGAGCTCACCAACAGCCTGAGAAGGAGGTCCTTTCCCTGCTCCTGCTGAGGATGCTTTAGAGCAGGAGTTTAATCCAACCTCCCTTGTGAAGTCCCTCCATCCTCTACTGACAGCAGAAATTTGTCTCCTAAATTAACATCAGTTGGGGATGGTGGCTTCTCCACTGCATGGTGAGGGACCCACCAGACTGGGGCTGGGTCTTGTGAAGGCCTTTCTGGGGTTTGTTGCCATTTTTAAGGCTTTCTGACACCTCAGGGTGTTCCTGCGGAGGTGCATGGGTTTGCCTCCATGAGGGGTTGGTGGTGGGACCCTCAAAGCACAGCCTGGACTGTCCCTGGTGGCCATGGCCAGTCTGGGGCTGCTCACAGGATTCATGTGGAAGCTTTGAAACAACAGCTCCACCTTAGTGATGGGTGACACTGACCCAGCCCAGAGGAAGAGCAGGAGGGGATGGGCTCTGCCCCTTCAGTGTGCCAGCTCAAGTACAAATACTCAATTCTGAGGAGATGGTCACATCTCAGAAGCCTCCAAGAAGCCCTAGAGCCACCTGGTGTGGGAAAAACATTCCCATCACCTCCTAGGGGTTTTCTTCTGGGGTGGTTGCCCCCTCTCCAAGGTAGGAAAATGCTGGATAAGCTCAGTTTTTGTAGCTCTTAACTAACACTGAACTGCACACAGGTAAAACATATTTAGAAGTGCAGCTCAACACACCAGATTTTATTGTTTCTCTTCACCACAGAGGGAGATTTTGCTACAAACCCAAGAAAATATAAGTATTCCTTTCATCAAAGCTGAGCTTGGAATTGCTACTTCATGCTTCTCTCTCCTCCAAGAAAAATGCATTTCATTATTTTGGGCTGAAAATGTAAAATATATTGGAGGAATTGAATTTAATACCCAAACATGGAAGTGCAGGAATGTTCCTGGAAAACATTCACATTTTTTATGCTTTCCAGGAGTAAAAATGATAAAGTAAGTGCAGTACATGGCAAGGAGAAGGATTTTTATGGCTTTGGGCACGAAGCCCCAGGACAAGGGAGCAACTTGTGGTGTCTGTTGGGAAACTGGAATGTCTGGGGCTGGGTTTGGCCAAGAGGGAATAACACTCCCATTGGGCTGTGCTTTAATGTCCAGATGTAGTTTTCCTGACACCTCTGGGAATGCTGGTGGCTTGCAGAGGTTCCCCTTCCATGCACCCATGCACAAGGACGTGGCTTCTGGGTGAGACAGCCTAAAACACAAATTATTTTCAATTCCACGGATGTTACACCTTTTTGTCTTGCTTTTCCAGGCAGTTTTGTTCTCTGTATCTCAGAAAAAAATTCCAACAGGTTGGCATTGGTGTTGTTTGCTCTGTTTTTTTGGTGGCTTCCTGGTGCTTCTTCCAACGTGTCTTGTCCTTATGGATGTTCTTCACCCCCAAATTGACTTTTATCCAGGCTTCTCTCCAGGGAATAAACCATCCAGGGTTGGAGAAACCACAGGAAAGAGTAGGAGCAGACTTTTTGGGATGCAGCCACTATTTTTTGCAGCTCACCTTCTCTGCTCTAAGTCACTTGGGCACCTTCTGTGCTGGGATCCAGGTGCCTCAATGACACCCTGGGATAGTGAATGTCACCTCATGTGACAGGGCACAGGGATGTAGGTCAGGTGTCCCCAGCCCTCATAAATCATCTCTCCTGGCCTTTATTGCTCTTGGCTTTGTTCTTTAATTTCCTTTTCATTTAAGTCCTGTGCTTCTGATTGTCTGCCCCAGGTCAGCTCTTCTGGGTTTAAATCAAGATTATTTTTGACAGCTCTGCAATAAATACATTGGAGTAGCTGAATATCCGGGATTAGAGTAATTTTTCCATGAAATCAGTTCGTGTAGGTGATGGCTGAGCACGGGGAGACTAAAAATCAGCTCCTTGCCTTCTGCACTCCTGGATAACCCACGGCTCGGGACATCCAAGGCTGTCAGGGACATAAAGGCAGTGTCTCTAATTTGTGACTCTAATTCCTGGTTTCTACTTCCACCACTAAAAGTGTTCATTTCATTTCAATTCAGTGCTTCACTTTGTACAAAAACACTCTAAATTCCCTTGCTTTTCTCAAAAATGCTCTCAGCCCTCTCTGCCTTGACTTAAATAAGTGCCGAGTTGATAAGATTCTTCTTGTTTTATAATCCAAGCCATTAATGAAAGTTTTTTATATCCTAGACAGGCCCCCTTGAAGTCCTTTTGGCTTGGTGGTGGCCACAAAAAGCAGAATTCCTTTGCAGTGTGGAGATTAGTAAAGACAAACATAAAACCACGCACATAAAAAGTTCCAGCCATATTTTATGGGCTCTGTACAAGACCTTTTCTAAGTGGACACACTGGAATTTTTCAGCTTTATTTGTGTTTTAAAATCTGGCCCCAGCTTCTGAAGTGCAATCAAATCTATTACAGCCTCCAGCCTGTTTTGTAAACAAAGCCATTAGTGAATTAATTAGATAACGAGGAAAAAAAGGCTGCAATTGTCTTCTGATAGCCTGACAGATGCAGAATTCAGATATTTATTAGTGGAAATCTCCAATTGTGTCCAATTACCAATTCCAAAGCAAGCTCTCTGTCCCAGCTATTGCAAAGCTTTTTATTAGAAAGATCTATTTTCTCTTTGAAATCTCCTAATCTGGGGGTTTAATTGTCAGGAATAGCCTCAGGCTGGGCCAGGGGAGGCTCAGCTTGGACAGCAGCAGGAATTTCTCCATGGAAAGGGTGGTCAGGCCTTGGCAGGGGCTGCCCAGGGAGCTTTGGAGTGCCCATCCCTGGAGGTGCCCAAGGAAGGCCTGGCCGTGGCACTCAGGGCTCTGGGCTGGGGACAGGGTGGGGATGGGCACAGCTTGGGCTCTTTGGGCTGGGAGGGCTTTTCCAGCCTCAGGGATTCTGTGAATTCCTTGGCCTCCAGACTTTGTAAGGAATCAGCCTTCTGGGTGCCCTCAAGGGGAAGATTTGGGGGTTAAAGTGAGGGATTTGAGGTCAGGTACCTGAATAAATCTCAAACTCGTCTAACAATGTCACTCCTCCTGCTGAGCTCAACAAAATGCTGATTATGGTGATTTGACCCTTTTTTTCCCCATCCCATCCCATCCCATCCCATCCCATCCCATCCCATCCCATCCCATCCCATCCCATCCCAGCATATTCCCTTCTTCAGCATGTGCAGGATGCTGGGTTTTCATCACACAGTCAGGGGGGGCTGGACACTGCAGAGCCATATTTTAATTTTCCATGGATTTTGAATTCCTGTTGAAACGAAATACATCGTTTGTATGTGGAAACCCATTCTGGGGGTTGTCTGTTAATGGAAAGGGTCTTGGCAAAGTTTGGAAAGATGGGATGTGTTCGGAGCCCATCAAATATGGGCAGAGGCCGGGCCAGGATATGGGCTGAGCCACAGATTTCAGCTCCAGTTAGAAGCAGGAATAAGACATAAAAATGGATTTTATAAGGCAGACAAATCCAAACTGGGAAGCAGAGCAGGATCATGTATGGGGTTGTGTGGACTTAGGTCCATTTGATATTTCCAAGACCCCACATTGGTGAGTTTTTCCATTTCCCACATATTTTAGCCATAAAACCCTTCTTCCTCTATTTACTTTTTCTTGGAACAATTTTATGCATGAAACCCTTAACATTCCTCACTGCTTTTTAGCCTTTTGCTTCCAGACATTTCTGAAAAATAATGTTTACCTCTGGGCTCTATAGGAAGACACAGATTTTAATATATTTTAATATATTTTCCCAATATTTGCCCTTTACTTATAAAAAACTTGATTGTGTTTGTTGTCAAGCAGTGAAAAACAGTTTTCAATACTGGGATCAGGATGTGGCATTAAAGGGTTTTTAGCACAGTTGACTATTTGATTAAAAATTGTTTAAAGCTGCTTTTTAAAAGTGCATACTTAGTGTATAATTTTCTAAATTATTCTCCCGTAGAGTCCCATAGTGCTCCAGTTGTCACAGGATATTTAGTGCTTTCCCAACCAGTGGAATTGAGACTTTTCCAAAAAAAATAAGGTCACTGTCATGGAGAGTTTCCACCCTGCTGCCCACTTGCAATTAATTCTTGATTCATCCTTCAAAATCCATCCAACTTAAAGACTTCATTTTTACTCCATGGTTTCCATCTTCTCATAAAGTCACAGAATCCCAGATTGGTTTGGGTTGGAGGGACCTGGAAGCCCATCCAGTGCCACCCCTTCCATGGGCAGGGACACCTCCCAGTGTCCTAGGCTGCTCCCAGCCCCATCCAGCCTGGCCTTGGGCACTGCCAGGGATCCAGGGGCAGCCACAACCACTCTGAGCAATGTCTTAGGTAGTGTTTATTTAAGTCCTGACTTATTTTCCAGCCTAACCCAGCACAGCCTGTTCTGCAGCCAACCCAAAATTCAGGTGATGTTGAGCATGAGGTAGGGAGTGAGAACACCACAGGAGCTGCTTCTGATTTGGATGTGCAAATTATCCTTTCTGCCTAAGCCTTAATGGGGAGTGGGGCTGAATCTGGCCTTGAGGAGATGTGGAAAGTCCCTTCAAAACCCTAATCCCAGGATCCCTGAGGCTGGAGAAGCCCTCCCAGCCCATGGAGCCCAAGCTGTGCCCATCCCCACCCTGTCCCCAGCCCAGAGCCCTGAGTGCCACGGCCAGGCCTTCCTTGGGCACCTCCAGGGATGGGCACTGCAAAGCTCCCTGGGCAGCCCCTGCCAAGGCCTGAGCAGCCTTTCCATGGAGAAATTCCTGCTGCTGTCCAAGCTGAGCCTCCCCTGGCCCAGCCTGAGGCCGTTTGCCCTTGTCCTGTCCCTGTTCCCTGGGAGCAGAGCCTGAAGCCCCCCAGCTGCACAGAATATTTTTGTTGGGAATTCTCTCATCCTGGGAGAAGAGGAATCCATTCAGTAGGAAAAGCAGTCTGTCCTCTCTTGCTGGGCCAGGAGAAGTTCCTGCTTTGTTGGTGCAGCAGTTCAGCTGTCGGGATTAGGAGAGCTCAGCTTGCAAATGCTGCACTCAGCAGCAGCTGCTGCTATTTTTGTTGGTTTGACTGGATTGGGCTGGGAAAGATGGAAAATACAGGGCCTTGGGCATGCCCAGCAAGCTGAAGCACTTGGAGTTCAGCTCCCAAGTGCTGCTATTGAGTCAGTTGTTATTTAATGTAATATGGAAATAAATACCCATGTCTCACCAGAGCACGGATTTCTGGCTGCTTTCTGCCTGAATAATTCCACAAGAAACTTGTGGTGAGTGGACACCTTAAATCCCATCCAGTGCCACCCCTGCCATGGGCAGGGACACCTCCCACTGTCCCAGGCTGCTCCCAGCCCCATCCAGCCTGGCCTTGGGCACTGCCAGGGATCCAGGGGCAGCCACAGCTTCTCTGGGCACCCTGTGCCAGGGCCTGCCCACCCTCCCAGGGAACAATTCCTGCCCAATATCCCATCTGACCCTGCCCTCTGGCACTGGGAAGCCATTCCCTGTGTCCTGTCCCTCCATATGATTTATAGTAAATAGAGGCAGGGAAAGAGGAAGGATAAGAAACACACAGATCTTTTTCCACTGAGCTCTGGATTTTGTCTCATCAATATCCGTTTTCCCAGAAAGTCTAGAAAAGCATGGAGGTGTAAAACTGTATTTATTTATGTATAACTGTTAAAACAAAACAAAAAAAACAAAAAAAAAAAAAACAAAAACAAGGTAGAGGATTACAGAAAATAGCTAAAGGAGTGTNGAGAGCTCTGTGTGTTTTGGAAATTGCAGAAGTTTATAACCTTAAATCGAAACAACGATTTTGGAGTGATTTCAAAATTTTTGTATAATCTCAGCAGAAGCCACCTGTGATCCTATGAAACAAGGACATGGAAAAGAAAGAGAGGTTGGAGCTCTCCTTTTCCCTGCCTTTCTTTATCATGGAATCATGGAATGGTTTGGGTTGGAAGGGACCTTCAAGATCATCCAGTTCCAACCCCCTGCCATGGGCAGGGAAACCTTCCACTGTATTTATATGTGTCTGTATTTCATTTTTATATTAGCTGTGCATATGAACGTATATAATACATGTATTTTATATGCATTTTATATCTTTAGACAAAATTAAACATTTCATATTCTGTTTTTCTTCTACCTCCTGAGAGCCAAAGTCCCTGTGGCTCCTGTGGCTCCCTGGGTTTTCCCATCATGGTTGAAGGACAGGGTGCCCTTAGCAGCCCATTCTCATCTGCTCAGGATTAATCCTGTTGGATATTTTTAAATTAAAAAGTCCAGATGACTCTTAGATATTTTTTCTACTTCTGGAACGAGGTTGGGATTAGACATGGGAGTGATTTTCTATTAATTAACGTAAGCTTAATATTTAAAAAATAATGTTTGTAAGAATAATTGAAATTACCTGGAGTTCCCCATAAAAATAGCCCTCAAAGTCACCTCATTTGGCAGGAACACCAGAGCAAGGAGAGGACTCAGGCATGTTGGAAAAGGAGGAAAAGCCTCCAGGGCTTGTTTTCCAGGTGATCCAAAAAAAATAACCCAGGGGATTCTGTACCTGGACAGTTTTGGTGCATCAACACTTTTAATGCAAATTAATCCCCCTGTGGTTTCAAATTCCAACAAAACCTCTGCCTTCTGGAGGAGTGGGAATGGAAAATGGATCTGAATTCTCCCGTGGCATTAGGTCAAAGCCTTGCATTAGCTAATTGCAGCTGCCTGATTGTTCTATATTTAAATGTCTGGAGCAGCAAGAACATCATCAAACACCAAATAAACCCCAAATAAACCCCCTGCCTTCCACTTCCTCATGGAAATCTCCTTCCCTGTGCTTCTTTTGAAGTAGAGGAAAGCAGGAGACTTCCCCAGACTCTCCATCCCTGAAAAAAATAGTAATAAAATGAAAAAAAAAAAACCTTTTTCATGAGAAACACAAAAATTAGGTAGTCAAAATCCATGGCATTAAATAAGGGAACACACTGGGATTTATTCATAGCACCTTTTGTCCTGTAATATTGGAATTTATTCACCTGAGTCTCTACCAGTTGCTGTGTTTATTTTTAGCACTGATGTCCAGTACAGATTAATATAAGGAAAATAGGAATTTATGTTTCAAGTCAATTTAGAGTGCTAAACACCTATTTTTTTCTTTTTTTCATGGCCAAATCAACCAAGAAATGATCAATTTTGCTACTTCCAGCTACTTTCTTGATTATTTCTGCGTGTGGACAAGCTGATGTTAAAAAATACAGGCTGAAGGAGAACAGATCTGATCTGGAATATCTGCTGGGGATTTGCACAGGCTTTGGTGTGAATAACGTGGGTGGCAGCTGATGGTGCTTGTCCATCACCACATGGACAGGTCTGATGGGAAGCCAAGAAATCTGGATTCCCATCAAAAGCAAGAGGGATAAGTTCTCCAGAAGTTTATGTTCAGTCCTACCAAACCTTCATTTTATTTTTTTTTTTTAAGTTTTGGTAAATTCTGCTCAGCCCAGATTTCACCTTGATTTTCATCATGTCTTCAGTCCCTGCTCCCCTGATTTGATTTAGATGGGATAATAACAAATATTTCATTCAAACAGTTAAACTCAAGGCCATATATCATTTATTCAAAATGAGGTGTTAACAAAACCATAGAAACTAAGCCCTAACCCCAGACCAAAAATGCTTTTATCACTTCAGTTGGCCAAAAATGAAGAATTTCTTTGTGCTTTGAGCTGTGGTCAAACCAGTGTCACAGCAGCTCGAGGAACAATGGGGCAGCAGAGATGGGGGAAAATGTTTTGCTTTACTTTATGGAGATTGTTTAGGTCTTTGTGATGTCTCTCTCTGAAAATAAAAAGGTAAACACGGGCTTCATGCAAAGATAATAATTAGGAGGGTGAATTTCTGTGTGGGAAACAGGACAGTGCCTTTGGAAAAAGGAAAGTTCCATGTGGGCTTGGAAATGCTTGGGGCTATGGAGAATAAAAAGTCACAGATCTGACTTATATAGAGATTAAAAAATGTTTTAATGGTGAAAACATTGACCACAGATGGGTGGAGTCTCCTTTATCAGAGTTTATCTCTAAATCACCTGTAGTGCTGGTGGTGGAAATCCCTTTGCCTTTTGGGGTTGATTTCCACGAGCTCTGTGTGTCCCTGGGAATATCAGTGTCCCGGTTTGCTTTCTGGGGGTGCTGAGGATGTTTTCCTGACCCCTCCTTGTTTTCCTGACCCCTGAACCATGACATGAACAAAGCAGATGGATAAGAAGCTGCTCAAGGTCTTGGTGTGTGGCCTGGGAAGAGCACGGGGGAGAGTTTGGCCAACGCTCCCAGGGATGCCCAGGGTGGGATTGTTGGGGTGCCTGTGCAGGGCCAGGAGCTGCACCAGTGATCCCTGTGGGATTCCAGCTCAGCATATTCCATGATTCTACAAAGGGGCCATGCCATCCCACATTCCTGTCACCAAAACAATATAAAAATAGATGTTATATTCAATAAAGAATGATTGCGTGAATGTTGTCTCCTAACCTAAAAGGCAGGCTGGGTTTCTGATGGGGCTCAATGACAGACAAGCTGCTTCCCTGCTGGCAGAAGCCAAATTCCTGCAAGGAAACCAAAATAGAAGTTGCCAAATGGCATGTCGTGCTCTAAAGGGGGAAAAGCACTTAACTGGAATATTAATGTGAGCAGCTGTTGGGGGGATTGAGCAAACCCAGGGGCCTGGTGGGTCAGTGGTGGGCTTCCTGGGGTGGTGACGGAGAGCTTGGCCAGGATGGGAAGGGTGGCTGGCATCCAGCTGGCTTTGGGATGGGGACCTGTCCCTTGGGGTGGCTCAGGGTCCAGAAGTTGCCAGGGTTACACCCAGAGCAAGCAAACAGCTCCTGTCAGCCTCGTCCCAGGGAACCAGGCTAAAAATAGGGGGCAGAGGCTTAAGGTTAAAAGCAGAGACGTGCCCAGGCAGTGCTGCTGAAAAGCCAGGTCTGCTCACCCTCTGCAGGCATCCCAGGACTGCAGACCCCTGCCAGAGCCAGCACAGTTGGTGTGAGCTGTAGGAAAAGGCTTGTGGAAGCTGGGTGTTAACCAGCAACACCTCCTGATCCCAGAGGAACGCCCACAGTTGGCTTTTCCCAAAAAAACGTGCTTTAGAAATGGCTTTTTTTAGCAGTCAGCCAGGTACTCAGCAACCTGGATCGTGCTAGAGCGGAGCACGAAGAGGTGGGAGGAATTCCTGGAAGGCAGGGCGCTGTGATTGTAGGGGATGTTCCCTGTGTGTAACCCTGGCGCTGTGCTGCTGTGGCCCAGGTGCAGCTGAAGAGCGAGGAGTCCAAGACGTTTGCCATGAAGATCCTGAAGAAGCGGCACATCGTGGACACGCGGCAGCAGGAGCACATCCGCTCCGAGAAGCAGATCATGCAGAGCGCCCACTCCGACTTCATCGTCAGGTACCGCCCTGGGCCCTCCCCTGGGCCCTCAGCAGCCCGGGGAGCCACGCAGGGTCAGCCAGCCAGCACCAAAACCCTTCAGCTGCAGCTGCCCTGCGAGGAAATGGGGCTGTGCAGCACGAGGGATGTGCTGGGCAGCGCTGTCAGGAGATGTTCCACATGGAATCCCAGGATGGTTTGGGTGGGAAGGACCTGAAAGCCCATCTCATTCCACCCCCATCTCATCCCACCCCTGCCATGGGCAGGGACACCTCCCACTGTCCCAGGCTGCTCCCAGCCCCGTCCAGCCTGGCCTTGGGCACTGCCAGGGCCTGCCCACCCTCCCAGGGAACAATTCCTGCCCAATATCCCATCTGACCCTGCCCTCTGGCACTGGGAAGCCATTCCCTGTGTCCTGTCCCTCCATCCCTTGTCCCAAGTCCCTCCCCAGCTCTCCTGGAGCCCCTTTAGGCACTGGACTCACCATCAAGAATTTACATGTGTCTATATAATGACTTGGCATTTGTCCTGCTCCAAGTTAATTTTCCTTTTCCTTCCCAATTTCCGAGTTTTCCTTTCCACAAAGGGAAGCTGGAAGGCAGGGCTTCATCTCCTGGAATCACACACTGCCATGAGAATGAGCTGCTGTGTCCAGTGTTTTTCTTTAGGGAATATTTGATAAATCCAGTTCAGCATCCTGGGCAAACACACTGAAACCATACCCCTGCCCCAAGCCTAAGCAGGTCTCCAGGCAGTGAAATGCAGTGCCAGGAATTTTTGGTTGTTTTCACCCTAATCACAACATTCCCTGGCTTTTCAAGGGCTGTGAGGAACAAGAGGAGGTTCTTTGGATGCTGTAGGGTGGAGCAGTGGGGGCTGAGGATCTCTGGAGCCACCTGAAAGGGCATCCAAGCCAAGGCTGCCTCACTCCCCCCTCAGAGATTCCTGGAGCATTCACCAGAGGAGATCAGCCCTGCTCCCAGAAATCGCTCAGGAGACACAAACAAAGCCAGGGTGAAACCAAAGCCCTGTGAGAAACCCAGAGGGCAGCCCGTGGCCAGGATGGTCACTGAGGGGGTGTTCCCTCCCTGGCTCATCCCTGGGCTTCCCCTGGAGCCCACGGCTTCTCCTCTGATTCATGGGCGACAACTGCAGCCTGACCCTGCCCTTCCCTGGGCTCTTGGGTCCCCAAACATCCCCTGCTGCCCAGGCCAGAGCCAAATATTCCCTGTGGGCTGTTGTTTTTGGAAGGCTGAGCTGTTTTGGGATGAGGGGAGGTGCAGGGACAGTTGCCACCACTGCCAGAAGCAGCCCCTCCTAAATAAAGCCAGAGCTGCACACACCTCTCAGTGGAGCCACTGGTGTTCATGGCTAAGAAATCCTTCTCCATTCCCACTTTTCACACCTCAGCAGGGAAGTACAACCAACATGTGCTGCCTTCTCCTGCCATATCACACAGTAATTCCCAGTTTTACAGTAACAACCATCCCTGAGTTATATTTAATACCTTTTGCTAGAAAATATCTGGTTTATCAGATTTGGTATCTGCTTCCTAAAATTCCTTCTTTCTATGCTAAAATTATTCAAACCTGTTTATCCCCTCTCTTGGATCAGCTGGGATCATTTTTGGGGGAGTGAAATGGGCAGAAATTTGAACATTTCAGTAGATTAATTGAATTTTGAGCTGATGGGTGAAAAGTGGGTTTAAAATGATCTTGGAGCAAGGACACAACCCCTGGGATATCAGAATGGGAAAGGCAAAATTCCCAGAGAACTTGATTGTTTTCTTAATTCATGGTGAAACTGTTGGTTAAAAAGTCTTTGAAGAATAATTGATTTTGGTTAGGAAAGTGAATTAAACCAGGGAAAAGGAGCAGGAGAGGCCAAGTAGCTCTAAATAAAATTGATTCTTAGATAAACTAAAAGTCAAACAGAACAAAATGCTCGGGGTTGGATCAGGGGCCAGGCAAGTGCTGAGCAGTGCAAATATTTAGATGAAAAAGGAAATACATAAAAAAGGTATTCAAATATTGTGACATTTCAAACTTAAGACTGAAAAATGCCCTTTCCTCGTGTATAAACTTTATGCTTCCATGACAGCTGATAAATAATATTTGATGATTTTTTTTAATCTGCACACTTTAGGTCAGATTTGATGCCCATAAAATTTTCAGCAGGGCTGCCTTAATTAGAGAAAATATTTCAATAGCATTTAAATTACCAAGCAATTGAAAACATGAAATTACATTTGGATTCTTGGAGTTTTCTGTAAATCTTAATGAAGATAAAATGTGTATTAAGAAAAATTATATTTTATGCAAGTGGCAAGAAATAAATGGGGGATTTTTGTTAAACTCTTAGATTTTATTATTATTTAATGGTCTGTTATAACTGACCATTTTTAATATATACATACACAGTTCTACATAATATAAATACATAAATAAATCTTTAAAATATAAGTATAGTATATATTAAATAAAGTATATTTGTATATACATATACAGTTATATGTAATGATGATGTTATAACTGAGGTTTTAAATGTCAACACAGAGCAAGCAAATAATATATAAAATAATAATTCCAGAGTAAGGAAAGATCTGAAACACTGGCTTGTTTTTTTCCTTCAAATTTTGTGGCTGCAAATATTCCCTTTTAGCCACAGAATATTCCCCAAACCGAGCAGACTCAGCCCCAAACTCCTGCTGACATCACAGCTGCTCCTGCCAGGATCTTTTTTGTGTCAAACCTGCCAAAAAGTAGAGTGGAGAAGAGCTGCTGGATGCTCTGGGAATACAGAGAGGAGCCAAATGTTGTCTGGAATCCCGATGGGAAAGCACCTGGGAGCCAAGCTGGATCTTCATATTTAACTGTTCACTGGGAGCCTGGATGGATAAACCCACAGGTGGAACTGCAATTACAAAAGCAGCTGAACATTAAAATTAAGGAAAATGAAGAATTCTGTGGTTTTTTTTGCCATAGTTATTTATTTAAACACATGTATAAATAAATTTAATTAATATCATTAGCTAATAATATTAAACACAGAGCATGGATTTTAGGGCACAATTTAAGACTCAAGGATGGGTTCACATAACCTGGGCCATCCCTTGAGGCACTTTTTCCTCCACATTCCTTCCTGGAAGAGGAAGAGCACTTTCAGCTCCCTGCATGTCAGTGGGTGCTCTTTAAACCCTGCCAAGCCAAAATTTAGTGCTGGGATAATGGATTTATTTAGGATGTTTTGGTTTGTCACCCACAGGCTCTACAGGACCTTCAAGGACAGCAAGTACCTGTACATGCTGATGGAGGCCTGCCTGGGCGGAGAGCTCTGGACAATTCTCAGGGACAGGTGAGCTGGAACAAACTTGTCCTACACAGTGGAATGTCTTCTAATGCCACAGAATCCCAGAGTGGTTTGGGTTGGAAGGACCTGAAATCCCATCCAGTGCCACCCCTGCCATGTCAGGGACACCTCCCACTGTCCCAGGCTGCTCCNATCCCATCTGACCCTGCCCTCTGGCACTGGGAAGCCATTCCCTGTGTCCTGTCCCTCCAGATCCTTGTCCCCAGTCCCTCTCCAGCTCTCCTGGAGCCCCTTTGGGCACTGACAGGGGCTCTGAGCTCTCCCTGGAGCCTTCTCTGCTCCAGGTGAGCACCCCCAGCTCTTCCAGCCTTTCCTCCCAGCAGAGCTGCTCCATCCCTCTGAGCATCCTGGTGGACCATCTCCTTGGTCTCCTCTGGGCTCTCTCCAGCAGTGATGGCACAGTTCTTAAATCACAGTTTCCCATCCCAGAGCTTTTTCCATCCCTGTGTTCGCTGCCCACCCTCTGTGAGTGTGAACAGCAACACCCAGCTCTGCCAAAGGGACACTGGGAATCAATATCTGTTCATATTTATCGATGTTTATGGCCCAGCCAGGACTGACAGTGATGAGCAGGAGGACACCAATAGCTGTGCAGGGGATGTTGGCCCAGATGTCCCATTTTACACCAGAGCTGCTGATCCAAGTGGGAGTCAGGATCAAATCCACAGCCTGCCAGGAGCACTGTTCCATCAGGATGAAGCAGTAACGTGGAAAAAAAAATATTTAGGAAAGCATGTAATGCCCAAAAAGCCACAGTTCCTGCCTTGGGAGGGCTGACCTTGGAGTGTTTGGGGTTGGTGGGATGTGCCCATGGGGCAGGAAAAGATGCAGGGAATTGTGTGTAACTCTGGAATAGGCTCATCACTGGAACATGATTCAATTAAATTAAGAAAGATTAATCGGAAAGCAAAGATGTAATTGTCTTTTAATTCCCTGGAACAAATGTTTTTAGGTCCTCCTTTTCCCAACAGGCTTTTCCTCACTCAAATGTGAGCTGGAGCAAAGTCAGCAGGTGCTGGGTGGGATTTTTCCTGATCTTTTGGCAAAGCCTGATAATTCCATCTTTAATTCTCTGGGATTCAAACTGAGGTTCTGCTGCCACCTAGCTTAGACACCCTCCTGGTCTCAGCCAGCTCCCAGCAGGCAGGGGGATGTGGCTTTCTTTGGAAAACAGGTTTCAGCAAACTACTGAAACAAGGATCCAGAGGTGCAATTTGGAATTTGCATGAACACTTCAAGTCCCAGTCAAGCAGCTGTGATTTTCCTGCCTTTTGTCCCTGTTGGGAATATTAATACAGGACTTGTTCATCTCCACTCCTCAAAGGAGCTTTAGCACTCAAAATCCAAAGATTATAATTAGAAAAACACCCTTTTTGTTTACAAGATAAGGATCTCTTAAGTTTTTATTTCTAAATTACAGAATGAAGCCCAAAATATTTTAAGACATCTAATCACTTTATGCCCCTTTCCCTCCCTCCTTTCCATAGGGGTTCATTTGAGGATTCCACCACCAGGTTTTACACGGCATGCGTGGTGGAGGCTTTTGCCTACTTGCATTCCAAAGGGATCATTTATAGGGACCTCAAGCCAGAAAACCTCATTCTGGACCACCGAGGTTATGCCAAACTGGTGAGTACCTGCACCACAAAGTTGGCCAAAAAAAGTCACCCCAGCTCCCAAGACAGGTTTGGCCAGAGAGGGTGAGGAGCAAAGTGCACCCACAGGGTGCTGAGGGGAGATCAGGGCAAGGGGTTCTCATCCACCACCCAAATTTTGCCCAAATTCCAGCAGAGCTCAGGGTATGGCTGAGCTGAGGAATGCTAATTCTGGCTTGGAATTCAGATCCATGCTCCTGGAATGTTGAGAAAGAGCATCAGGAGAAAGCCACCCAACCGTCTTGGAGCTACTGAAGGACTAAAAGGACCTGGAACAGTTGTCAGGTGTGGGTGGGACCTGGGAGTGGTGCTGGTCTGTTCAGGGCCTTGGTGTATCAATCATAAAGCCCCTCAATGCAAATTATGTTAATGTTAATTATGAGCTGTTATGGCAAGAAATGATTACTGTGAATTGCTCTGGTGGTGTTGCTGAGCTGTGGCCAGTACAGCTTCTGCTCTCCAAGGGCCACTGTCCCAGGCTGCTCCAAGCCCTGTCCAGCCTGGCCTTGGACACTTCCAGGGATCCAGGGGCAGCCACAGCTTCTCTGGGCACCCTGTGCCAGGGCCTGCTCACCCTCTGAGTAATTAATTCCTTTCCAATATCCCTTCCAACCCTGCCCTCTGGCAGTCTAAAACCCTTCCTTGCTCATGTTCATTTAAATTTAAAAGAAAAGCAAAATAAATCAACCTTAGCTGTGAGTGATGCAAAGTCCCAACCCCCAGGAAAGTCTCAGTGCTGGTGTTTGCTTCCCTCATGGGATTATTCCTCAGCATAAATCAGCAAAAAGGTCACTGTGGTTCCCTGGTCCTGGGACGACCCCTGATGTTTTAGTTAGGAGAAAATTCCCAGGAATCCTCCTTTCTGCCTTGCTTCACTTCAAGAGTGAAGTGACATTCCCTCTGATGCCCTGCCCTGATGTCCCTCTGCTCCTTCCCCCAGGTCGATTTTGGCTTTGCAAAGAAAATAGGATTTGGAAAGAAAACATGGACTTTTTGTGGCACCCCGGAGTACGTGGCCCCCGAGATCATCCTGAACAAAGGTCACGACATTTCGGCTGACTACTGGTCCCTGGGAATCCTGATGTATGAGCTCCTGACTGGCAGGTATGGGCATCGAAATTCATCCCCACAGCTCTGCCCTTGTCACCCTGATTAGGCCAGGGGCAGGTCAGGCTGGCCTGTGCTGGGGCAGGGAACTCCCTGTTGGCTTTTCCACTCACATTATCTCAGTTTGGCCCTGAACGGGCTGAACACGATGGGAACAGGACAAGGGTTCACACCCAGCTGCAGCACTGGAAAGGATGAGGTGGGTGGGTCACCATCCATCCCTTCCCTTCCTAATTTTGGGATATCACTGCTGCTGTGGGCAGTGGTGGCTTCCTGGAGCTTCCCCACCTCACCCCCATGGCTCACTGCCCATCCCCTCCACCTGCCCATCCTTTGGGGTGGACACAACCCCCTGCTCCAGGGAAAGCCAGTAAATCCCCGCTGGAATCAGGTCACATCACACCAAGATAAGCCAGGGAGTTGCTCAGAGCCTCCTGCCTTGAGCTGTTGGGACATGGCTGCCATGGGAAGAAGAGGTTTAGCATGGAAAACTTCTGTTTGGTATTTCCCTTCAGCGAACAGCCCTGAATTCCAGAGCTCCCTGAGAAATGGTTAAGATCATAGGAAGCAAAGCACTGCAGTTATCTACCTTTTCTCATCTGGTTGTATTTTATCAGTCTTCAATGCTGTTTTAAAGACAAGTTTTTAATCTTCTTTACTTCCCTGTCCCCTCTGAAGTCCCCCTTTCTCAGGCCCAGACCCCATGAAGACCTACAACATCATATTAAGGGGAATAGACATGATCGAATTTCCAAAGAAGATTGCCAAAAATGCTGCTAATTTAATTAAAAAACTATGCAGGTAAGTGGATGGAACAAAAACATAAAAAGCCTTGATGCTGTTTGCTAAGAAATGAGCTGTTCGGCAGAATGAAGGAAGTAACCATTTGTTATTCCTTTTACAGGGACAATCCATCAGAAAGATTAGGGAACTTGAAAAATGGAGTGAAAGACATCCAAAAGCACAAGTGAGTGTCTTCTCCAGCAGCCATCAGCTCCAACCCTCAGAAAGAGGCATTTCAAACACCTCCCTTTTCTCCTAAAACCACTTTCTATCCATAATGGAAATTCATCCTCCC
Organism: Climacteris rufus; assembly: GCA_013398175.1. Lineage (NCBI taxonomy): Eukaryota > Metazoa > Chordata > Aves > Passeriformes > Climacteridae > Climacteris > Climacteris rufus. The sequence continues at coordinate 347,642 of VZRZ01007691.1, forward strand.
TTTTGGTCCCATGGGAGTGGTTAAATGATGCCTTAGGAGTTTAATGGGATAAGAACAAGGGAGAGACCCCTTCTGGGAACAAGTTCTCTCATCCATCCATGCTGGACCTGCTCTTCTCCCATCCCCAAAGCAACAGCAATGGATGGGATGGATATTTTTGTGGGCAGGTTGAAGGCTCAGCCCAGGGCTCATCCACCCACCGTGAGGAACCCCATGAGTGGGACACCCTTGTGCATGAATTTGGGAGTTAACCCAATTCCATGGGAAAACAAGGACATTATGGGTCTCCTGTGGGAGGGCTTGGCCCTTTGGAAGGGAGGGAGCAGCTTCCAGGGCTCCTGCAGCAAGGAATGGTTCTCTCCTGAGCACTGCCCCTGGTCTCACCATGGGGTTGCTGCACACGCTTCCTTTTCCATCCCGAAAAACAGATGATGGGAAAAATTCCAAAGGGATTTTGTGGGAGATGAAACCTGCTGTGTAAGCAGCTGACTTTTCCTTTTGTGCTACACGTGCCTAACTGTTGGATTTTCCCTCCCTTCAGATGGTTTGAAGGCTTTAACTGGGAAGGGTTACGGAAAGGGACGCTGACACCTCCTATAATCCCAAGTGTAAGTTTTCCTGTTGCTATTTTCTCCTTCTTGGCCACTTCCTCAGGAATGCTGTGAGCTTTGGGCAGTGGTGCTTTGGCTGAATTGGGAATAATGTGCTTTATTTCTTCTGGAGATGCTTGAAGAAGTCACTTCAGGCACATTCCCAGCTAAACTTGATCCCTGGGCAGGCAGTTTGAGGAGGGAACAGCCATGGAAAAATCCTCTTTGCAGCACAAGATCAAGGCAGGATCACTCACTCCAATACATTTTCCTCTCAGCTGCTCCACTTGTTTCTTCATCACTTTTCCCATTCCAGTGGAGAGCTGCCACTTCCACCCCTTCTCTCAGATGTGTCCTCTTCTTTTCTCCTTTATTCTGCCTCCCTTTGGAAAGGCAAGTGGGATTTGGATGCCATGTCCCTTTCCTTTGGTGCTGACCTTCCCTTCTGTCTTGTCTTTTGTGCCTCTGCCCCTGTGTTCCCTGCCTCCATGTCCTACATGAAAAGCCCTGTTGATGTTTAACCGGGCGCGGAGGGACAGCTCCACTCATTTTCCTTTGCAGCAAAGCCCTTCCTTTGATGTCTTTGTGAGCTCTCTGCCCACAAAGCCCGGCAGCAAAGGGAAACCAAACAGGATTAGCTGACAGAAATTACCTTGGCCCCTTGTGTCCTGCAGCCTCCCCTCCTTGCTGCAGCTTAATCCCTGTGTGTGCGTGCCTGTCCCGCGGGACCGGGGGAGGACGGCACGGGAACGGTGCTGAACTGCACCCAGTGCTCCGTCCTGCAGCTCCTGCAGCAGGGCAGGCACAGCTCCAGGGCCCAACCCCATCCCAAAGTTTGCTCAGTGAAACAGCAAGAGGGTTTCCCATCCCCCACCTTGTGCCCCGTGGGATGCAGGAGCTCCTGGCAGTCAGTGGGAGAAAGCAGCACTTGGAAAATACCTCCCTAAAGCAGGATGCCCAAACAACACAGGAATGTTCAGAGATCAAAGCTGGGAGTGCTGGGGTTTTTTCTGTTAAGATCAATGTACAATCCTGGGATGGTTTGGGTGGAAAGGGACCTTAAAGCCCATCCAGTGCCACCCCTGCCATGGGCAGGGACACCTCCCACTGTCCCAGGCTGCTCCCAGCCCCATCCAGCCTGGCCTTGGCCTCTTTTTAATCCCTATTAATTTGTCAGCAGGACCACATTTCAAGTCAGGCAGTGAAGTCAAGTTTGCTCCTTTACATCCAGTTGCAATCCTGCTTTAGGAATGCAGGATGTCTGTGTAGCCTGAAAACACCCCAGGATGTTTTCCTAACTGGTTTTAGTGGATGTTTATTTTAGTGGGAGTATTTCCAATACTGCTCTTACCCCACATAGTAAGGCTGCCCGGAGTAGATGGGAGCATCCCATCCCTTTCCAGAAGAATCCTTCTTCCAGGGCAGCTCCATGCTGGCAGTGGCCTTAATCCTGATTAAACACAGCTTCTCCTTTCTCTCAGCTCTTGGGAGTGGTGTCCCCTCCAGACCCACTCCTGAGATCCCCTCCAAACCCATTCACTGGTGAATCTTTTCAACCTCAGAGCCATCAGTTCTGCTTGTTTTCCTCCAGTTCATTTTCCACAAGTTTTTTTGGCACAGCCACAACTGCCACAAGGGGAAAGGACCCAAAGGACCCAGCTCTGGGGGCAGACACCCATTTTTCCTTCATTCCACCTCTCCCCATGAGTTGGGAAGCAGCCAGCAGGGCCAAACATACAGATTTCCTGCTTTTTTTTTTTAAGAAAAAGGCTTTTCCCAGCTCTTTCACTCCCGTTTGTTATGTGGCACCACCAGTGAGGCATTCAAAAGCTGCTCCTGAGCTCTGAACCCATGGGATTTTTGGAAAGATCCCAATTCACAACCTGCTGCTAGGACACTGCTGAGCCTCGACCCCACAGCTGGAATCTGGGATTTGAGTTCTCCTAAAAAGCTTGAGACTCTTCCAAAGATGAGCTGAGGAACCAAAGGGGGAAGGAGCACCAGCAAAATAAATCCAGTTAATTTCAGAAGGAATTTCAACTCCTAAGCTTTTGTCGGGTGGGTTTATTTTTCCAAAATGAGTTGGGTATCCTAATTTCCCCCAAGGTGTGTTCAGCAGCGTGGGCAGCACATTAAATTTAGAGCTGGAGCTGGGGCTCCTGTCTTTTCCCAAGGCTTAGAGCAGCATCCAGCATCAAAGGGGGATCTCCTGAGGGTTGGCAGGGCCAAGTGCTGGTGCTGCACCTGAGCTGGGGCAACCCCTGGAGTCAATCCAGGCCAGATACTGGGAAAAAATATTCCCTGGGAGGGTGGGGAGGCCCTGGCACAGGGTGCCCAGAGAAGCTGTGGCTGCCCCTGGATCCCTGGCAGTGCCCAAGGCCAGGCTGGATGGGGCTTGGAGCAGCCTGGGACAGTGGGAGGTGTCCCTGCCCATGGCAGGGGTGGCACTGAATGGGCTTTCAGGTCCCTCCCAACCCAAACCATTCTGGGATTCCATGATTGTCATTTGGCCCCTGGCTCAAGCTTTTTCACAAATGGAATGACTAAAAACTACAAGCGTTTTCCTGCCTTAGGTAAAGCTTAAAGTATGGATTTTCCAGTAAAACATTCTTGATTTGGGGCTGGGGAGCTGCTGGTTTGCTCTTGTATTGTTTATTTTTTTTTAAATTGTATTGACTTTATCAAGTCCTCATTGTAAGAAAAGTTCCACTCACTGTCATAAAGCAGAAAAATCAGAAATTCTGGAGCCACGGTTGATTTTTATCTCATTATTTCCAAAAAAGAAACGTGCTTGGCCTTCATCCTGGGAAGATGGGCTTCTCTGGAAGGATCCTGAGGCTGAGCAACACTTGACAGGAGATTTAAAGGCGGCAGAGCTCAGCTCAGGATCCTGGAGCCAGGAATGGGAAATCCCGGGCTCTGGGAGGCTTTCCCAAGCCTTTCCTGGTGTCCTTGTGCCACCGGGCAGGACAGCTCGGGAGGCTGGGGGAGCTGTGGGAAGCTGTGGGTGCAGCACTTCCCTGGCTTGCTGGGGAGTCTCTGGGATGGAGGGGGAATGTCAGCCCTGGGGTGATTGTCCCCTTCTTGTCGCTCTTCCCCCGCAGGTCGCATCCCCCACGGACACAAGCAACTTTGACAGCTTCCCAGAGGACAGTGACGAGCCACCCCCTGACGACAACTCAGGATGGGACATAGATTTTTAATGTTCTTTCTCTTACCTGCTTCTGCCTTGCTGAAGACAGCTTTTCCTGGGACGTGGCTGCCAGCAGGATGGGAAGAGCGGAGCTGGGGAGGATTCGTGCTCGGGGTCACCATGATGCCTTGATTGATGCTGCTACAGTAACTCCAGTGGCATTAGGACTTCTTGCTTAGTGACAATAGTGCTCTCCATGTTTTCTGTTGGAACATAACCTGGCGTGGACATGGTGGTCCTGACACAGAGCCTTGCAGCGGCACAGAAACGCGTTTGCTGCCGTTGCAGAGATCCCGCTGCACTCTTAATTGTCAGAGTGGAGAGATCATAGAGCAAGAGGCACTTAATTCCAGCTGCTTTACCAGTAGGATCAGTAGTAATTTATTAAGTGCTGTAGCTACTCCAGTGCAGAATTTGGGCTGTTCCCACCCTCCGAGCTCCGCGGGGCAGCGCCGGAGCCCAGGAGGACCACGGGCAAAGAGTTCCTGTCAAAGCAGTGGGGAAATGTGTCCTTCTCCTTTCCTAGCAGTGCTCCCGACGAGACTGAATGTTACCTTTCCTCTTTGTTTTGGAAACATTTTTGTTCAGCCTGGTCAGGCAAAAGCACAACTGCTCTAGATGCTGTCGAGGCAGGTTTGGGTCGCTTCTCTCACACGGCAGCGCTGCCTTTGGGCTTTCAGTTTTCCTTTCCCTTGGTACCAATTCATGCCTGCATGGAAACCAAGAATCATGGAATGAACCCATTTTGCATCTATTTATCCATTTCACAGTGCTTTAATCATGGTCCTGTGATTGAACAAAGCAGGTCAAAGCAGGTCCTGTGATTGAACATTGAGCAGCCCACCGGTCTGAGTGATTAGGCATGAAATTAAGGACAACTTTGATCTTTTTAGAACCCAAAGGGAAAACATCAGGCCTGTGATGTCCTTTAGAGGTGCTATGTCCATCCCTCACCTGGGAATTGTCAGTGAACCACCCTGTCAGGAATATGTAGCAGAGGCTTCGTTCTCCATCTTGATGGTTCCGTGTCTCCGTGTCTGCATCTCTCCGTGTTTAGTGCAAGGATCTCATGAAAGGAAAGGACTGGGCCAGACTGCTGGCTCTGATGTATTGCCAGTAATCCCAATGCCTCTCCAGGCTGAGGAGCTCCACAGGGAAGTCAGTGGAATTCAATGGAAAATGGATACAGGATGCATCCCTGCGAGGTTTCCGTGTCTCCCGTGTCCGTAGTGGCCGTGTTTGACACACAGGGATGGCAAGAGCCACCTGGAGAAAAGAACTGGGGAAAGGAGGATTATCAGGATATCCTTTTCCCTCATTTCCACTGCTTTTCCTTTGCTCCTCTGGTTTGTAAAGTGCAACAGAGGAATCCCGTCCTGGGCGCCCGTTTGTTGTGTACACACAGGGCTAAAAGTTTATCCCAACATCCAACAGGAAACATCAGCTCCTGGTCTCTCTGAGAGACCCTGCCCCAGAAAATCACAGAATCATGGAATGATGGAATGGTTTGGGTTGGAAGGGGGGAACCTCATTCCAGGCCCTGCCATGGGTGAGCAGGTGCTGCCCCGTTTCATCTCAGCTGCCACGAGCTGATAGTGTGGAAAGATCAAGTCTTGCTGAAAAGGACTTTTGCCCAAAAATGTCTGTTTGAACAGTAAAAAATTCCTTCCCTGATGCTAAATCCCAACTCTTTGGCTTGTTCTTAGTGAAAGGATTTATTTCAAAGGGTATTTTGGCAGCCTGGACCGTGTCTGCTGTTTGCCAGCCAACACGAACGACACCTTTGGAATCTGTCTGTGGCACTGGAATTCCTTCCCAGTTTTCCAAAGGGTGGGGCAACATCTCCAGCACAGTCACTTCAGGTTATTTCTGCTGTTCTTTAACCATTGAAACTTTGTTTGCCTTCCAAACCATAGGGAAAAGGCAGCACCCGCTGGCTTTTCTGCCTTTATCCGAGGGATGGGCAACACTGAGAGCCGAGGCTGAGCATGAGGGCTACAACATTCACCAGGCATCTCAAACAGGCCTAGCAGCCAAATTTCTTCCCTCACACGCCCCTGGATTTTCACTCCATGGGGACAACTTTCTGTAGGAATGGAGAGAGGAGTTTGTCCCAGGCTGGTGGCACCAGATGCAGCAGTTGGCAGTTGCCAGGAGGAAAAAGCACCACAAGGATTTGGGGGGCAACCTGAGAAGGTGACAGGAAGGAGGGTCTAGAATGGGCTGAGGAGTTATTTTTCTTTTCCCTGTCCCTTTTTTCCTTGTGCCAGGCGTGGGAATTGCCACCTGCAGTGTGCACTGTACTGAATCTGAGTTTATTTTGATATCAAACACCTCACTCGACTTCCACGGCCTCTCCTGAGCATTAACACTTAGCCTATGTATATGATAAGCCTTCAGTTATAAGTAATATATTTAAGTTGCTTTATATATATATATATATATATATATATTCACAACAAGGGATTGCCTCTGTGTTTCCACCTCCTGTCCTTATTTCTTTGTCTCCTTCCCTAACCTATGGGACGACGGCGTTTTTAGGGAAGGGGGAATGGGCTCCCGTGTTTCCAGAGGGGGCTGGGATTGGTGTGGCAGCTTCTCCTGGAGCTGCATTACCCACAGCAAACCCTTCTTCAACAGCAGGACCACGAGCAGATATTGCTGTAAATAGGTATTTTCGTGTCGATATTTTGTGGGTCACTCAGAACTTTCTGTTCTTTTCGAGTTCCATGGCATTATTCCTTCATTTTCTTATTTGTAATGTAATGTTTTTAGCTCAAGGTAGACTTGAATTAATGTCATATTTGTCAGTATGATTGAACTTTCTGTCGACTGTCCTGTTCACTCATCTGTCCCATAGTTTTAGAACATCACTGGCTATCTGGCATTGTTGCAAGTGCCTTAAATCCATGGCATCTTATGAAAAAAAAAAAAAGACAAATTTGGTGTTATGCTGCATGACAAAGACAAACACACCTCAAACTGTCGTCCTTTCTTAGCTTGCTGCGTTTTACAGTTCTTTCTGCGACCGATTTCTAAGCCTTTATTATCTACTCTTGACGAATTACAGAAATGATGACGTCGTTCTCTGATTTCTGTTCAATGTACCAGAGCTGTGTATCTGTTGATGAGATACAGAGTCATTTCTGTGAAATGTATAAATGTTATGTGCGGGTCAAATTAATATCTGACATCCTAGCAGTCCGTAGACAGGTATTCCTGTTTTGCTAAGCTCTGCAGATCCCACCCATCCGTGCTGTCCAGCGCCAGCCTCCCATCCTACACAGCCCCCCTTGGGAATCTCCCACCCGGAAAAAAATCCCCTGGGGGAGAGCCCCACTGGCCTGAACCCCCCATGCAAAGGTGTGGCTCGTTTGCAGCCCTCAGCCAAGCAGGATCTGAGCTTTTCCCTCCCTGCTCCCTGCATCCACGGGGACAGGCCCTGGCAGCTCCTGTGCAGCTCCCAGCCCGGACACAGAGGCTTTTAGGGCACTTTTAGGGCTTCATCCAAAACAGGGGAAATCCCCATCTGGAGTTGCCTCTCGCCCCCAGTCCCGATTTACGCTGGTTTTCCACCCCCCCTGTGTTTTGTACTCTTCTTTCCCCGGGTTTCTCCTTCCACGGGAGGGGTTTTGTTCGTGGGGCAGATGTCGGTCACCCCGGCCGTCGGCCGCTTGCACTCTTTTGATGTTGACTGAGGAACTTTGTTTTTTCATAACCTTTACTGGCTTTTGTTTCGCTCTGTACTTCCCCTGCAGCTGTAATTGCCGAGTGCCTGTTGTATACTTTATAGAGTTGAAATAAAAATAATTACTTTTGAGTGGGTGTCGGTGGGATTCTTCCACAGCAGAAGCCGACTTTGGGAGTGTTCTTCTGGCTAGGGATGGCTGCCCCTGGATCCCTGGCAGTGCCCAAGGCCAGGCTGGATGGGGCTTGGAGCAGCCTGGGACAGTGGGAGGTGTCCCTGCCCGTGGCAGGGGTGGCACTGGAGGGGCTTTAAGGTCCCTTCCAACCCAAATCTGTGATTCCATGATGATTCTATGACACAGGGGTGAGCAAAAGCTGGGGGAAAGGAGCAACAAAACATCCTTCCAGGAGGGAAATCAATCTGGCAGCAGCCCAGGGAGGAGCTGGGAGTCACCACGGATCATTTTGCGGGATGCAGCAAGGGCAGGTACAACTCCAGAGTGCAGCGAAGCCCCCAGGGTGACGTGGCCCTCACCTGAAACTGCCAGGGGAGCACCGGGATTTCGGGACGAGGCGTGGCCCTCATTATTCCCGGCTAAAATTAGGGAAGGCAGGGCCGGCGGGGCTGTGCCGGGGATGTCTCCCGGCCGTGACTCAGGCGCTGCTGACGGCACCTGCCCGCCGCACTCCCGAAACCTCCCCGGGCAATCATTAGCCCGGCTTGAGCCGCCCGGGGCTGCAGGAGCTGATAGCGGATACCGGGACAGCGATACCGGCACGGGGGGGGGGCGTTAATTGCGTTAATTGCGGCGTCCGCAGCCCCCCAGCCCGGGATTTCGGGGGCGCTGCTCGGGCCCTTCGCGGTTTCGTTCAAACCGAGCTTAGACAAGAAAGCAGCGGGGCCGCGGCCGGGAAAAGCCGGGCTGAGGAACGGGGGTTAATTAACGGGGGTTAATTAACGG
>VZRZ01007694.1:0-69313 GCA_013398175.1 Climacteris rufus
CCCCTCAGCAACACCTCAGCCAATCAGCAGCCGGGACTGCTCCTCCCACCAATGGGAAGAGCGGTTGTGGCAGAGCTGGCGGGGCGGGCAGCCAATGGCTGACGAGGAGAGCCCGCCCCCTCCCCGCCGCCCGTTGCCGGGCAGCCGCTGTCAATGGCCGCCGCGCGGCGCCTTTAAGCGTAACGCGGCAACCGCGGCGCGTCCGCCGGGCCAGCGGGGGGGCCGAGCCGGGCAGGTACCGGGGACCGCCGGGACGGGACGGGACGGGACGGGGGCAGCGGCGACATCACGGGGCGAAGAGAGCGGCACGGAGCGGGGACAGGACCGCGGCGCGGGGCGTGTTTTCCTAGGGGCCATGGGGGCTGGGAGCGGGCCCGGGCCTAGGCCTGCGCTTGCCCTCTGAAAGGTCTGGGGCCGCCGGTATTGAGCCCCTTTCCTCCGAAGTAATTTAGTGTGTGTAGGTTTGGGAGATTGCGCTTAAAATGTGCCGTCGCGGAGTTCTGGTTGAAAATAACATTCGATATGTTCTTTAAGAACGTCTCCGCTCAGTGAAGGAAAGCTGCTCCCGCTCCGGGAACCGGAGAGCTGCTCTCGGGGCTGGCGGACCTGCCCCGGGTAAGTGCGGATGCATCGGGATATCGGGGGAAATGGAAATGACGGCGTGGGCATCCCTGACGGAGTCTGATTTAGAAACGTAATCTCTTCTCCCGGTTGTAGGACTGGCCTGCATGTGTCCTGTCTGAAGTGCCGTTCCCTCATTTCTGACCTGGGACTTCCAGCAGCTTTTTCATTTCGAGGTCTGACCCAAGTTACGTTGTGGTTTACTGTCACAGAGTCAGGTAAATGTAATATTGGCTTTTAAAACCGTGGAGCGTTTTAATTCACCAAACTGCAGGACAAGACAATCTTAATCTGTGCCATGGGAGGTTTAGGTTGGAGGAATTTCTTCACAGAAAGGGTGATTAGACACAGGAATGGGCTACTCAGAGAGGTGGTGGAACCACCGTCCCTGGAGGTGTTTAAGAAATACTGGACATGGCACTCAGTGCCATGATCTGGTTGATGTGGTGATGTTCAGACATAAATTGAGCAGGATGATCTCAGACATCTTTTCCAACCTAAATGATCCTGTGATTCTGTGAAAAGCTGGTAAACCTAGAAGAAATGCATACAGTTAAGTCAGCAGCTGCAAAAAATGTTCCTAGTGAAGTTATACTTAGTCCTTACCAAGGCTCATCGCTAAGTATGTTTTGATGTCACAAGAGTAAATTATTTTGCTCCACACTCTCCTGGAAAAACTACAGTATTTGGATATGAAAAAGATGGATGCAGGGAGAGGAGGGTGACAAGTTTCTTGTGAAATTACTCTTTGCTTTTAAGTTCAGCACTTCAGTAAGTTGGATTGCTGCTTCTGTACTTCTGTGAAGCTGTCCCTCTCAGAATGGGTGGAAGAGCTGAGTGGGCCATTAGAGGTCAGTGTTTGCACTGGGGAAGTGGCATCCAGTGACCAGCAACAGCACTGAGCCTGCCCTGGCCTTGGAAGGGTCTTCAGATTGAGAAGAACATAAAAATTTCTATGAGTCTTGCACTACAGGACTAAGCTCTGGGTGTACTGCACGAGAAGAATTGCTAAATAATTTTCCTTTCTGTCTGTTGCTGTAATCCAATGGTTCAATTTCTGTTTCTGTGATTTACTTAGGAATAATAGGGAATCTCCTGTCACTGTTGCAGTTGTTTTCTGTTGTCTGTTTTGTTTGTCATGTCCTTTGCAGTGACCTGGTGCTTGACTGTTTTTTGTAATAGTGAACATGCTTTCAATACAAAGTATGTAAATAATAGCAATAGGTAGAAGTTGCAGAAGTGAAGGAGTATGAAATTCTACAAACAAAACTCTTTCTAAAGTTTGTGCAAGTCCCAGATTTACTTCAGCCATTCTATATTGATCTGATCTCAATTCAGTAGGCTTCTAAAAGCATGCATGAAGCTTTTGAGGGGAGAGAACTGGCATTTTGGTAATGGTGATGGAGCTTGGTAGACCCACTGCTAACCCACAATGTTTCACTCCCCACTAACTTATTAAATATACAAGGGGAAAATAGATATCTTTGTGGATATTTTTCACATGAGTTGAACTTACTTTATAATCATCTCAAACCGGTTGGTAACAACTGAAAAGTCAGGGAACCAAAACATTTCTTAATTAGACTGTCCTTAGGCTCACTGAAGTAAAACTCAAATATCTTAGTGATTCTTTTGTTCTCAGAATAAACTGTGCATTCTTTCGTTAATCAAATTATATTGTAAACTGGTGGAAAAATTAATTTGGCCAGACATTTCTTGCTTTGTATGGAAAACATGATGTTACCAGTTTGTAAAACTAGAAAACTTTTGAAGATTCAGAAGATGTTTTTGGCAATTCCCCAGGGGAGCTTTCATTGGTTATGCCTTTTTCAGTTTGTTTTCATTCCATTGCTTTTCGAAGTACTTCCAGAATGCATTGAAAATTTCTGTTCATTTATCTTGCTGTATGTCAAAATGATACTTAACAAAATATTCTCAAAACTGGGGCATATCCAGTACAGAAGTGATGGATAATTCTAATCTTCCAGTTCTTACAATTTGTTTGTTTTAAATACACTGAGTTATGAAAAGCATTCTTCAAAAAGATTATTGCCTCTTCAGTGAACTCTTGTGGGACTATGAAATAACTGATCATCTCAGACATAGATTATTTACTTTCTGGGCTTTGCAGTGGAATTTTAGTTCTCATCACAATCATTTGATATAAGTATTAGGCATCTCGTTTTTTGGACTACTTTGAAAATATTCAGGTGTTTAAAAAACAGTATTTTGGAAAGTTACTTCCTAAGGAAAAAAAAATACTCTTTTCCAGGTAATTCAGTATTAAATTCCAAGCATCTTCCCTATTTAGAAACCTGATGGGATATTTATTCCTCTAATTTCTTCAGTATAGATTATGAGGCCAAATGGATTGCAGTCACTGGAGACAGAGTTGTGCTAACAGTGAACTGAGCCAGAAAGCTTGAATTTGTAATGAAAACTGTCTTGGCAGCTGCCATTTCTGTTCTGCTTGGCTATGCAATTCTGCATGTATAGGCAGTGAAGGTTGAGAAACAGGCCAGGTTTATTTTATTGGGAAATAATATAGTGAAAAATTTACAGCTCATTTATAGGTGTGTTGAATGTCCTGCAATGTAGAGCGGTTTTGACTGAAAGCAACTCGATTTTTTTGTGTGTAATTTGCTTTGCCATTTAGAAATCAGCTAGGAGGTTATGTCATTCAACAGGTGGAACTGATGGGCTCTGATGCAAGTCCTATTTATTCATCCATTAGTCTTGACACCTCAAAGTTGGATTGAAAAGAAAAGGATGGTGAAATTAGGCTTGAAAGCTGCCAGGAGTGGTGAGAGAGGCAAAAGACAAGGGAGGCTGAGTGTAGTCAGTAAAACACTTCCTAAACTGTTGAGAAAATTCTTTTGACTGAGAAAGTGAAGAAAATTCTGAATATGTTTGCTCCATTACATTCTCAGGAAGTGTCTCCAAATACAAAATGAGGTGATTTCAACTAGAGATTATGGGATTTTTCAGTTTGCACCAGATAGGCTGTGGGAGCAGCCCTTCTCATTTTATACCTGCTGCAGGTGTAATGTTTATCCTGTACCAGTGGTGTGGTCTCTTTCCTCAGATATAAAAAGATATATGTGTATATAATGGACATGACACAAATGTGTGTGCTCTGGCCAGTTCCTAAAGGCATGAAGCACTAGATGTTGTAGGGTGTGAGAGTATTTTCCAGGGTGAAGATTGTGATATACAGGCACAGTGGCATTAGTGGTGAGGGACAGAACATTCCCCAGACAAATGGGACAATTGATTTGCCAGCCCATTATTTCACATCGTTGGAATGTCAGAAATTGAGAAATATCTCAATTCTAATCACACAAATAAGCTGTTAATTCATTTGGTTATAAAGTTTTAAAACCTGTTGAAATTAATTTCTTGAATAGCATCAAACTTTCACTTTTGTTCTGTTTTACTTTCCAAATGCTTCGTTTCCTATCTCTAACTTGGAAGTAGTTTCTTTTTCTAGATTTAGCTATGTTAATATTCTGATTTTTCTTTGGGATTGAAGTATCTCAGACTATTGAGTGTAATACTAGTAGCATTCCTAGAGTGATGTCTGTCACATTTAATAGAAATAATTAACATAAATATAATTACTAATATAAACAATAGGTAGCACAGTATGAGGCATAAGGTTATAGGAACCCTGAATAATTTTACAGGTTTTTTACCTTTCTTTCTTAGCAAAACCATTCTCACTGTTCTTTTCTCTCCCAAAATTGTTATAGAAAAATGCATTCTGAACGATGACTGCTGCTTGCTGAACTGAACTGCAAAGATCTTGTGCTTTGGAGATGAATAAGATAAACCAAAGGAAATAATCCAGCTGTTGCCATTGTGACAACTGAAAGATCCTTTGTGCCAAAATGAACAGTCCTTGAGAAGAATCTGGGAAGCCATTAAATCTGAAAAATGGGAGAAAGAGTAAGGAGCCCAGGTTCTGAACAGGAGAGGAAATCAGATGAGGATAAAAATAGTGACTCCTATTATTCAGATGAAGGTAATGCATCTCATGCATCCAGTCAGTCACCAGCACTAAGCTCTCCATCTACAAGCCAAGAAAAAAGACATCACAAAACACAGGCTTCAAACAGCCTTGTGCACTACCAAGGTGAGTAGGTAGCAGAAATTGCTGCTTTGTAACTGCTCCAAAGGGTCAGTTATCTTTGAAAACTCAAATAAAAATGAAAAACTAGCATTATGAGGATCTACAAATAAGGTTCATGTGAACTGTGCTACAGATGGCAGGTAGACAGTATTTGCTCCATTGGAAACTGAAATTAATTATAAGGAGGAGTTCTAGTGATTTTCAGAATTCTCCTTAATTTTCTTAACAAATGGCTTTGATACTAGCCTGTTGTTGAATCATGCTGATGCTTGCTTTCTGTCTTTGACAAAAAACTCAAGGCCAAGGACCCAAGGCAAGTCCTTACTTTGCAGTCTGTAAAAGAGACAGTTGTTAAAATTTTCCTGACCAAATAATCTACAGACGTCTGTCTGGTGGAAGTCTAATTTACTAAGCTTTACAGGATAATACTGTGACTTTCAACAAACAAATAAACAAAAAAACACTAATATAGCAAAAAAAAGAAAATGTTTTTGATGCAAGTTAGGTTCAGATGGAGAATCAAAAGAGAATTTTTCGTGCTTCTTCCCTGAGGGTGAAATATTTCCAATTTGAGATGACATAACTCTACTTTGAGCTCCCTCACACACCTAGGCTGCTTACTTGGAGTGTGTAGGGAGGTGAATATCCCTGCAAAAAAAGGAGAGAATGGTTCTACAGGCCCTGGGCTGAAGCAGGGGTGTGCAGGCTCTCTGCCACTCTTTGGCAGTGTGTTTGAAATAATTGCATACATTTTCTGATGAAGCCATAGCATGTCCTGCTGTTGTTGAGCACGTGTTCTAGTTCATTCACAAGTGCTTGATACTGTGTGAATCATTTGGTCAAGACTACAGTCTAGGCTGTGCCCTAAAGTCTGACCTGAAGTGTTTAATTTGCCCAGGGAATGGATCTCTTCAGATACTTGACAGTGTGGGTGTCCTGGTGCAACTGGTGTTTTGCTGAGCTTCCCTGTGTTCAGAAATGGCATCTTCTCCATGGTAATCCTGGGTTAGCTGTTTGGGAACCAAAACATTGCAGTTCCACCCTGCTGTTTGATTTGAATGGGGCAAATGTGTGACAAGTTCTTTGGTTACATAGCCAGAATTGAACATAATTATTGCATGAAGGTATTGTGGATGTCATATTGTGTTGTCTTGAAATACACTATTCCCCAATTTCACTATATGATCAAAAGTACAGTGTTGGTGGTGGAATTTTATATTTGCCCTAAACATGGAGAAATTCTTGAAGGGGCTGGAAGTCTAGGGTTAATGGAAACTCCCTTAGTTGGTGATAGGAGTGGCATCATTCCTGCAGTGCATGTATTAGATAATCTTTTTCACACCTGAATGTGACATGTTCTTTGAAAAGGAAAAAAACACACCTTCTTTTGTTTGCCCAAGCTGTGGGAAAAATGAGCATCAAGCAGAAAATGAATGAGTACTTGTGCAAAATGTCTGTAGGAAATTATAAGAAGATATTTTTAAGCTGTTCTTTTTGCTGAAAAGTATTCCTTGTAGGATGGTGAGTGACAAAGGGGAGGAAGAATTTGCTGTCACACACACTGGCTGTTTGTGTGTAGGTAACTGCACTGTTGCTGTATCCCAGGCTTCAAGCCAAAATTACAAACTGCTGCTCAGTGTATTTCTTTTGAACACTGATATACCTTAAGGAAATATGTACTCTCTATTCATTCACTTGTTTTAAGAGATCTTTTTGGTGGATTATATGATTTATTCTTTGAGTGTGGCATGAGAGGCAAATAAAATAAAAACAAAATGTTCAGCTTTTATGTGTGAGGATGACAATAAAATAGTAATAGTAATAAATAGGAATGCGAGCGGTGCATACAAGTAATCAAATGAGAATACTGGGTGGGAAATAACTTGTGATACTAGAATAAATTATTCAGGGAGAACTGAATTTTCATGGGATTTATAATTTTGCTTTGGAGGCTTTTTGCATTGAGGCTTTGAAATCTGCTGTTTTGTCTGTAAGCACGGCAGCTGGGTTTGAAAATACTACTGCATTTGTCTGGGAGAATTACATCTTGCATAATACATAACTAGCTAATGCTCAGCTAATTGTTGCCATTTTAAAAGCATGTGATAATTTTGTATGCATTAGAGTATAGTATTTCTAAACCATTTTAATAAACAATATCAAATATTAACAAAATATGACTTATTTCTGGTGCGATTTGCAGATGATTACTTTACAAGGGTTCTGTATTAATGGCTGCTCTTACAGTAGATCACAGACATAAATCTCCATTTTTCAGCTATCAAAAGGAGCAGAAGTCTATCATATATATGCCTTTTATTATGTAGTCTGAAAGCTGCCATCTCTGCTAAGTATTGTAAAATTGCTTCAGGCAGAGCTTGATTCCAAGAAGGATGTCTGAATAGACAAACTGCATTGTCTAGTGGTAAACATGCTTTTTATTTTTCCTCTCTCAGCCACAAAGAAATTGGATTCCAAATATGCACCAGGCAAAAGAGGGACACGGTGGGGTGTCCGTTCTCAGAGCCTCACTAGGGATTCTCCTGCAAAAGATATAGATCTTGTTACAAAAAGAGTTCTTTCTGCTAGGCTGCTGAAAATCAATGAGCTCCGAAATGAACTGACTGAGCTCCACATCAAACTGGATGAGCTGCAGAAGGAAAACAGGGCACTGAAGAGGCTGCAGCACAGGCAGGAGAAAGCCTTGAATAAGTTTGAAGATACAGAAAACGAAATCTCTCAGCTCCTTGCCCGGCACAACAATGAGATGAGAATATTAAGGGAGCGCCTACGGAAATCTCAGGAGAGGGAACGCGCAACCGAGAGACGGCTGAGAGATACGGAAGATGAACTGTACAGGAAAAAAACTGTCTTGCAGAAACTGAAAAAGCTGACAGAAGATAAGCACCTTGCTGAAAGGGATGACCTGGCAAAGAAACTAGCCTTAGCAGAGAGCAAGCTGGAGGACAGGGAAAAAAGAATTAAGGTGGGATGGCTTGCTTTCTGTAAGAAATTCTGGTGCGCGTATTTCTTGCCACAATGAATTGTAATTTTTCACAGCCACGGAGCAAATAGAAAATGAGTATTCTTGGGGTTTGCACGTAAGTAGAATCAAGTGAATTCTTTCTGAGGGGATTTTATAGTTACATACTAGGTAGTTGTGCATTTAAATTTCTGTTTACAAATTAAGTGTATTTGTCAGAATATATCCTGTGGATTTGTGCTTTTAAGTGTTTTTATAAGTAGTAATAGCGTTTCAGAAGTGCATGCAGCTGCATTGCATCCTTATGCAATCTGATTTCTCCTTTTGGAGGGAAACCATTTGTAAAAAAATTCTGGGTATTTAGGGAACTGCACCCTAAAATTCTAAAAAACCAATTATATAGTAATTATTTTTCAGTTTTTGAACAGCATTAATGCAGTGTTTGATTGTTCATTATTCTGCACATCTAAGAGCTCAGCTGGACAAAATTACAGCATGTTTTTTAAATACTGAAATAATCTTTAGAACATTTTATGGATATCTATTCTAAGAAATTTGTCCAATTTGTTTAAAATTTGCCCAGCAAAAATGTTTGTTTTTATAAACCTGTCTAAGCTTGTCTACACTGTAAATATGTCTATAAACTCATCTTACTTAAAAATTGTGTTAACACTATTAAATCTGTTGGTAGCTGTACTATTTTGATAATAGATTTATTTTTTATATAGTATATAAATTTTATAATACTCATAGCTTAAATTATGTCATTAAAATGGTGTTAAAGTTTGGTGCCTATGTTAGTAATGAAACCTAAATTACATTACAAAGATAATAGATCTGGAAATCCAAGGATTAAGCTGGAAACTAAGATTTCATAAAATAAATCCCAAAGTACCAAGATACAAACAGCTGAGTTAGCCAAACCACCTCATCCTGTAGTGTCACCAGCTGTCATCTGTACTTTTATGATTAGGTATTTCAGCATTTGTAGTACTAGATCCTGTTAGAATGAATCATGCTTTAAAAAGCAGGGGATTTTCTACTTTTTTTCCTTCTTTCATCAACACAGCTTCACTTGAAACAGCTATTACAAGATGAGGGTATGTAAATGAAATCATAATCACAAGCTAGTTTCTAGTAGAAAGGTTAAAAATTCTTGTTTTCTTCCTTCTAATCCTGCACTTTCAGAGACCACTCACTCCAAAGGATGGAGCTGCAGCATCTGTAGGTGGTTTGCCCCCTCAAAGTTGAGTTTAAAGGTTTAAATGTATTCACTGTTACAGCAATGGTCCAGCCAATATCTAAACCCAAGACACTGGTTTACTGTCATTTTATTTAAGTAGCTTGACTATAAAAATTACTTCAGTTATTAAAAAATATTATTCTGTTTTAATTGAAGGATCTGGAAAGAAATCTTGAATTAAGTGGTAGCAGTTTTCAACGAGAGTTGCATTCAAAGAAAAAAAAGTTGTATGAGGCTCAAGAAGAAAACAGAATTCTCCAGGAAGAGCTTCTTCAGCTAAATCAGAAGCTGAAGGTAAAATGTGAAAGGAATAGAAGTTGCTAACCATGTTCTGGGATTTTATCTTTGAAAGTATCTGTAATCAGGTTTGAATAGTTTACCAGTGACTGCACACACTGATGTGTACTTAATTATATACCACGTGTGAGTTCTTTTCCTGCTTTAAATTGAAATGTTCTGTGCTCTGATCCTACAGTGTTTATAACAGGAATGTCTGTGTTAATCATTGTTGTTAGCACTAGTTCAGAAAAGCAAGATCAAATACATAGCCAAGCATTGAGAATAAACCACAAAATCTACTGGAAAATTAGGTTTTGAAGGCTTGAATTTAAAATTAAATCTGCAGGTGTAAATAGTACTTTATGTTACTACTATACTTGCATTTCAGTAGGTTTGCATGAAGTTTAATGTCATGTATTTGTGATATCCACGTGTTGCTAAATTTGTGCAAAAGTTTATTTGCACCCCCACCACCACCATTGTTGACCAAGTTCTCAATTAAAGTACTTAAAATATTGTTATGTTCTGCTTAGTTTATCTTTAGAAAATAAAAAGTGAATGATACTCAGGATAAAGTACTTAGTTTCTGGGAGAATTTTCTTGAAACTCCAGGTCTCAAACATAGTTCCATATTGGAGGTGCACCAGTTCACCACATTGCTGACTATCAAGCAAGTAGCAGTTGTGTTACTTACTTGTTTAGAGTAAGTGTTTGAAGCCTGATTTGTTAATGAAGAGTTTGATGGTTTGAAAACCTTTTCATTATCAGATTAATTCTGATAACTCACTGTTCATTTCTGTATTTTATTCAGTAAATGTGCTAAAAGTATTCCTCTGTCTCCATGGTGCAATGGGCCTCTGCTCCCCGGTATTGACATGCCTTGTGACAAGTATCATTGCTTGCACTGCTTCTTCACAACACTTAAAATTCAGTTGTGCAATCTATACACATGTTGTAAGTCTTGTTCATGTTTATGGAAGCACTGGCATTCAGTTTTATTTTCACTGCAGAGATGCTTTTTTTCCCCCAGTATTTTTTTCCCCCGATATTTTGCCAATGAGCTTTTTGGGGGGAGAAAGGTCTATCTGCTTCCTCCTAGCATAAACAGAGTTAGGAATGTCATTGTCATCCTTAAAACATTGGAGGTAACAATAGTTTATTTCTATTCACTGTATGTATTTTTAATTTAATTCACAGCTTTGCTAGTGACTAGTAAATTAAATACTAGTAACTCACTGATGTACCTACCTCTTTCACTCACAGGAAAAAGAAAGAGCCCTTGAAGCAAAAAATATATATGCTAATCGTATGTTGAAGCCATCTCCAAGAAAGGATGTGGATATTGTACAAAGAAAAAGAGGTAATTTGTATAAAGCAATAAAAGCAGAAAAATTCTTAGCTTTGAAATTACTTTGAAATGACTCAGCTGGGTTAGAGCTTTCGTGGCACTCAGTGTTTGACTGATGCTGCTTGTTAAGAACATTTACCTTTTTGCACTTCTTTCAACACAGCACTGGTTACAAAGAAGGGCACGTTGTTTTTTTGACTGTTCTGTAATTGCAGCAGAGCCCAAATACAGAACTTCACCAAACAGCAGTTTTAACTCCTTTCTTACCAGAAGTTCCTGGGTGAAGGAGGAGGTGAAGGTTGTTAGTAAAATCTCCAATAGGCTATAGATAATATTTACTTGACAGTAAATTACAGGGGCTGTAAGAATATGTATCTTCACTGCTAAGAATGTTTTGGTGATCTGTTTTATTTATTTTTTACTAATTCAAATTTACTATCTGTTGGATGAGCTGCACTCTTTTATTCCTCAGAGTATATATGTCCCAGAACATAATCTTCTAAAGGTATCAGTACAGTGACTTCTTCTGGTGTGACAAGACAGTCTGAAACCTTATCCTCCCCACATAAATATGTGTGTGTCTGTGTGTGTACTTAGACTATCTTCACTGGTTTGGTAGAATCTACTTGTCAGAAGAAGCAGAAATTTATGGGGCTGTTTTAAATATTTAATGCCAGTATTTCAAACAGTTTGTCTGCTGCTCGTTTTATTATAGATGCTCTACTATTATTCCATTTTAGGTTCAGATTTTTTAAATGTCATTCCATAGAGATAAGTGTATGTGTTTCAAAGATGCAAGTAAGTGAATTTTAATTTTATGAGTTTGATTCTGTGACAAGAGTAAGATGAGTGAGATACTTTGTGGGGCTTTTTAACAAGTATTCAGCACACTGTAATGACCCTGTAAGTAGTGTTAAGGTGGGGGTTTGATTATTTTTTCACTGGAATTTTTGCATGGATATTTTTTTATAATTAGGTTTTACAGATGCTGAAAACAACTGTGAAACTCATCAATACTTTCCACTTCCATTGACTTCAATACAGTCTTTTGTTTGCTGCAAATCATGAAAAATGAGAGACAGGTATATAGTGGGATATCTTCAAGTGAAAACACAACTTAATTAGTTTATCTTTTCTACAGCCAACAACCAAAATATTAAAAAGGGAGCACAGCTCACAAAAGGTGTACAAACCAGTGGATACTTCTCACCAGCAGAACTTTTCCCAGAATCAGAACTTGTCTGTGATGACACAGTAAACAAGAAAGAAGGAATTCTTCCTAAAATAGTGAGTTCCATAAAAATCTAAGACCCAATCCACATAGTTCACCTATCAGACTATTTAATGCAGAGCTTATATTTTAGAAAATGTGTGTAAATATACAAGTACAAATATATAGAAAATATGATTAGGAGAACATTATGTTCTTTAAGAGAAAATCTACCTTTCTAGAAATATACTCTGTTTTTGTGATAGTGTATCATATTCTCATAATGTTTGACTGCTAGCTGTTAGCTCAATTTGTTTCTTTTTCTGCCAGTGTCATTTCTTTGAAGTTTTTAAGACTTTCTTTTGGCTTTTACCCCCTTTCTTTGTTTCTAATGCTTGTATAAGCAATCTGTTAAACAGTGATGGCTGGCTTCTCTCCCTTTTCTCTTTGGTCTTAATTATGGTTTCTTTTACTTTCCAGAATTATTTCACAATGCATAAATCTAACACTTCCTCTTATTGTCACAGTGCTGGTATTTCTTCTGGTTTTCCAACTTTGTCAATATGCTTGGGTTTTTTTGTTTTTCCATTTCCCTTTTTAGTATAAAATAGTACCATTAGAAGTATTGTTAATACTTTTTTAACCCCAGGCTAAAATCCAAGAGATTTATAAGGTATTATAAATCAGAATGGCACAGGTTCTGGTACAAATTGTACAAATTGTGATTACATGAGGCTAGGACCATTTTTCAGAAATAATTCTCTGAGCATGGTCTTGATTGCTTCCTGTTAGAAGCTTTTTTATGGCTGTTTCATTTGTATGTGCTCCCTTCCCAAATCCTTTCTGTAACTATGGATGTAGTTTAATATATTCTTCCAGTATATACTTGAGTGTGTGAGTTACAGAACCACACAGTTGGTACAAGTGCAGCTCATGGAGTCCAACTCTGTGTTTTCCTGTATGTCCATTGTTTTAAGTAATGTAAAATACATTTGAGGAATCTGTGCTCTTGTCAGTTTTTAAAGTCAAGCATTTTAAATACCTGGTCACCATCTCATTGTGTAGTTTATATTTTTTAATATAACATTGCTAACCTTGTACATGAAGGGAAAATACTTGAAGATTTTTTGGCTAATGGTCATATTATCTGTGTTCATTAAATAGTAGCTATTTCTCTGAGAAGTGCATTTTTAATCTAGCTTATTTTGCTCTAAAATAAGCACAGAGTTAGCTTCCACATGTTGGACTATGCTGACTTTCTCTTCACTTCATTGCCACTACCTTTGTGTTAATGATTTTTCCTGCTGATATTAATATCTCTTCTGCAGGTTCTTTCCTTTTAAATGTGGATGTATGCTCACTAGCTGAATTTGTCCTCCAACATGAAACCTTTCTCTTTGATTGTTTGTTACTTAATACTCCATACATTTGAGTACCACAATGAAACTGTCTGAATCTGCAACCCACTTGCTTGAGTAAAAAGGTCAGGTCATGGAAGTAGAGGGCAACTAATTGCTTGCTTGTTAAGAGAATAAGGTGATGAAATGTGGCCTTTTATTAAAGTCCTTGAAGAAGACATCATCTGACTTGGAAAGAGCACTACCCTGAGAGTGATAATGTTGCTTTATGGCTTTGGAGCTGCAACCTCCATGAAATGTGTAATACAAACCAGAGTTGATTGTCTATTCATTTTGTTTCAGGTATATAAAAGTGTGCTAGAGGTGATAATATTTTGGGGCCAAACCCCTGGGTTGTCAAAGCTGGTTTGGTTTAAGGTGACTTAGTCATTTTATGTTTAGCAGTAAGAATGTGATTTCAGAATGACATGGAAGTTCTTATGATTTTGTTAGGTTGATTCTTTTATTGACTGTTTTTTCCTATCAGCTTCAATTTTTTTATTCATTTACTTCAGGAAAAAGAAGCTCAAGACAAAGGATGGAAAGAGCAAACAGAACTGCTAAGACAAGACCAGGACAGGGAAAGGGAAGAGAAACTGAAACATTTTGAGGAAATGCAGGCTTTAGAGGAGAGGGTTCCCAGACTTCATGATGGTAAGGAAATGGGCATCTGAAGGCTGAAAAATTCACCATAGAATACTAATCAAGTGAGGCTGCTGGTTTCTTGTGAGAAGAGAAAAATGATTTTGCAGAGATCACTACAGTGGAAAACTATTTTCAGTTATATTGTGCAAAGAAGAATCAGAAAAAAATGCAGGATATAGAATAATCTGTGCCCTGTACTCTGCTGTGATTAAGTATGCAGCAGCAAAAAGTGCTGTCCACAAAAAAAGTATTGGAGTGTAAGAGATTTTGCTTTACGAAACAAGAAAGACATAGCAGGTAAATGCTGATGTTATCTCTGACTTGCTAAATGTTACTGAGGTAGGAAGTAGGTTTTTATTATTGTAGAACAAATCTGTTTTCCTTAATATAGCCTGCTTTTTCAGTAGGTATCTACTGCCTTATATAATTTGAAATTGTAATTTCTCTTTTTAGTTCTGGTTATCTGAATCATTTGGTGTGGCTATTTGAGAAATGTCAGTCTCTATCATGGTATTTTGATATTGCTTTTTTATTCATTTGGTTTTCACAGCATCTTAATGACTTACATGTACAAGTTGATCTCGAGTATTTTAGATGGACTCCACACTGGCATGTTAAAGAAATCTTTCAGTGATTATAGTTAATGAACAGTAGCACTTATTCTATATGATAAGAATTCTAAAAATCTATAGTTGCTTTCAGAGCTAAAGTCTGTGAAAAATCTTCTACCACAACTTATATAAGCCAAGAATCTGCTTTTAGATCTCTGAATAAAATGATTTAACCACCTTACCCATCATGTGGTATAAACCTGGTGTTTTCCCCACCTTTCAGACAGAAAGGTAGCTCTTTACTTGTATAATGATATGCTATTGAAAAAATATCTGCATTAACTATATTAATTGCAGTTGTTTCTGAAAGCTTAAGCTGAAGTACAGTAGATAACATGGAACTTTGTGAAAATCTAAGTCAGAAATTTGAGTAAAGTGTTCAAAGGAGAATGCCAGTATGTTGCAGGGGCCAAGTCATCATCTTCAACTTTTGGCCAAATACACGTCTGTTGTCTTGAGGGAAAAATATTTTGAAGAGAAATATTTGAGAAGCTTCCTCTTTCTTCTACACATAAACATTTACGAGTTTGGTCTTTAAGTTTCTGTTTTGTACCTTTCATGTCCCTTTATGGCTGTGCACAGTTGCTCTGAGTCCATGTGGTGATGCACAGAACACTCATGTAAAGGTGTTTTCTGTGTGCAGCAGATGCAGTATATTTTAAATCTTTCACTGCTTAAATCTTTACTGCATCATAGGTGATGACTCCTATGACTTTGAGGCCTGATAGCTTCACAGAAATCATTCCCTTTATGGAAAAACAAGAAGCCAAACATATATCCCAGGATTGTCCTAATGTCAGTGGTGATGATAAAGAAAAATAAAGTGCTGTGCAAGTCAGAACTGTTAAAATCAGTAATGTTGTATTCATTTTCATTCAAACCCAGGAAATGGGAAGGCAATTGGCAGAAACCAAATTGCTTTGAAAATTCTAAAATGTGGATAATGTCCTACTGCCTTTGGAAGATTACAATAAACCTTTATATCTTATCAGAGAACCAGGAATGGATTTATTTGTAATGTTTTAAGAACTAATTTTTGCAGTAGGAATATGACGTGCATAGAAGAGCGTGTTAAAAACCCAATGGCTTTTACTTGCATTATTTTCAAAATCTTTTAAGGCTATTTTAGAATGAAAACATTTTAAATATTGTTTAAACATTTTTTGCAGAGTGGCAGAGGAAAGAATATGACAAAATTAAAAAAGAAAGCAACTTTTTATTGGATAAAGAAGAAAAAATAAAGATGGAGACGGAAATCCACAAATCTGAAGTAGAGAGAGAAAGCACTGAAACGTTGGAAGAGCGGCGAAAAAGAGAGTTCCTCCTTGCTAAAATGCAAGAAATTGATAAAGAAATTCAAAATAGAGCAAACATGAAACCATCTTCCCGAGCACCACTCATAAATACAGCAAGAAAATCTGATTCCCTGGAGAAAAAAGAGAAAAGTAATCCATTCTTTGGGATTCCAGGGAAGGTTACTAATGGATTTCCTATGAAAGACAGCCAGGATGATGGCACAAGAGCACAAGGGCAGAAGCAACGAAATGGAAGGACTGTAGATTTCAGCAGTGAGTTAACATTTGGTAGTTATGTACCTTCTTTTGGGAAAGGATCAGGGAGACCGAGTTGGCTCACTCAAAAAAGTGACAAATTAGAAGCAGATGTGAAGGAAAATGCAGATTTCGATAGTAAGAAAGAAAAGAAGTCCAATTTAATGGAACAGCTCTTCGGAAGCAGTGCCAGTACCATTGTTCTGTCTAAAACCAGCAATACCCCACCTTTGGACATAGATTGGGACTCCAGTACGAAGCCTTTTGTTGACAAAAGCAGTAAAGTCAAAGAAGACAATGGGCTTTTTGGTGAAGGAAGAAGCCTGAACAGACAGCGTTTGCAGTACAGTACAAACAAGCCAGCAGTCAAGACCCTTGGTTCTTTAGAAGATGAAATTGAAGAAGTAGTCTTACAGTGATCGTGGTTTTATATGTTTCATATGTAAATACTGAAAAGCTATTTTCATGTAATATTTATTAGATCCAGATTTGAAAGATTTCAGATTTATTGTAAAGCCTTATGAAGGAATAATTTACATTAATGGGTATGTGTATGGAGGAGGGATGCAGAGGAGAGATGCTTGGGGTTTTTTATACCTGTAGGCTGCTCAGAGTACATTGCTTTTCATTTGGAGTACTTCTTTTAGGCCTCAGATACTTTCTTTCTCAGGCATTTTGGAGAACCTCTTAATTGTGCCAGGAGAAGGCACAGTCATGAAATGGGTAGAAGAGACATTCCTAGCACTAATTCTCTTAGAAAGAGAATATTTAACGCTGCTGTTATGTTATCTCAGAAGAATATCAACAAAAGCACAATTAACTCAGGAACAGCTGATGTCTCCTTTTGAGTAGGTTTTTTGTGGACCTTACTACCAAACGTGTCTAACTCTGCTCATATATTCAGATTATATTTGTTATACGATGCCATCTTTTGTAATTTCTGAATTTTCTATGTAAAATTCCAATCATTATTAAGTAATTTTTTAACAGAATGGTTTTATTAAATGAGTTGAGTAAATTTCTTGTGTGTAGATCATCTTTAACACAAAGTTCTGACTTTTTATTTCATATTATTGATATTGGGGGGAAGTTGAAGTTGGTAGAAACATTGCTAGTGATGTTATTTACTGGTTGGTGCTGTGTACACAAATTGAAAAGATAGGCAATGGAGAATTTAGCAGAAACATTCCAGAAAATAAGCTGAAGGTCATTCCTTAAGCTGAAGGTCATTCCTTACTAGAACAACAGATTTTCTAATGCCTCTCTGATATGCTCCCTCTGAGCCTGATTCAAAACACACTAAAATACAGAGAATTCTCATGATTTCAAGATGCTCTGTGTCAAGATTTTTCTGAACACAATGGCTCTTCTGAAACGAAAGGCTGGTGTGTGCATCATGCAGTAACTCTCTTTGCTCCCTCCATTCAGAAAGAAAATCAGTCACAGATCCAGCTCCAGTGTGTGGGACAATTCTCAGCAGGTAGTGAAGATCAGCTTGTGTTCACCTGCTTGCTTACAGTCCCAGTTACACTCATTGTAACACTGCAGAATTTACCTGATTCATTTTGTCTGCAGATGGTCAGAATATAAACCATTCTAACAGCAACAGTGAATTCATCTCTCTGTGTTACTGTCCTACAGTGACTTCTGGGGTGAATATTGTGGTGTAAGAGGCAGGAGGAGTCTGTGCATGAACGCTGTGGGTGTTTGTGACTGGGTAGTTCCTTCTCTTGTCCTACTTGTGGGTGCTGCTGCCCCTCCAGAAGCAGGCACTTTGCTCCTGAAGATACAGTTGGCGTGGGTTGTTTATTCTTATTTCCTGTGGTTGAGGATTCTAAGGCATAAAACAAAAATGGAGCTGGTGCAGTAATTAAGGATCATGTAGGGAATGGAGGGGATGGGTGATTTTGTTCCTTTGTCAACTCATTAACATCTGGCAAATTCCAGTTATCATTCTGAACTGATGTGCCCTGCTGTTTCAATTACAAATGTATCGTTTCTAAGCTGTTTTTTATTATCAGCCAGTTCTTAAGTTCACAAATATTCACATCCTGTTACCAGCCTCTTTCTGAAGCAAATACTGTGATGACTCACACCAAAAATAAAAGGTGTATCTGCATTAGGAAGGTGAAAAATAAATGGATCTGCTGGGAACAGTATCACAGGTATAGTTTCCTTTTTCCCTTCGTGGCTGTCCATCTCTGAAGCTTATTTTTTTTCTTTTGCTGCACTTTTTAGTTTCAGAGTTACTGGCACAAATACCATTACAGTTAAAATGTGTAAAGACAGTACTCTGAGAGAGAATCTTCTCATTGTGGGAGGAAACCTTTGTGTCCATATAACATCTGTAAGCAGCATTTCTGCTGTTGAGTAACAGTTTTCCACTCACTGGAAGAAATTTTTGCAAGGTCTTAAAAGGCTCTATAGACCCTACAAATGGGCACATTCATCCCCTGTAGTCCTCTAGAACCCTGGTCTCAGCTACTGTAGCTGAACAGTCTGCATGTTGCTTTTAGTGGTGGCAGTGTTTTAACATCACCTGATTGACTGCAAAAAAAATCCAGCTTTTGCAGTGAAAAGTAGGTCACAACAATTTTGATGATGATTTGTGTATGATTTGATGTTTATGTCCAGTTGTAAGTTCTGTTTGATGTTTAAATCATATGGCTATTACATCTGTTCTTGCTTTCCTTCTGAACCACCAAAGGTGATGGAAAAAATTGCTCCATTCCAACAAGGAAGGATCATTAAAGTTAGATTAGTAGTTTTAGTGGAATATTCAGGGAGATTATTACTGCCCTGGGAAAAATGGTCTTCCAGTTCTGATCCTCAAGAGAGTGGTCATCAAACAAAAGTACCTGAGGAGCATCTGATGAGGGTGGTCAGGTGCCAGGGCTCACCTGACAGAGAAGACAGGAAGTTTTAAGAAGAAAGATTTTTCTTGTTGAGAGAGGAGATGAACTGGGGGGGGAAAGGGGGGAAGTGTAGTAGATCTTCTGTAATCCAGAAGAAATGTAAACCATTGTAGTGGAACTTGGGATACCCTTCACAACTCTGAACTGAAGCCTGAAGAACACTACAGAGGAAAGAAAAGGGAACTGGGAAATGTTTAAACATACTGAATATTTTTCTCGGATCTGTGCCCAAAGATATTTGGGCCAGCTAAAGAGTGGAGGGGGAAAGTAACTTTCTGTACCCCTAGTCAATCCTGTGTCTTTGATTTTGCTTCCTCTATTGCACCCATGCCTAAAGAGGCAAATTGCAAATCTACCCTGCTTCCAAAATGGGGACACTTAGAGAGGATGAACTTAGGCTACTTGGTAGCCTCAGGTTTGTTGCTGGTCCCGAGATAGGTCTAATGCAGGCCTGAGCCTCTTTGCAGTGTCAGGAGATGTGACAGAATATCTAATCTGGCATGGTAGGAGTATGAATTTGTTCATGGAAACATCTTGGGACGGGTGGCTACAAAAGCATCAGCGAGGCTTTTGCTGATACTTGTGCTCTAGAAAGTGCTTCGGGTGAGCCTTTGCTGTTCAAGAAAATAGTAAGAAATTCTGCAGAGTGCTCTGAGGCAGAGACCAGCAAAAACCAGTGCAGCAGAAGTGAGTGCCTTCAGCAGAGTCATGACTGCAGGAAGGGAGGTTTTGTATCCAACACTGCATGGCTTCACTAAGCATGACCTGCTCTTGTTCCAAGATGACAACTTTAAGCATAAGAGATGCCCCGGGTGACATTGCTCATTTATAAAATTCCCTTTTGTTGGATCAAATTTAACATGGTCTCCTGTTTCGAATTATCTCTTTGATTAGCTGCAAAGTTTTGATGTCTGCAGGAGGAGAACAATTGCATCAGTGTGCACTGTCAGCCGGGACTCGTGGCTGCTGGGGAGTTGCTAGGATACCTCTCTAAAAGGTACGATTCACTTGATTAACCACCAGCCCTGTTTGCATGAGAAATATTTTTGCTATCCTTGTTTTGTGCTGGCATCAACTGTGCATTAGATGTGCATGTGTGTTTAGAGCAAGCTACAGGTTGATTGCCATACATGTCCTTTGCCTCCTTTTGATATGCAACAAAACCCTCTCTGCTTTATAGCAAAGAATCCAGAGCAATTATAGTAGCAATTCCAGTAATCTGTAAAATGAGCGTTGCTTCCAGAGGGGGACATCAACCATAGAGAACCAAGGGAAGGTTGGACTTTGGATATGGATTTCTGGCATTATAACTAAAGCTTAACTTTATATCTGTGAAGATGCAAAGGAATTTTCATCTCCTATATATCACTGTCTTTCCCTGCTCTGGGCAGGGGGTTGGACCAGACAACTCACCAAGGTCCCAGCCAAAGCTGTTCTATCATTCTGTCATCCTTGCCATATTCCAGTGGTATTAATGCTCCCTTCCAGTGGAAATGCTTTGCACAACGCTGCTTCGTTCTACTTGCACAAAGTTGCCTCAGACATCTTCTGTATGCCCATCTGTTCCTGAATATGACAGCATTGTACTCAGGATGCAAATCCTAACTCAACTCTCTCCACAATAGCTGCTTCCTACATACTTATCTTTCCAACACCTTTTTTTCCCTCCATTTTCCTGTTTCCTGAAACATTTTATTCAAACTTCAGGACATCCTGCCATCATTTCTGTGAATCCTCCTTTGTCCCACAACTCTTTTTCTGCACTTTCCCTCAAACTTTCTTAAACTCCTCTTGCTGCTTCCACCTAGTCTTTGCTCTGGCAGACCATCATTTCTTCCCTCTGAGCTGACTTCTGCTTTTCATTCCTTAGGCATCATGGTAATCTTCTCCCAAAGTTCCCTTTATCTCCTCTCCTCTCCCACAGTTTCTTTCCTCATTCTCAAGCTCCCTACCAGCTGTGTTGTGCTGTGTTCCTTCGCACCTGTGGGTGGTAGTGGTGTTGCAAGAGGGTAGGAAAGGCGTAATTGGAAAGGGAGGTGGACGTATTTTGAAACTGATTTTGCTTCTCCTCACACCCCCACACGTGAGCATTGGGACACAGGTCCTGCAGTGCTCTGTCCAGGCACCAAGGTACGTGTGCAGGGCCTGCACAGGGTCATTACAGCAACCCAGAGCACAAGGCTTGCCTGCTTGGGAGTTCTCCTCAATCTCCTGTTCACTTTTTTGGATGGGGAGAGTGGCTGGCTTTGGAAGTGCCATTTGTGTCCTACAGGAGCTGCCCATGTGTCTATTTATCCCACCTCTGCCTGTCATTAGGATTTCCTCACTGTCCTTTCTCACCTTCTTCAAACTGCCAAGTTTGTTCTTTCCAACATCCCTCAAACTGCTCCAGGCTGCTCTTCCCAACATCCCTCCTCAATGGCATGGCTGTTTCAGTCTGGGAATAAGTTACCCCTTCTATTGCAAGTAACCTAAAAAACTGCATGTTGCTATGCTAGGATCTTGATGACCTGCTAATCTGAGTGCCTCTGACAGCCCTTCTGCCAATTCTCCTGCTGCTCCCACATCCCAGCCTTCCCAGTCATTTACCTCTTATACAGTCTTGCTTCCACTGCTGTTCTCTATGCTGTGATATATTGGGAGTCATGAGACTCGGGCTGTGTGCTGCTGTGTTGTGCAGAGCTTCTAACGAGCTGTGAGCTTCACAGTTTGCTGCTTAATAATTCTCATGGTAGCAAGGACGGATCACGCAGGTGCTGTAATTCACTAGGGATCAGTTAATTACCAGCACTCAGCATGAAAAAATCGTGTTCAGATTGGCAAAGGGCACAAGCTGAACTCTCATACCTGACCTTCCTCTTGCTGTAAAGCTAACTCTGGCTTGGAATTCTCTGTTGAAACATCTGAAACCGCCTGTGTGAACCAAGCACCCGAGGCTTGGGGAATGATCTTCATTTAAGAAGTAAACATTAGTTTGACTGGTACATGGTTTTCCTTGTCTCTGACCCATCATATGTAGTAACAGTGACAGAAATAGGTTTCAAAGACATTTTTGTCTCAACATGCTCTCTAAACCTACTGACCTCATGCCACCCATGTGGAAAAGCTGAGGAAACGAGAGGTACAGATGGTCTTCTCCAAGTCACAGTGGCCGGTGGTAGAAGTTAGACCAGGAATTTCCACGTTCTCACACATTATAAGGCACTGCCCCCAATTCTGTGTGTGGGGGCATCCTCTATCCAAGTCTCAGGTATTCTGCAGTTCTGGAATGAGTAGTGTGCAGTTTCTTTTATTGAAGAAAAGCATAAATCTTGAATAGAAATGTTCCCAGGATTATTCTAATGTCTTCTAAAAATCATGGTGCTCCGATATTTTACTTGTTTCTGGTGATTACACCACAAATGCTGGCACATGTATGTAATGTCTGTGAGCAAAGGATGTGCCTTTGCCTTGACTGGTAAATCACAGCGTCCTCCTGATATTATACCTGCAATCCAGTGGGGAAAAAATCATGGTTAAAGCTTGAGCTTGAGCAACATTTATAAAATTCACTAGAAATACTTAATTTTAAGCAATATTAATATTTTTGTCTTCTCCTCAGTTATAAATTACACTTGGAGTCTAGAGTTTCTCCAAAATGTAATCAAGTAAATCCTGATTTTAATGAGTGGCAATCACTAAATCTGGGAATAATTGTCCTGACTTTCTTAGCAGCAAAACATTGCGGTGCCTCTTGAATTCAACACAAGATTAATCTTCCTGGAAGCAGACTTGCCCTGAAATAATGTACATCCCTGTATAAGATCTGCACATCAGTACATGGGAGATCAATAGCTCTTTTCCTGATTTATCCAAATGATGGTGCAATCAGCCAGAGCACCACTGGAAGTTTGACAAAAAGTATCTGTTGCTGTTCAAGGTACTTCACATTTCTTGAAATGGAACATGTTGAATTTTAGAAGTGCATCACAAAGTAATTGCAGTCTCCTGATGGCTAAGGCCAAGACAAAGCATTGTTTATAGAGCTCTGGTTGCTGTCTGGTGCTTGTTGGCTCATATGCTTCATTCCTGAGTAGCTCTTGTAATCTCTGTCTGTGTACCTGCTGCTGTGCTGTGTTATCACACAGAATGGGCTGCGTTGGAAGGGACCACAGTGGGTCACATTGTCCAACCTCCCTGCCCAGGCTGGGTCATCCTAGAGCACTTCGCACAGGATTGTGTTCTCAAGGGAGGCTCCACAACCCCTCTGTGCAAGAATTATTTAGCTCAGATTACAGTTTATGAAGTACATCATGGCCCACTTTCACTTGTGCAGACCATCCTGCTAGTTTGATGTACCTTTCTTTCCTGAGCCATGATCTGAGGTCTAGGTCCCAACATTTACATGATTTGGGACAAAGATGCCTTCTCACCCTTTGAAAAAAGCTTTGCACAGGCTGTCTTTTCCAAATTCAGAAGAGATGTTAATGACTCTGCATTTTGTCAGCTTATGG
This sequence comes from Climacteris rufus, assembly GCA_013398175.1. NCBI lineage: Eukaryota > Metazoa > Chordata > Aves > Passeriformes > Climacteridae > Climacteris > Climacteris rufus. The sequence continues at coordinate 23,428 of VZRZ01007694.1, forward strand.
ATTACTGAAGTTATTGCACAGTACCAGTTCCTGGCTTATTCCATGGCTGCATGGGCAGTGGGTACCAGAGCTGTCAAGCTCTCCTGTGTATCACATAAATTCCCTTTAGAGGGCACCATCGACTTCCCTGAAGCCCACGTCGATGCTTGTGCTTGCTGTTAATGAGGCTTTTTACCCATCTGAGGTACATCTCAGTATTTTTTTGCTCTAAATAGTTTGGATGCTGTAGGCTACTGCGCATTATCTACTGTGTGCAAATAATTGACATAAAATGTCCTGTAACAGATTTGTGAGGCTATGATGATTTTCTCAGTCACTGAGCAAAATGGAAGGAACACACACTCCACGATGCTGAACTGTGTCTTCTCACAAAGGCTCTAAGAGGACTGGGAGGCTCCAGCCACAGAGGCCAGTACACAAGTGAGTCTTCACTTCCACTCTGTGGTCTCAGAGATGCAGGTTCTCCCATCCTGTGTGACTGCATCTGCAGAGATGTACTGGATTCTCCTTCCCTAAAAATGTAGATGTTTTACAGCAAAAGGGATGTTTCTGCAGTCAGATGTATCGTTGCACCTTTCTCTCTCCCATGCTCAATTTCTTTCTTTGTGTGCTGTCCCCAAGCTGGGCAGGATGTGGCTGCATGGTCATCTTACTTGATAAAATTATGCCAAAAGGGTGCAGCTTTAGGAGGCTGATGTGTGATGTTACTTTCTAGAATGAAGAAAGTTGCCTTTACATTGCTTATTTTACATTTCTGCTTCTTGTCTTTAATGAAGAAGTATAGATATCAGGGAGGTATAGGAAGTGCCTACTGCAGCCTCACAGCTTCAGGCAATGCACCGTTCAAGGGAAGTCCACGGTGATGTAAGCAGGATAATTGTGTAAATAAATGTCTGCTCTGCAACAAGAAAAACGAGATTAATTTTAGAATTGAACACTCAAAAGGATGTATCTCATTTGTCCAGACAATTATTGTAATTTCATGAAGAACATCCAACAAAATAGTCAGATGCTTACCTGGTCTCTCATTCCTTATAATTGCTTGTACCCTCTTCTATGCAATTGCATCAACATGGTCCTGATAATGTGGATTTAGATTTTCTACTTTAGCAGTTAATTAACTGCAGAGCTGCCCAAGCCTTTCCCCAGTGTTGCAGATGTCTGAGGACTGCTCAGTGTGTTTGCAGCTTCTGAGCCAGATTTTTGATTGTGCTCATAGTATTGTCTTGGTCAGAGGCTTGAAAGGTGCCCATGGGCCACAGTGAGAGCAGGCTGACTGCTGAGGGCAGAGGGACAGGACTGGTTTGAAGGAAGAAGAACAGCCTGGGTGAGGGTGTAAAAGCCATTCTTTAGTGGATTGCAAGGGGATTTTCCAAACACCATGAAGCTCTCATAAGGCAGCAGCAGTAGCTGGAAGGCAGACCAGAAGATGTCCCTAGGTGTGTAATCCTATGAATCTCACCAATCCACCACTTATCTCTTCTCCCATCCCTGCCATGGGTGATTTTCTTAACACCCAGCAGATTAAACCTCCTAGACGGACCTGATATTCTGGAAACTCAGCATAAATTTATCTTGAGTTAGTGGCACTCACTGTTACACTGTTATACTTCTATCCCCAAAAGCTTTGCAATCTCCCTCTTGCAACACACTGAAAACATAATATCTCTTCTGAAATGTTACTAAATGTCTTTTTTTTGCCTAGTTATATCAGCAGAACCAAGTTGGAAGAAAATCTAGTTCTACCAAACTTCCAGTTTATTTATGTAGTCATTGATGGCAGGCATGTTTACATCTCTGTGATCCTAAACCTTAGGGAATTGCATTTCATTTCAGGGCTGCTGGGTCTGCAAATCCCACGAGACTTTTAGCTTTGATTTAAAAATAAACAGGGTGATTTCTTTTTTCCAATGGTTGTGGAAAAAACCTTGAAAGATAGAAGCTGGAGTCCTCAAAGGACAAGAAAAGAAAGCACACTTAAGAGATTAAAATATATGATAAAGTAATAAAAGTTTTCAAGTGCATGTTTCATCTTATACTTTAAAAATAAATATATTTTCATTTTCATGACAAAAGGTGACAATTCATGATTTTGGATTTGCTTAGAAAAACAGTTCTTCAAGTCCCCATTAAGAAGACCACGAATTTCAGGCTGGAATACACCATTACACTGACTGCTGCTTTCCTCCTAAATAAGAGAGGATTTATCCCATTAAATCTTGTCCAATTAGATAAATATATGTTATTGGTGTCTCCACATTACAGGAGGAGAACAAGTACTCAGAATTTGACTCTTCCAGCGCTCTGACTCCCAGGTACCTTAAGGGAACCACACAGTGACATCCACTTAGTCTGGTTCCAGATTGAAGTGTTGTGTTTTCATCTCGACTCGTATGGGAGCTGGTGGGGTTGGTGACAACCTTTTTGAAACCACACATTGTTTGTACATTTGTTCCTTCCTCTTCAAAAAGGTAAAAACACTGATGTGTCTCAAAGCACTAGTAGTTAACTTAAAAGTAATTGTAACCCTGAGATCTTCTTCCTTTCGTAGTTCAATGATCTGAGACACTTCAGACTTGAGAGCATTCCAGTGAGGTTCAATCCAAATTCAAATGAAATCAGCTATCTATTGATCTCAGATGTTTCACCTGCCCCGTTTCAAAATCATTTATAAAACCATTTATAAAACAGTTCACTGTCAAACCAAGTTCAAGAGCACTCAGGTACCTGATCTGCAGGGAAAGCAGTGGACAGTAGGTGCTGAAGCAGTCCTGAGACCACCAGTCTGGAGTACCACGGAGTGAGATGAGCCCAGCAGGCAGCAGCAGTGTGTGGGTTGAACAGGGATGCTGTGTGTGATGTCTTGTGTTTTTCTCATTCTCTTGCTGCTCATGGTGATCCTTCACGAGAGGAACAGGTTCCCAGCTGTCAAAAAGCAGAAGGTGAACACAGACACAAATTTGTCATCCAACATATTGTGGACAGCTGATGGAACCTACACAATCCCTGTAATTTTCAACTTCATGAGCTAACTGCCTTTCACACCTAGACAATGTGAGGACACAGGACAGTTATGATGATGGACAATTTCCCATTTTTTCTGCTGAGGACAGGAATGTTATTATTCGAGAACCCGTGTTAAATACAGAAAGTATAGAAGATCCTGTTCCTACTCAGTGTGCCGTGCTTTACAGTTTAAAGATGGTGTTAATCCTTTAAGTCATCACTTTGCACTGAGGCTTCAGGAGTAACTCACCATCTACTGTGACTCCTCCATTTCTTTTCTTTTCCCCAGGGAGCAATCTCTGCTCCCTTAAGCACAAATGTTCTTTTTCCAAGTATGTAACTATTTGGCTTCACTGTAAGTTAATTCTCTTTGCTTGTTTGTGCTCAGTTTATTGCGTCTGCTAGAGGGAACAACAGTCCTTTCTTTGGTTTAACAATTCTCCCAATTTTGTTTTGTGTGCAAACTTTATCAACAGCATTATATTTCCTTCCATCTCACTAATAAAAGCTAAATAATGTGAAGACAAATGGCACTACACCAAAAATATGCTCCCTTAGTGAGGGTTTCCCAGGTATGCCTACGTCTGAGATCAATCAGTTGACTGGTTTTATCATCTGCTGGTTTAGCGATGATTCAGCAAAAATGTAATCTACAATAATCAAAATTTCATATAGATACATATATATACACATATATTTCATATTCTGGATTGGCATTTTTATGCATTTATCAGCCCAATCAGTGACATGACCAAAAAAGTATTGAATTGCTTTGATAGAAAATTGGTTTTCTTATTTTCTTACTGGTACTGATTGTACGGCTCTCCTGTAATTTGTTTAATAATGAAATACATTATCTGCTCTTCTGCTAAATTTACTAGAACCGATACTACTAGGTTGACAGAAGAATGGTTAATTTGATAGTCCTTTAAATGCTTTTTCTGTAAAGAACACATTGAGAGAAGCCCTGTGAAGAAAGATTTAGGGCTTGTCACGGATGAAAAGCTGGACATGAGTCAATAGTGTGCACATGCAACCCAGAAAGCCAACCACAACCTGGCTGCATCAAAAGAGGGATGGCCAGCAGGTCAAGGGAGGTGGTTCTCTCCCTCTGCTTGTGAGAGCCTGCTGAAATGCATCCAGGTCTGGAGTACTCAGCACAAGAGAGACATGGACCTGCTAGAGCAGGGTCATAGAAGGAGCACAAAAATTATCAAAGGGCTGGAATGCCTCCTCTATGAAGACAGGCTGAGAGCTGGGATTGTTCAGCCTGGAGAAGGTCTCAGGGACACCTTATAGCAGCCTTCCAGTACCTAAAGGGGCTTATTAAAGAGTGAGAGAGACTTTTTACACAGGTAGTTCATGATCAGACAAGGTAGAAGAGTTTTAAACTGAAAGAGATTTAGATTAGATGTTAGAAATTCCTGACTGTGGGAGTGGTGAGGCACTGGAACAGGTTGCCCAGTGAAGCTGCGGATGCTCCATCCCTGGAAGAGTTCAAGGTCAGATTGGACAGGACTTGGAGCAACCTGGTCTAGTGGAAGGTGTCCTTGCCCATGGCAGGGGGGTTGGAATCAGATGATCTTTGAGGTCCCTCCCAAAGCAGACCATTATATGATTCTATGATACATTCTTGTATGTAGCTATGTTTATTTTTCTTCTTGCTTGTCTTACTTTTAAATGCAAAAATTATATCTCAAAATATAGTTGCTGTTGGCATAAACCAGCATATTTTATACTGCCTTCTTTTCAGTTTGGGAAAAGATGAGACTATTGAAGTGTTTTTCTAAAATCAGAGAAAAAAATGTCAGTGAATCATCCAGAACAGACAGAGCAATATGTATCTGTATACCAAGTCCATCTATTTCCAGGGATCATCCTTTAGTGATGAAAGAATTTATTTCTTTTGCTTTTCTTCATCTTGTGGGTACAATTGCTGCTGTGCTTTTGCACTGATGCTTCTCTACCTCGACACACTCTTCTTTCTTCATTGATTTTAGGTGACTACTGCTCTTGTCTCTGTTCTCAGCATCTTTTGTAGCTATGTATAGAGTAGGAAGGGTGGTTTGATCTCTTGAGACTTGCTTTTGCTAGTCCTGGCACGACCCCAGATTTTTTTATCTGAGAAAGTGCTTGGGATCTCACTGCTTTTCTCATCAAACCATAGTGAAGTTTCCCTTTCACATACAAATGTCTCAGACCCCTGACAAGGGAGCTAGAGATGGGTAGAAGACAATTTCCCCTTGCTGCAAAATTATTTCAGATTTCAAACCTATCCTATCATATTCTGAGACAAATATAAGATTTATCCATCTATTTTGTGTTTCACAGACATGTTGAGAGAGCTGGAGGCAGTTTGGCTTATGGCACATGTGTGCAGACTCTGCCACCCTCACCCAGGACAGGAATTTGGTCAGTCCTCTGCAAGCCCACAAGGTAGCTCTGAGGAGAAGGAAAAGGGTGCAGTTATAGGTTAAGAAACCTAAGTTTAGGAATCTCTCAACAAAATTTATTACGTATTGGCAGGTCTACTAGCTCTTTGTAATTCTTGCACTAAATAAACAGCCCCAAGTGGTATTAGGCAGGGACTTTGACCTGAATCCATTAGCTGCCACATCCAGTAAAGAACAGGTTTCTTTCTCTGGTCAGTAGATATGTCATTTATACAAGGTAGAACAGCCTCCACAGCTGGGGAGAAATTGTTCTCCTCAAGAAGAAGGAGCAGAGTGAGCAATGCCTGCAACCCAAAAGATATTGAGTATTGCCAGAGGAGCCATTGCTGATATTTTGATAGGTAGTTCTTGACAAAATAGTTATTAATACTAGAATATTTTGGGGGGAAAATGTTTGATAGTGGACACCTTCCAGAAAAAAAAAAAAAAAAAAAAACAAACAAAAACCCAAAAAAAAAACCACATGGAAAATTAATGACCTAGTGTTCCTATTCAACACATTTGGAGTACAGTTCATGCTCAGAGCAGTGCCAAGAGTCTGGTTTCCTTTCAGCCACCTAGCTGTTCTCAGCTTGGGGAACTGGGTTCACATTTATCCACCTGCCTGGACTCCAGTTCTGCCCCGGGAGGAATTGCTGAGCTGTATCCCTTTCTGCCTCTCTCCACTGCAGCTGGCCCTGCAGCAGGGAGCTCTCCTGCAGGCAGCACTTCACTTCTCCAAGGAAAGAACATATCCAGCCAGGGGAGGATGAATGAGGTGAGTCTGTTGTGGCACACAGGCATTCTGTCAAGAAGATAAGGAAGGCTCCCTCTGAAAGACAGTGTTGAACTGCTCACCCCTGTGTCCCTTACATCTCCATAGCTGGCACCTTTGCAGAGGCTGTTTGAAGCCTCTCTCTGCTTTCTCTCTCCACTTTACTAATTAAGATGAACTGTTGGAGATAATCTTATACTTCTAAAATCCTACTTTATGTATTATCATCCTTAGAACTGTTGGTGGGTTTTTTCTGCCTTAATTACATTATGAAAAATGCAAGACCACTTCTCCCGATACAATGTCTTACCAAGCCTGATTTTTTTTTTTTTTTCCTAACAGATGAGGAGGAAATGCAAACACTTTGCTTGGATTGACACAGCATTCAAGTGAGCTCAGATTTTCTCTGTGGTGATGTTCTGACATAGTAATTGTGATTCTCCATTAATTAAGCAGTGATTTCTATGTTATTCCCCAAGTTTAACATGATTCTTCATACTGTGTTGAAACTATCCTGCTTTTGAGGTTCCTGAGTCCACAATGGACCCGGTTCTGCAGGTTAGGATACATTTTTTTTCTTTTTTTTTATTCCCCTCCTCCTTCTTGCTATCTGGGATGACAAGCTTTGGATAAAAACATCTAGAAAGTTACCAGCCAAAATATACTGCTATTATATATCCACCTACCCCAGTGCAAGTCCTTTTAATGTTACTACTTTGTTATAGTTCTCTGTTAGCTGTCAGGACAGTTTTGGTTTTGTATTTTTGGGGGTTGAATAAACTCATCATCTTCCTACATCTATCCCTCAGCAAATCTGGAGTTTCCACTTTCAGAAATTTTTTTGAGTTGTCTTGGCTCAGAAAACTGCTTAATTTCTGATTCTGTTAACAGGGAACTTTTACAGAAAGCCATATCTTTTCCGAGGTCCTTCATTCAGCTTTTTCTTTAATACTGGGACTTGGAAGGCTGCATGTGCTTCAGGTTACCCAGTGTTCAGAGTAATTGATAGCCTTTGAAAACTAGACATTTAGGAGTTGTCAGTCAGTGTTTCTAACAGAAGTATGAGCATCTTTTCATACACAGACAGTACTTGTTAAAATGCCTCCAAGGAAGTATTCTCTTTCGGGTTGTGGGTGGCTGACAGCAAGGTACTGTGGTTTTGGCAATAGTTTTCTGCATGCTATCTTTTCCCCTCTCATTTAAGAAGTATGCTATCTAGATATAGCCTAAGGGCATAGCCTCTGTACTGAAATGAATATAATTTTTCCAAATGCTTTGTTCTTTCTTGACCCCATTCTATATATGTTTCATCTTCAGCAGCAGTAACCATCTGGAATGTTCTCTATTGGTGGAACCAATCCATAATGACAAGGACAAACCAGCACCTCTGCAGATCCACTGGGAAAAGGGAGAATCATATATTTGAGTCAGGCACAAATACCTGGAAGCTGATTTAGCAACTGAAGGACCCAAATGAGACAACCCTCATTCCAGAACAAATACTTCCTTCTACAGAGAGAGAGATAGCTTTCTTCTCCTCTCCCACCTCCCTTCCTGTCTCTCTGTCTGTTCTCAAAAACTTTAACATGATTTTCAGGCTGTCTTCTTCACCCACTTCTCTTTCTGAATGCCCCAATGGATCTCCACTCTTGCTTCTTTTCCCCCCATGTGTAACTGCTGGCTGATCCCACTACAGCAAATATTTCTATGCATGTGAGAGAGGTGGTTTAACTTCTGCACCTCTCTATTCTGTTCAATCCTCTCTTCCTGGCAGCTCTTGAATAATTATCAGCTCCCAGAGTGACTAGCACAGATCTCAGGCCAGCCTTCTCCCAGGCTCCTTTCTTTGTGGGGGAAGATTGTGGCCAACCCATGCTGCTGGCAGTAAGGGCCCTAGAACCAGGAATATGCTTAAAGTCACACTCTCATCTGCTGACTCTTTCTGTAAATTTCACTAATATAGACGTAGACATGCCAAAATGTATTAAATATGTATTAAAGATGGTTACTTGTGGTTTAACTCTCCTAGGAGATACAGTTTCACCATCCACCAGCTGGTAGAGAAGTTACAAGCCAAATGTGACTGCCCTTTCTTCCTAAAGCCGTTACAGACAACAGATACTTCAGTGTTTTATTCTGTACAATGGAACTGGCAATGGCATGGATCAGACAAGGCTGGGAAATGCTCATTCCTCTTCAGGATGAGGGAGACTGAGAGATCCCAGGCAGACCTGGGGAGTGCCACTGCTGTTGGCTGTGAGCGATGGGAGTCCCTCAGCCTGAGGATTTCCTGCAGGGTCAGCTGAGGGGGGATGGCTGCTCCAGCAGCACTGATTCCACACAGATGTTGCAAGGGCATTTTGAACACTTACTGGACAGCCCAGCTGACTGGTCAAATGGCATTGCCCAGGTGTTGGAAAGCTCAAAGTCAGGCTCTACCCAAGCAATGCCACTGACAACCTCAGATCTGTAGCAAGTAATGGCCTTTTTGTTCTGACTTTGTGTTGCATGCAATGAGGTCATGATCCATGACTACAGCTCCTACGCAATAAAATAATACAAATAATTAATAATAATAATGAGTTGGGTTTCATTATGTGTCTTGCACTGCATAAAATCCCCTGTGAGCAGTTACTGTCTGGGAGAATATTTAATGTCTTGATGCAATTTGAAAATGTAGTGCAAATGACAGTGTAATAAAACAAAGAACTTCATCAACTTCTAATTGAAATTAATGAGAACTGAACTTCTGCATTGTGCATAAAAGAAGAGACTTCTTCCCCAGCCTTAATAGCAGTTGGTTCCAGGGGTGGCATGGCTCAGTTTGAACTATCTTCTTTTTTTACCTCAAACATTGTTTTTAATGCAGAAAACCATCTTATTTCAGAAACCAGTAAATATCACATGGATTACAAAGTCAGACTTTTTTCTCAATTCCTGCAGTGTTTTCCTCATATATTAACAGATCTGTAATAAATCATAGCCATCTGTATTTTCTGAGACTAGAAGCTGAAAATATATTTCTTATCTGTGAGACTATTTTCTACAACACTACTTCGGAAATTTATACATAGACCAGATCTTAACAAAAAAGACTGTTATTTCAAGGTCATTTTAAACCTCTGTGGCAGAGGTATGAAGATTAGAAACACCATCAGGCAAAAGCACAGTGCACTGAGGCATGCCTGTGTTTTTGTCAAAATGGCTGTGGAAGCCCTTTTCCCATCCCCTGGCAGCAGAGGGGAATAACAGAGATGGCTGGAACTGACCATTGCATTTTATTACCATGCCATAAGACAGGCAAATATGATTCTCCACGCTAACATTTGTCACTAGTACAATTTCATAGAACCCTAATGATTGCAGTGGAGTAGAGCTCAAGCCACTCAGCTCCAGGTAACTGAAGTATCCCTCCTTTTCAAAATTGTGTGTAATATTTACATTTCTTGTAAACTTTTTCATATAAAACATGCTAAACCAAGAATTAATATTTTCTTTTTTTTTTCTTCTTTACTAGTTTGCACAGCTTTGCAGAGCTTTAAGAATATCTAAATTGCTGCAAGCTTTAGCACAGCCATTTAGGTCATTCCACATTACTATACTGCAGCTGTTTGCCTTACATCTTGTGGGTCACTTGTGAAGGGAAGAGTTGTTGTGATGTACTGTACTTGCCAGCAGCAGGCACAAATCAGAAGAATTGTACTTGGAGGCATATCATTAAATTTCAACAAACAGGTTTAGTGGAGAAGTCATTCTTCCTATGAGATCACTAAAGCTGCCATTAGCCATAAACTATTTAGAAGACCTGAATAAAGGGCTACTTCAAGTCTTCAGCTGATAAGGTTTAATGCTGTATTTTCTCATTCTTTTGTTTATAATTCTCCTATCTACCAGTGGTTTCTTCTTCTCAGTGCCTGAAAAATTTGTGCTCATGGGCACTTACTTTCAGGATTGCTGGAAAGACAGGATATTTAAATACTACTTCCAGCCAGTACCTACAGAGAGACCTAAAGGTCTGCAAGTTTTTTGATGCTACAACATAAATGATGGTTAGCTTGTGACAAAAGCATGACATGCAAGCCTCTAAGAAGCTGAATTCAATAGATACTGTTGTTTTATTTGTTTTCATAGCAGTTACATACACTGCTTCTAAAATTAATTATTTTTCCTATATCGTCAGCCTGCACTCTGGGTCTAACTCAGAGGCTGTGAAGAAAATGGAGATTATTCTAAGAAAAGATTAAAAAAAACTCTATAAATAGGCTAGAACTTGTGATATTTTGTTCTATTTTACTTTAACCAAATGCAAAGATGTAAAAATTATAACTTCTGTTTTCTGAAAATGTGATTAGTCTGCACCTTCCAGAGACATAGGAAGCAGTGCCCAGGATCCACAAACTCTTCCCCAAAATGGTTATCCCCTTGGAACTAGAAACAGCTTGTCAAAATCCCATCCTTCCTAATGGAATGTGCTCCTTCTTGGTGGAGAAGGATGCTTTCTGCAGCAGTATTATGCACTTACAAGCCATGAATCAATTTACATTTTAATCAGGGGGGGCTCATACCGTCAATTGGTGAGAGTGCTTTTAATTTACCTGAACTCACAGTCATTGGGCTGATCCCAGCAGATTTGCCTTTATGGCAATACCTGCTTTTACCATGATATCTCTTGAGTATTCAGCCTCCATAAAAATAAATAAATTCTCCTGAAACTGTGCTAAATTCATTACCAATGAATCCTCCTTCACTATATGAAATTCTAAATAAAAAAAGACAGGTTTATTTTAAGCTTTTAACAGACTGTTGTAGTTAATCGTGTATATCAGGCAAGAGGCTTGGTTGCTAAGAAAATCTTTGGCATGTTTCCATGGGATTTGTGTGTTATTGACAGAAAAAGTACCAAATGATAGGAAATGCATCTGCTAATTTGAATAGAGAAACAAAAAAAAAAAGAATAGAACAATTTTCTGCCCAACTTTAGCATTAATGCAATCTCAAGCCAAAAATAACAGTTCCCATCAATTTACAGAGTAAATTTTTGGCTTCAAAGACTTGATTAAGATGTAAAAAAAAATAAATCCCTATTTCTATGTGTATAGAACGTATGAATCTCTGCCCTTGCACTGGTGCAAGGTTCCTAGGGTGAGCTCGAAGCTAAAATACATTGTGAAGGTGATCTGCAGAATCACACAGTGTATTTGTTACTTGCAGAAGAAATATCAGTTGTATTTCTATTTCATGTACTCCAGTATGCAGTCATCTGGCATGAGATCAGGCAGCCCCTTCTCCAGAGTTTTTCCAGCTGTCCCAATTGTCACGGTCCAGAAGAGAGGGAGAAAAGATGACCAGAGATGGCCAGAGAAGACAGTGGGGCCTCCTTTAAAAAAGCCCTGACACTGCTTGCCTCAGGAAAGGACACAGCAGCAGCATCCAGGGCTTTAGCTGAATAAAGTCTGCCTAGAGGAACAGATGCCTGGTGCTGGGTCACAGCCTGGAGCTCAAAATGCTGCCAGAGAAGTTTGGCCAGGTACGAGGTGGAGCAGCCAGTGGCAGAGACAGCCAGCAACCCAGGGAGGAGATAGAGCCCTGCACAGGCTAAGTTTTAGACCGGCTGACCAAAAAAAACCCATACTTATTCCACTTTGAAACTTTTATTTTTTGTATTTAAATATAGAGTGGAGTCATCTGGCAGTCAAGAATCAAGCAATGGGGGTTAGATCTTATTGATATATTCTCAAAAACCATAATTTTAGGTGCTCTGTATTTAGACCTTTGGCTGTGCTCCATAATCGGTGCATGACCCCATAATTTAGGATTTTTGGAAAAGGAATGAGTCCCCAGGTCTGCAAGCCAAATAAAACAGTGCATCTATTGTGGGAGGATATATTGTTTAGCAGGATAACATAGTTCAACAAAGGAGTGTGGTGGCCAAGGAGCCTACTCAGAGAACAAAGTTCCCAGGCACACTGAGAACATTGATCTACAGTGCAAAGTTCATAAAATCTTGTAGAAAGCTAGTTATTCTGTGGGAAGGTAATTTTATTTTGACTTCTTGAATTTCTGTTGCTTTTAGGTGTCATTTTTTATGCCTGGACAAGGAAAATCAACTGCACAGCTGAAGCCTTCAGCCACACATGGCACACATGGGGTTCAGTAGTTACCTCCTATGGTGTTTTTTTACCTTGTGAAAGAAACGTGGATTTTTGGTTCTCTCTCCTTTAAATAATTGTTTCTTATTTCAGTTTAAACACAGGAGGATGTTAAAGGACAAGGAACAGAATTCCTGCCTCTGATTACCATTGAGATAATTAAGCAGAAGAACATTACTGGAAAATAAGGGAATCCTACGGAGGCAAGAAAACTGAGAATATAAGACTGTTATAATTCAGTAATAGCACTGGAGAGAATGATTCATTCATTGTGGAAGATAAGTGGTCAGAAGTTTTTCTCTGTTTTCTTTCTGTTTCTTTTATTTTATCCATTCTATGACTTTAGGCAAATCCTCCTAACTTCTTGGTCCCTCAGTTTTGCCTTCCTGCAAAACGACAAATCAAACTGCTTTACCGGAATTTTGGAGGAATGCATGTACTGCTTTATAAATATGTAATGAGCTCTATTTTTACTAGGAGGCAGAATGGACTAATTTATACATATATAAATGTAATGTTTGCTACTGGTTTTAGAATTCTTTCAAGACATGGCAATAAGAGAATAGACTTAGAAGCTACTATGACATATCTCATTAAGTGCCAAAGGTTTGCATCAAATATTTGATTTGAGCTTCTCTATGAGTGTGTTTTTAACACAGCACAGGGGCAAGGCACATTTGCTTAGCCTGCATACCCCTAGAAAGAAATTAGACATTCATTTTTTAAACCATTTTCATTTACTTATGAGAAGAATATCTATCTGCAATACTTTATGTATAAAATGCTTCATGCTCACATAACATATGCAGAGAGCATATGTTTTAATTTTAGTTCAGTACAATATCTCAAATTTAAACAAATTAGCCCAAGGCATAAAGTACTACCAACCATTTTTTCCTGTTTTTAATACAAACCAGATTGTAGAGAAGCATTACTAATGAAAACAGCAATCATAAACCAGAGTGTATTTTACTTACCCCTCATTAATGGCACAACACCTGCCTTTTTTTAATTTAGATTTTCATCTAATGGAAGAAAATTCTCAATCTAATGGAAGATTAGATTTTTCAATCTAATTGAAAATTTTCAATCTAATGGAAGAAAATTAATTGATAATGACCTTCTCTTGCTATTTCTTCACAGACTTTTGTAAGCATTGTTTTAAGGGCTTTTTGAGTTGATGGTACCATTCAAACCTCATTATTCCAGGCTATCCACCCTCAATTTGTTCAGTTTCTGTGTTCGGTAACCAGGGAACGTGGACACTGTTACCTCTGAACTATTTCTAAGATAGCTGCTAATGATAACCAGGAAAAGCAAGTGGGAAGGTTTAAATTTACTGTTCAGGAGTCCACAGTTTTAATCCTGTGAAATGACATCTATTATGCATATTGAACATGTACTCCAGTAAACCCTCCTTCTCCCACATAAGGCTTAGCTTAACAACTGGGATGCTGGTTTTCCAGTTACAAATATTCTATGGCAAACCATAGGTAGTTGCATCACTAGTTATACAGAATTTTATGGTGAAGCCCCTTTAACTTCATTAGAAGTCAGAAATACCCTCCTGAAAATCCTCTCACTGAAAGGAAATTCAATAGCTAATATTATTGCATGTTAGTGAATACTCAGCTATTGCAAACAATTGTGTTTAGTCATTTGAATATAAATAATGAATAGGCTGCTTCTTTTCTGTTCAGTAAATTGGACATTGCCACAAAAAAGATTAAAGCTCAGGTTTAATGCCCATGTAAAGCAATACCTTTAAGTCTACTACCAAAGTTTATTTTGATGTTCCTTTCTTCTGTTCATGAGAACTCCTATCAGACAGGGCTTCCTACATGGTGCTCATTCCATAAATCTATTTATCTGGCCTGCTCACAACAACCCTCCTCATGAGTCTGAAGTGCAGTTATCTGGGATGGCTTGAACAGAATTAATTTAGGTCTTTGCCACCTTGACTTGCTGTCAGGAGTGGCTTATAAGCAGCTGAGCTGGAAGGCTGAGGAGGATAGAGACCTCTGGTGCAAAGGCAGAGAAAGGAAAAAAAGGGAGTTGTGTGTGTATTGAGAGGGCATGCAAAGGGTAATGAGGGTAGGAATAGTGGAGTGAAAACTCCCATTGGCTCAGTCAGAAAGGGATCCAAAGGATGAACACAGTGGAACTCGCTTCCAGACACTCTGCTGAAGTTATCACATTCAGTGCAGCACCAGGTAGCACTAACACACAGAAAACTGTGAGTACAGCATGTGCAGCTGTAATCTCACCCTGTCTCTGGTTCCCGTGCCACGCACAGAGATGCACACACCCACAGCAGGCAGATTCCTGCACCCCTTTCACTCACATCTCCGTCTCTCCCTGTTTCTTAACCAAAGAGCAGAAGGCTGAGGGACTCACCTTTTACAACTCTTACAGTGAGAAACCTAAACTAAACTCTAGTTCCAGATCTCTCTCCAGCTTGAGAGAATTTGTACTCCAATCACTCCTCTGAGGAGTTTCCAGCCCTGTATGGACAAAGAATTACTTGAATTTGATGTACCATTTTCTGGAAAACTTCTATTTTTTTTTTCTCTATAGCAGCACTTTAGTACCACCCCGAAGGGTTTGTGTTTCAAAAGTGAGTACAGTGGGGCTCTGTAGGGAGCCCAGTCTGGTCAGCATATATTCAGTGTGTGCTGACAATTAAGCTTTTATTAAAAAAAAATTGCCAGACAAACCCTCCTTGTGCACAAGGTACCTCTTTCCTGGAAGATCCTATAGTTGAGCAGACATCACACTGCTCAGCCTTGTTTGAAGTAGGGATGCCCTAAAACAAGAGTGTGGCTCAGGCATATAAGGAACAGAAAAGCCTAACAATTAAAGCACTCACAGGATTAGACAAAACAGATTCAGATCCTAAATTCTGTATGAAGCTAGTCTTAATTTCTCTTTTTTTTTCCTCTATGAGACCTGGTCCTAAAAGTCTTGCCTGGTATCATATAAAGATGCTGCAATGGAGCAAGAAGTGGAATTCTATGTCCAACTCTCAGATTACTTGACTACTTAATTTGTGTTTCAGCACAGCCATAAGTATTCATTTATTTATTGAGAGATGCATCAGTGCAACAAAATAAACTTTTCACATGAGCTCCCACAGACCTATTCTTGATTTATGGTATTTTACTAGAAGCTGAGTCAAGCTGGTACTGTTCATCAGATATCAAGGGGAAAAAATTAAGTACTCTGTTGAAGCACTTTTCTGGTTTGAATTTCCTGTGAAAACCAACAGAGTCTACTTCTACTTATTGCAGTGCAGATGAGAAGGAGATCTACTGCAACTATGGTAGATGAAAAGCAGCCTGTGTTTCCAACAGCCTTTTCTTAACGTGGTAGTCACTTTCCCATTTCCTTTTCTCTTGGTTATAAATAATCTCAAAAAAAAGAATGGTTTAAAATTTAAATGAACTAAAAAATCTATAAAAATATAAAATGAAGTACCCAAAAGCAGGCCTTGACAATTACATTTATTACTCACACTGACTGAAAAAGATTCTGCATTAGATACAGAAGGACAATTGACATCAAACAGATACTTGACATAAAGTGCAACAATATGTATTACAGAGGAGAGGCATTTGGGGGACTTTTGATTAATGTACTTTTAATTGCACTTTCCTGCCTCACTGATTTTATTCTTTCAATTTAGTTCAAGCTGCTCAAATACATACATAGCAAAGCACCTACTATAATTAACACAATATACTGTTTGCAAATCACCACATTTCTCAGATTCTGTATAAAGAAATAAGATATTATGCAAATATTGTTGAACTCCTACAGAAATACAAGCAGGCAAGGAAATTCAATTATTCACTAGAAAAATAAAAACAAAAAAAACCAAACAAAGATAAAACCAACACCCTCATCTTTGAAACCTATTTGGGATACTTGAGCTTTGTGATTTGTTTTCAACAGCAATTTTAACTTTACCTCTATATTTCAGTGAAAATTCATAGGATGTTCTGCCAATGCCATTCAAGCTTGAATTTGATTGTACTAAGTTTTGTTGCCCAAGCAATGCTCTCTAATCATATAAATAATGTGCAAGACCATATTTGTACTACCAAATTCAAGCAACAACACTGAAAAGCAAACATTTATTGAATGAAAGATGCCTACAACATATAAAACCCACAGAAAATGTTAAGTTCTACTGCTATTTATAACGTAGAAAATATTGCAGGATTTTTAAGATCACAAGGTATGTGCTATCAATCTAGGATGTAATTAAAAAAGGATATTTAAAGTGCACAATTGCTAAGAAAACGCACTAAACATTCAACAACCGAAAAACATATTGGTAATTTGGATTTGATATTTATATTCTCAGAAAACGTGAATGGCATCTGGGCAATAAAGCACCTGGACAAAAAAAGCACCTGGACAGAAATTCCATAACCAGGATATAAGTTGAATGAACAATTTGTTGAGTGAATATTTGGAAGAAAAAGAACAGACTGAAAACTGCACACCTTCGATGTTTGTTTGAGTGGTCATTTAGTTTTATAGCATTTAAAAATAAGCGTTAGTATAATATTTAATATCTTTTTAAAGGTTTTGCACTTTAAATACTGTTCAATTACCATATTAAAAATCCCAATAAACCCTCTTCAGTTTGCATTTCAGACTATGGTATGCCTTGGGACCACCACCTACCATTGAACACCTACATGTACAGTGTGCAGGGGGAACACTGAAAAATGGGTGGTTCTTTTCAAATACATGTTAGAAAAATACACAGCTTTTCATTTAAAATAAATATGGAAAATTAAAGACACAAGTTCCACAAGTTACCTGTACATTATATGAGCCAATAGGGAAAGTTATGATTCTTCTCCTCACACAAATTAGGTAAACATTACTCAGGAGAAATAAAATATTGGATTTATTATATATTTGCTACTCTCTGCCCCTTCTTCATTAAACTTGGCTGCATAAAAGTGTCAAATTATTATTTGCTTTTTCTTTATAGTACTTTTCAATTTCACCTCAAAAATTCAACCAGATAGGCTTGACTAACTATTAAAATTAATATAGTTTCCCTCATTGAGTACTCACAAATGGTTTTACAAACATTATTTGAGTCCTTGCATGTTCTTTACTTCACAGCTACGTAAAGTTAATAGTATGTAAGATGTTACTATTTTCTCATTGGGAAGGAGGCTTTTCCAACTCGTATCCAGTCTGGGGTGTTGATATTCCTGGGGAATATCCAGGTGACTTGCAGACTGACGAGGCATTGTGTGCTCGTTATTGCCACAAAGTAAAAGGTTCTGTAATGTACACACTTAGCTAAAGAATTCATTTTATAGGGGAAGGAATTTAAATTGAATCTCCCTACCCATGTTGCAATCTTTTGTGCTGAGCAAAACAGAAACAAAGCAAAGTAAATGCCCATTAGGAGGTAATAGCTGGAGTATGCTCCACTACTGCTGTTTCTGCACTGATTATGTAAAACAGCTGTCAGTCAGGAAATTCTTCTGGGAAAACTGCACTTCCTTCTTTCCAAATTAGTGACATTAAATGTGGTGAATTACATTAGGGAATGGGAGCATGGGGGAGTTGTAGGGAGTTTGCTTCCATGCTACAAGAAAGGTTCAATCAGCTGTTTTCATGGAGGTGCA
This sequence comes from Climacteris rufus, assembly GCA_013398175.1. Classification (NCBI taxonomy): domain Eukaryota; kingdom Metazoa; phylum Chordata; class Aves; order Passeriformes; family Climacteridae; genus Climacteris; species Climacteris rufus. The sequence continues at coordinate 41,453 of VZRZ01007694.1, forward strand.
TAGTGTAACCAAACTTTCCACACTAGTTTCTTCTCCAGCTGGGATAAATTGAACAGAATTGGAGTTTTTACTTTTATTGTTGCTTTATTTTGAAGAAAAACATCCCCACCTGCTTCCTTCTCATGATCTATGGAATGATAAATATTTCTGAATAATTGCCATAGTATGCTTTCAGCACACAAATCAGCATCAATATTCCTCTTATTTGTATTTATATCTTCTTCAGACTCACAGTCTTTCAATGGCATTTCCTCCATACACCTAAAACCCATGTTCCTCAATGGTCCAACATCCTTTAAACTGAGGGCAACAACAAACTGATACAACTGTTTACAAAATATTTTAAAATCTAAGTGATGATGCACGGCTCTGTTATCTCCATATCTAGCTATCTCCTTTAGGCAAAAAAAATTAGATTCCTTTAGTATTCTCTGTTCTCTTTGGTTCCATATCTTGTCCACGAACACAAGGAAGAAGTTATAGGCTAGATTTCTTGTGTCTACACAGTCTTCTGAACAGATTCTTTTAAAACCACATCGTTCTGATTGCTAGGATGTGGGGGTTTTTTCAATGTAGATGTTTGTTTCAAATTCAGATTGCCGTAGCTATTTTCTATTACCAGTAATCATTTTCATCACTAGACCTCAATAATTGACTTGCTGCTTCACCTTGTGGTACAAGTAGTTCAGTAACTACTGAATAATAATAACTGAATAACTCTGTTTTGTTTATTTTTTTCTTAAGGTACCCGTTACTTTTCTGATCCCTGAATGGCAAGAGGCTGGATCTAAAAATGTAATTGAAATGTATGTCACTGTAGTTATTTAACAATATCATTGTAGATTAGTCTCCACATGGGGGGTGAATTAACTCAGTCAAGCTTGAGGCCAAAATGAGTAGAATTTCACAGTGTTTGTCACTATACATTAAAGTTCACCATTCTACCAGTCAGTCATTCCAAGTTATGGATTTCCTAAAGTTATGGCTTTAATCTTATGTCATGAGTTTTCTTCTGAAGTTAATGAATATTCAAGAGCAAGAAATGGAATTAAATATTTCAAATATCCTTTCAGTACATTTGGAACTGTCTGAAATCAGACTCTTCCTGCTAAAAGTTTTTAAAGTGTTCTAACACTAACAGTTTTCTTGACAACCCTGAGCAAGCTCTACAAATATTCCCTTGTGAGAGAATATTCCAGTTCTCCACATGTAAGTGCCACCCTGCAAGCACAGGCAAGTCTTACTACTGTGTTCAATGTCTTTATCCAATGTTCATAAAAATCAGAAATAATGGAGAGAGTGGATGAAAATCCACCTTCACTGAAGTTAATGTGTTGACATCAGCAAGACAGGATTTCACTCAAAATGCAAGAAGTATGGGGATTTTTACTATATAGTTTATGCACCTGAGGAAAAGCAACACTCTAACCACAGAGTTAATTTAAGTAATCAAAAATATTTAAAGAAAATTACTGTTTCAGCTAGTGAATTGTAATAACTATATCCAGCTGTTAAAATTGCTTATGCTGCACTACCACCAAACTCACAAAGCATCTGTGATGAGAGATCAATCGTTTCCTGGTATTTATCGAGACATAGCCAATTAGAATAATAAATAGGCTCAGACACATTTTTGTGTTGTATCATCAATTCATTTTTTACAATACATAGCTTTGATTATAACCAACATTTGCTATGCTGAATTCTGTCTAAATGCTCTCTCGGTTTCTCAATTCAGAACTCTTTTAATGCATTTCTTCTAAAAATGTTCTAATTTACCTGTTTCTACTACTGAACTCATTCAAGCCCTTGAAAATAATTTGCTGCATATTAGCTTCTGTAACACATTATATTTGTCCTTCATGTCATATGGTGAGTGCTTGTGGTACAAAGTGTATTAATTTCAATGTTGTAAGTTCTTTTGGTTTGAAGGATAACAGACAGCTCGAGGGAACACAGACAACCACTTCAAACCATTTTAACAAGTATTGTCATTTTATCTCAACTAGAAAGAAATCTTAATCATCTTTAGTGACAGATAGTCCAATCATCCTTCACACTCAAAAGGATTTTTGGTCTCTAAGTATGTCTAAAATTCTGGCTATCAAGCAGGCTTAATTTTATTCAATTTTAGCTCTCTAATAAAAGGAAGGGGCTTAGTCTGTGCTAGTTCCCAGATTTCCTCTTCTCTCAGTGAAGAAAGATGGGCTCCTCCAGAATGCTTCATTCTGTCTGTCCTAGAAACTTGTGTTGTGTCCGTGCAGAAAGAGTCCGGCACCGATGAGGCTGCTAAGGGTAAAAGAGATCCACTCCATAAAGAGCAAGCAGATGAAGCCATGTTATAGAAACACTATTTCTACAGAAGCAAAATCAAGACATCAAAGGAGACTACGGAGTGCAGCAATGCTACTTCAGCTTTCTCACTGATTTGCACCAACTGGCCACAGTCAGGTTTTACAGTTACATCTTTCCAACATAATTCTTTTCACAACCACTGCCCAACAGGACAGATTCCCCCATTCTCAAGCATTATATTTGTTTTGCCCCACAGATGTACAATTTCCCTCAGACTGTCCTGAAGTGCACGTTCAGCACACTTGAACAGCAATCCATGCTGCTGTCTGTCTTATCTCTTTGTTGCTTATTGTTTTCACACCTTCTAGTGTTGTCTTCAAGTATCATTAGTGTCAGAATTTTGTTGCAGGTCTGGGCCCCTCAGCTGAACCCTGTGGGACCAGTTAGAATGATCAGGCCGTTGGTGATTCCAAATTTTTTACCACATTTGGACGCCGTCATTAAACAGTTTATCCTTCTTTTACTATGTATCATGTACGTATCAGTTAACTTTATATGTGTGTAAGTTTTTTGTTGTGACATACCAGGTCATATATTTTTTATTTACTCTGTTGTCTTTACAGATTAAACATGAAATGTCTTTAAAAAAAAAACAACATAGCAGGATTAAAACTATTTTGAGTAATGTCCTGGTAGCTGGTATTAATTATATTCCCTTCTTTTAATTCTTGATTAATCAAATGCTGTATCCGTCATTCCATTAATTTACCCAGGATTGATATCAGGCTGTAGGAACTATAATTAGCTGGGTCATCTTCTTTGGCTTTAGTGTAAAAACTGGTCACACTCTTTTCAAGTTGTTATAATGAGATTATGCTCATTCTCTTCAATTGAAAAAAAAAATCATTAGCTACATTATTATTGCTGTAAATCACAATTTCTTCAAAGAAATCTTACAAAGCAGAGGTGTATAGTATTAAAGTATCACATTGACTCACAATTTTCTTGTGTCCAAGGGAAGCATTCAGGAAGTATGTTCTCCATGCTGAGGCTGACAAGGACTTGGGTCTAGTTTCCCTTCACAGCTTTTCTAAACATAATCACTTGTGGCTGTTTGTGAAGCTGTTAAGGCAACCTCATCAAGCACAGAGACTTGTCTCCTTAGCCTAATGAGAGTAGGGCCAGTCTTCACAGACACATTTCCAAACTGCAATCCAGCTGCTGCCACAGCTATACCTGGCTACCAAGAAGAATCAGAAGTTATCTCAGACTCCTGATCTTGAATGGACAATGCTTACAATATCATAGAATCCCTGAACCATTTAGATTGGAAAGACCTCTAAGGTCATCAAGTCCGAATGTTAACCCAGCACTGTCAAGTCCACCACTAAATCATGTCCCCAAGTTTCTTTTAAATACCTCCAGGACAGAGGTAATCCACATATCCACCACAATCCACACTCATTGTATCACAGGGTATATCCCTGCTCATTTTCTTTAGTATCTGAATCACACAGTCATAGAGAATCAAAGAAACAGAATCAGAATCTGGCTGTTAGATCTGAATTTGTCCAGCCTCATTTGAAGTTGCTGATACCAGCTGCCCCCTCAGTGCCCTGTAGCAACAGAAGTTTGTTGCTGACAGTGTAAAGATGATACCTTCTTGTATATGGGCTTTAAGATCTTCTATCACTTGTTTCAGTGAATTTCCCTAATTCCGGTATTGCAGTTTGTAGTGATTAGCAGTTCAGTTTAACTATTGCAGTTTGTAGTGATTAGCAGTTCAGTTTAACTAACACCCACGTGAATTTTCAAATCCCCCTTAGCTGTCTCCTCTCCAGACAAAATAGTCCTGTATTTTCACAGTATCTTTAGCCTCTGGAAAGGGAAGAATGGGAGATTTTAAGTCCGTCAGTCTTTATTTTGTCTCATTTCCCACAATGGGGTCCTCATCCTTTCCTCTCATTCCATGTGTGATGGATAACACGGATACTACTGGGGGAAGTGGGACGCAGGGGTTGATAAAAGAAGTTTGACTTTGCCTGTGGTTGTGAGACAGCCCACAAGCTTGTTGTGCGCAAGAGCCTTGCTGTTGACAAGGCTCTTGTGTATATCCCAAGCTCTGTACCTAATCCCTGCAGACAACTATCCCCACAGGACTGTTATTCTCACAGGATTTGTGAAGAGGCAGGTCATTAAACCCAGAATGTTGACATATGCATGAATGAGAGGCTCTTTCCCCATCCACACTCTGACCTGCTGGCACTGCAAGCCACTTATGATGGTGCTGGTGTAAAGCAGCTTCTTCAAGGGTGACAAGTGAGACTCCTCACAACAGATCATATTTTGAAAGTCCATCAGTTGAAGATGGGTATGCCTCTTTGTCTTTACATTTTTTTCAACTGTTAGCGCTGAACACTGCTTAGCATGCGCTTCATAATATATTTTTGGCCAATTTTCCGCTTGCCAGTCTGGAAAATCAGCATACAGTCATCTTTCAATATTGAGCTTTGTACACATCTAATGTTAACGGAAAACAGGGGACTGTTAACAAAGACAAAGAGCATGACCTGACGTTATTTCCTTCAAGCTTCATTCAGCAGGAATGTCCTGTCAAGTGGAGCACATTATTCCCAAAAGCATTTTGAAAATGAGTGGGTGAACATCCTCTATCGTTCCGTAATACTGGTTAAATATCAACAGTGCTGCTGGGAGGGATGTACAGTATCAAAGGTGTGGCTGGGAGACTGACACTCTGAGCAAAGGGCAGCACAATACTTGTAATTTTTTGGTTAGCTCTTTGTAAAATAAAGAAAGAATCATTTCAGTGGGTGAAAAGCTGGACAAAGCCTAGCCCAAGTTTACAGCTGCAAGGTATGCACAAGGGAAAGAGAGGACAGAGTCCTCTGCAAGCAAAATGATCTGCCTGTATTTGTCATTGGATTTGCAGTACATCATTTACAAAACCAGGGGTCTTACAAATATTTCCTCAATGGTTTCCTTAAATATTCTAATTAACGAGTGCCTAGTAGGTAACTTCAGTCATTGGTGAATTCACGTGGTGTGTTTACACTCCTGCCTTGTCTTCAGAAATTCTGTAACACAAAAAGTCAAGGATAAAAAAGAGTGATGAGGAAGAAGATAGGGACTAGAACATGAAGGAATATAATAAATATAAAGAATTATCATGATTCAAAGTATAGGTACAGTGCTGGAAAGAGGCAAAACCAGAAGGGACACAGTTTACTGTCTTATTGTCTGGCATGATTAGTTGTGCTGTGGATTTCTTCCCTTTTTTGCTGGTCATAGTGACAAGAGAACAAAGACTTGACAGAGCCTTTTCATTCTGTATATATTAAGCTATAATCTCGCATTTTGAAAACAGCAAAGTATAACATATTACTTGGCATCTAATATCAAATGATGAGCAAACAATTCAGGAATAAATTAAAGTCCCGGTGAACTCAAATTGCTGCTTAAGCTGAACAAGCTATGAAAACATAATTATGTTTTGGGAGTTTATCTTGTCTTTCTGAATAACTCTAAATATACATTTCACAAATCGGTTCATAGATCATCTTGTTTTTCTTCTTTTTTAAACTTTCCAAAGTCAATTAATGCAGTAGAACACGAGAATATGCACAGTATAAGAGTACCATGACACAGAGATGCAACTTCATGGGGTTTTTGTCAATGTTGCTTTAGAAAGAAAACTCTAACACGTTATGCATGTTATAGATGACTAGGGCCATGTTATAGATTACCATTGCTTTGCCATGAAATCCTGGTTGTCTGAATCAGTTAGGTGANTTACATGGCGCGCGCGTGCGTACTACAGAGATTGCTTCTTAAATGTACTGTCGCAGAGGCGTTTCTGTCCTTCCTAATTGGCCCAACTGTGGAGAACAGCACATCAATCTTCCAGGAGCCATCAGAGATAGGCCCTGACTGGACAGCTGTGGGAGCTTCTGGAAGCTCCTTACAGGAGCCATCTTTTGGCCCCTACCACACCCAAAAAGCTAGACCCCCCAAACTTCTCAAACCACGACAAGCATGTTATAGATGACTAGGGCCATGTTATAGATTACCATTGCTTTGCCATGAAATCCTGGTTGTCTGACTCAGTTAGGTGACATTGAGGATCTGCAGCTAAATGCAAATCAATACAAAAGTGGAAGATAATAGTGGAAGAAGTAGTTTGTTAGAGGGAGAAGTTTGGGTCACAAATTTTCAAATACTGAGGTTCTTTTGCATAAATAATCTTCCTCGTCCCAATGCAAAGCAGGCATCTGCTGTCAAATAATATTATCCATTTTTTCTTTAGGAAGAAAAGCATTCATGCTAGGAGTCAAAAGAAGCAGGGAAGTCATTAAGAGATGCTAAAAAGGTTGTTCAATGGGGTCTATTCAGAACAAGCCAGCAATATTCTTTTTGCTTGAAAAGAGAAATGCATTTTTCCTACTGACAGCATCTGAGATCCTAAAAATCATAGAAACTAACTGTACAATCTGATCTATATTAACAGTGTTATATGAATGAACCATACTCCTGAAATTCATGCTGCTAACAAGAGTCGATTATGCTGATCACCTTAGAGAAGCTGGTCACCAAGGTTGATTTCCAGTTGATCAGCTTATGCTTCAAAAAGTGACATGATTATGTCTGCAGTCAGCCCAAAAACATTAGCAGCACCAATGCCATTAGTTCAAAATGAAATTATTTGTAAACAAAAGTAGAGTTTCTATGATCTGATCACTGGTGTCAAGAGGACACAGTAAGCATAGCTGCAATTTTAGAGCAGGCAATAGCTCTCTACAGCACACTAGCTGAATTATTTTCCTTTTAATGTCAAACCAAATGTTCTGCTAGAGGATGTTCAACACAGTAACACAGAGCATTGCACTAAGACTTTGCTTAACAAAGGTTGAGCTTCCCAAGAAAGGAGGATTGCAACAGCCAAGAGTTAGAAATTCATCCCAGTGAACTCTTTTTGTCTATATCTCTCCATTTCAGCAAGAGCTTTTGAATTCTGATCACTTGGTCTCAATTTCACATATATTTTTTTAGAATTAGTGCGGGATGTGCAGTATGCAGGCTGCACATGGCTCATTCTGGATCCCAGGTATAATCCATGGTCTTAGAGACCCATGTCAGTTTTCATTTCTCTCTTTTCCTTCCATAATTATCTGCAAAACAATAAAGTGATCCTAAGAGTAAACAAAATATAGCACTTCATTTCTGCAAGAGGACAGAAGGAAACACTCAGCAATCTCTTCTCTTCTTCTCGGGTTTCTGTGTTCAGCATTGCCAAAGCTCAAGACATTCTGTGAGGCATCAGCTTCTAGGACTGCACTGAGATGCTTCAGTTCTTCTTTTTTACTTTTTAAAATTTTTTATAAGGTACATTTCTTATATTTGTACAGACAAGACTTGAAAACTAGATCTGATTGCATCTAGCCATCCTAGAAGCCATAAATATTTTGTAAATTTATCTCTGAATACCCCAGACTGGGAAACATTCACCTGTATTTTGTTAGAACTAATTACTGCTTAAATGCATGATTCTTGTTCCAAATAATGATTTCACAAATGTTCCCTAAATCTTCAGACCTCTCCTGTCCACACTTGTGAGGTCACTGTGGGCAGAAACTGATTAGGATAATATTAGAAAATTTTCTCCCAGCCAAAAATGCTGAAACTGATACTACAAAAATCAAAACAGAGGAGGGAAAGGGACATTCTGTATCTTCAAGTTCAACACGGGACAGGCTGAGATATGTGGGTTTGTTAAGCAGAAGGAAGACTGAGGGGACCACCAGGAGCTTATAGAGAAGACAGAGTCTTCTTCAACATACTCAGAAATAAAGATGAAAGGCAACAGGAATGAATAGTTACAAAGAAAATCTGACTGGATGAAAAGAGAGCAAAACCCCAAACAATTCACAAAAGAATGTCCAAGTGCCAAACCAGGTTGCCCAAAGTGGGTATGGAATCTCAGTTCCTGGAGACACTTTCAATTCAAGCGGACAAAAACCTGGGCACCTTAATCTAACTTTGAATTTACATTTGCCATTGAGGAGGAGTTTGAACTGAGTGACCTCCAGAGATCCCTTCCAACCTGAGTTATGCTGCAGTTCTTCTTATTTTGCTAAGCTACCCAAGACAAACTTTTTTCGTCTCCTCTCATAAAAAAGAACCTCAAACTCATTTTTGTCCAAAATGGTAGATAATATTATTTTCCTATGTCAGTCAAGAATTTGTAATGAATGGGGTGTATTAAACTGATGTGTTTGTAAGAAGTACATTATCCTATTTACAGGTTGATATAAAACAGAAGCTCAGTAGATGGAGACACTTCACACTGAAAGGTATGCAAGAGAGTCATGACAAAGAAAGATGTTTTATTTCATGTGAAGTCAAAACTAGCCAAGTAGAGATGACACCTGCTCTGGCAATGTGACATTTCCAACCTTGAAAAGGTGAGTCTATCCCTAAATCAACAGGAGGAAAATCATCTCTTGTATAACTAAATAATGTCTTGGTCAGGATTTCTGAATCTGAATGGATTCCCTGGAAACTTCTAAAGAAGGAGTATTGACTGTAGGAGTTAGGGTGGTGTACTAGGAGGTGGTTCCTGCTGTGACACACAATATGTGAGAAGGGCAGACAGAGAGACACAGTCAATCAAGAGAGGGATAAATCTCTGCTGGTAAAAAAGAGAGCACTAGTCAAGCACTGGACCGGTGCTTGACCTTGACAATAGGCATCAAGGATTAGCAAAAGGCCCCACTGCTTAGGCCCAGTCCTAACGCTGGCTCCGGGTGGCTGCTGGAGGCCACTCAGCAATATCTGGGAGTGACCCTGGTTTCCTCCAGCAGCTCTGTTAGTGCTGGCTCCTCTGGGTGAGAGCGAGCCCAGGGCTGATGTTGCGGGCACAGGCGAGGATAAAGGCCAGAGAGAAGGGCTCTGGTGTGATTTCCAGCTCTTTTATTTCCCAGGGAGAGGCAGAAGGGAAGGCAGGAGAGGGTCCGGGGTCCGGGAGAGGCGGTGCGAGGATCGGGAAAAGCTGAAGGCTTCAGGGACCAGGCAACGGGCGGAGGGAAGGCAGAGGATTTATTGGGATACAAGCAGGGGAGAGTAACCAATTGGGGTACAGGGATTTACATGGAACCCATGGAGAACTGAACAGCCATGAAGCTTCCAGAACATAACCTTACACAGAACATGAAGTAATGCCTTAATTAACCAATAAACTGAAACATGTAAATAACGTTGCAAGAGATGCTGGGGGTGAGCCAGAAAGCTCACCCTGACCACGGAGTGTGGCTCAGACTGTGGCAACCTCGGGCTGAGTCCCCCAGTCTGGAGCCTGTGGGGCTGTGACTTTTGCCACGTACACCGTCACACAGTCCCTTCTAGAGAAATCAATCTGTACACACTACAGACTGCTTGGCATCAAGTCCCTTCTGCATCTTATGTATTTCCCACAAGATCTTATGGCATAATTACTATCTTGTGCCTATTTTTGGCACCTCGCCCTCATGCCAGGGTTGCTTAGTTTCCTCAAAACTTTTCATAGGACAACCATGGGGTCTAATGTTAAAGCTCAGTCCCTGTCCCTGTGTGTTTGCCAGAGTAGAGGTGTGTCCATGAGACCCAGTGGGGCTTGGATTCAGCCCAGTGGAGTTTAAGGATGTCTTGAGCCTCCAGGGCTTGTTTTGGACGAATTTGAAGGCTCAAGGAAAGAAAACCTGGCAACTAGAAGCCATCTCTGTCTGTAGGGAACAACTTCTGGGACAAGTGATCTCCGAAATTGTCCCAGAGAATGGTAGTCTATCCAAAATAGTCTAGGCACAGCTTTGGTCTGTGGTACTCACACTTCCTGGAATCACATTTACCTCTTCTATGTTCATATCATTTATGTACCTCATAGTTCTGTGATTTTCTGACAAACACCTGTGTAACAGCAGAGATTCCTGTTCTTCGTTCCCAACTCTGTTGCTTTGCACGACACTGTTAAATGCCATTCCATCCTCAAACTCTTCTTCACTTCTCTTTTATATCCTCTGATTCTATTTTATACTGTCAATATCCAAATCCTTTTCTATGTTAATGTTGCCTCTCAATTTTGCATCATCATCGGATTTCATTAGGATATGCACATTTTCCCATGACAATACATACTACATGAAAAGACTAAATTAGAGATTGATACAGACCAAAACTGCTCCTGAAGGAAATTTGCTATATACTTCCCTCTAGTACTATAACTGTTTTCAGCACAAATTTCTGTCATCTGTGTTTTAACTGTCCTCAGTTCTTATATACAGCCCCTTCTTCATAAACTGATGATTCTCTGTGTGGAACAGAAAGCAAGTGAACAACATCCAAGTGGATTAAAGCTATTGCATTTCAAGAGAAAGATAACACAGAGAAAATATTTTTGTCCTAAAAAAAAAAATCTGTTGCCATCATATAATCTACCTCTGGTGAGCACAAGACACATTTTGTTCCATTTATTCCAGACATACTGGAAAAAAAAGGAAGATCAACTTTGCTACATAAGATCTGCCTTCTTCTTTTGTGGTTCTCTTTTTTTTTTTCTTTTTAATATGGATATACTTGAAATCTACTACTTCAATCACGTCTACAAGATCTAATTCTTCTGAACTTCCAGAAATTTTTAATTTAGTCTACACTTTTTGCCCTCCAGGAAACTCTTCAGTCTCTTTTTGTATTTCAGTAAGGGTGTCTACTTTTTTCTGATATACTTTTGATGTGTTTAATTGTCCACCTTGATTCTGAACATTTTCATGCCAGTTTCTGGATAAAAAAATCCACACTACTTTTTGCAGTTTTGACTCCAGAAAAATCCAGATCAAGAATTTCCTTCTCTAAGCACTTCAGTCCATCCTGTTTCACTATATAGTTTTCTCAGCTTATCACAGTTTGCCCATTTAAAATTCTCACTTCATGTGCAGACCACTTTTGTTAATCCTTCCATTTCATCACCAGTCTTTGCCAGAAAATGAGTTCCTTGGTGAATTCTCTTAGTCTAAAAGATTATGAGCTTTGTTAGTTTTGGCTGTGGTTTACATGTCCAGATGAATGAGTCTGAATGAAGTTGTTTTACCTGAGGCACCTCCCTTGCACTTGTTTGCAGAGAAGATGAATGCAGTGCCCCTGGCTCTCCTGTCCTACCTGCATGGACAGACATTTGTTTTAAAAGATAAGGGAGTCATGTAAACATCTCTGTCTGAGATAGTCACTGCAGGTTGCTCTTCTAGTTCCTGAAGAGAAGCAGATATTTTAAGGCTGCAAATCAGAAATAAATACTTCTAGTCCTTCCAGTGACTAATTTTGCATAGGGAGGCTAGACAGTTATCTCAGAAGTAGCTTCTGCGCTGCAGAGAACTGCTGTTAAAGGACATGAATCACACTGCTGCCCTGATTTAACCAGTTGCTTCTGAAACAAACTACTGCACCCATTTTAGTGCTAATGAGGTTGTGGATTCTTGCTGCTGCCTATTAACACCGTTGGAGCCAGGACACTGGTTACTGGGGCTTTTGATACGATACAGTGTGGCATGCTCTTATTGCAGACATTTTTCAAGATAATGATATTATTTAGATTTTGGTTCACCGATAATTGTAGTGAGATTCACTTGCTAGATAAGAATTAGTATTATCCCTCAATAGTCTTGTATAAATTAAGTACAAAAGACAATGCTTGCTCAAAATGAAGTGCTGGTCTGAATATCCACCTTAAATTATATACTAGATTTTGTACAGAATGCAATAGAAGAGAGCTCTGGAGAGCTCTGTAATAGGTAGTGCATATAAGCTGGTGTATATCCATACAAAGTTATCTACTACAGATAATTAATAACTCAGTTGTCACACACTGCAAAAAGGATGTGCTAATAAACATACACATATTTGTCTAAGACTTTACAGTTAACTTATATTTGCATGGCCATAAAAAAAGCTTACCATTGCATTTCCACTCTGAATTACCTTGATTTATCCTGCTTTCCTACTTAGTAAAGCAGTCAATAAAAGATTAGTAGTTTAACATATCTTCCTTCAAGCCAGGAATGGATTTTTCTCTGATAGTCCATACAAAAATTTACTACTGAAAATATTATTCTAAGACTAAATAATGCAATTAGGTGTTTACTTTTCTTTGGTTATTTAATCGTTAGGTACAACATACCTTTTCTGTAAATGTGTGTCCTGATTAATTATTAATCAGATATGTAAAATAATAAATTATTTCTGAAGAAATATGTCAACTTTTACTGTAAAGCTAAAGAGAGCAAAGAAAACTGCACTGACTGTTAGACAGTAATGAAACACCTTGACATCTGGACCACTTGATGACACTATTATATCTTCAGGTTGACGTACAAAAGCACAATAATACCAATATTAAGCAGCATAAAAGTACCAATGCTACTGACATTTGGACATAAGAAAGCTTAAGATGATATGCAGACAATCAGTGCTAAAATATTACCCAATTTCCACAAGCCCAGCTGAGGCAAAAATCTGCTGAGGTGGAGATTTTCTCTAGCAGGGGGTGTGCAGTGATGGAAGGAAGGAGGACCACTTCCATTCCAGAAACAGGAATTTCTGCAGCAGGGAAGTTGCTCACAGACTATTGAGCTGTACAGTCAGGACATTTGTCAGATAACCACTTTTTATCAGTTTAAGCCCTTCTTATACTTGTGAATATTTGAGTATTTAGGCTGTAAAATTTGCAGGGGTGAATATTTTAAAATACTTACTGTTCTTTTATTTTTTCACCAAAACTATGTCTCCATTTTTCCACAATATTATAAGCTCACTATTCTCTGGTTTCTTATTTGTGGTGTGTAAATCTTCACATCCTTTCTAGTTATTGATTAGAGAGAAAACTTTTAAAACAGCTAGGTAGGAAATAATGGGTAGCAAGTACTATTTGTGAAAAAACAGACTCTTTTTATAAACATAAAGCTACATCCGTGAAGAATACTGTAATGATTGTGATGAGCATTTAAAACCCCATTACTTCAAAAAGACAGTTGGATTACAATCATAATTGTACAAGGCAGTTCATTGGAATTCAAAGGTCCATAAAAGTCCCTTTCTGTAGTTTTGGTGCAAAATTGGCACAAACTCGAACATTATGTGGGGTGGAAGTAGTCAAAACAGATTAGATTTTATATTTGGTTATATCAAAAAAGAGTTTAGCCTGAATTACCTGGCATTAACAAACAAAACTCAGAGCTATTTAACATAAATGTGCAGCAATTCTATTACACACATTACATGGTATTTGTCAGTGAGTGATCTTTGAAGATTAGCAGCTGGGGAACTGAACAATCAGATGCATTAAATTCAGCTGTCAAGTAATATAGTGACTCACAAGAATGTAGAACAAATTTAGGTGGAAAAATCCCCAAGTAATTCCAGTTCAGTACATGTGTGAGAAAGAGCAGACTTCTGCCCAGTGTGGGTGCTAATCTGAAAAACAAATGAAAGTACTTTACAAAGCTCCTGGATAAGAACACAGGAGGCTGAAAGCAAGGAAAATTAAAATATTGTACTTTTTTTTCCCCTCTTTGGTTTTCCTCTGTTTTAACATATAGTAGAAGTGCCCTAGGCTTATGTGCATCCTGTCAATTATCTTGAAATTTAACTAAACTAAACAGTACAATCAATTAGCAAAAACAGGTAGCTCTATGCATCTGTCTGCATGTTATTCCTCCAACCACTCTTCAAAGGGAAGCTAACAAAAACAGGTGCTGACTGGAGGGCAGGAGGCAGATTCCCAAACTCTTTACAGAGAATATTCTCCCAACCCACCTCTTTCAATCCTGTCTCACTCGAGCTAACAACAGCATGTCTCCACACTGCAACCTGGGCTCTCTTAGGTATTGCACAGAAAGATATCCTAGGACATACTTGGTTCATGCTATTTTTAATTTATCTCACTATGCTAGTTCAGGAGAGTTTTACTGAAGCAGACTCATGTGGATTTACCCCTAGCTGCTTGAAGATAGAAAATAATAATGGAATTCATAATTAGACAAATGCCGGTTTCATTACTTCTGACCTCCATATCTCAGTTTCAGATAAAAGAACAACTGCTCCATACTCTTAGATGAAAAACCATTTAGATCAAGGCTCAGCAAGAAGCTTTGGACAAACCTGATCTATCTATTTAGAGCCATAACAGAGAAGAGCAATTTATCAACATCAGTAAATCCTGATGAATGCCAAGACACACAAGCCTCCTAAATCAAATGAGGGCCTCAACCAGGTTTGTCTAATAATTGCTTGCTGAAAGTTGAATGTGAGGTAGGACATAATTAATTGGATTCTCCCTCCTCACAGCATAGGATAGCCCTAGAGTGCAGCTTGTGAAGGTTTAGGATGTCAAGCAGGAACAGGAAATTAACTTGCAAAAGATGTAGGAATGGAATTCTCACCTTCTCCAGCAGGTAAGTTCATGTGGGACTTGATTTTTTTTTTTTTTTGACTGACTTTTCCAAGCCCCAAAACTTGTTTTGAAAGCGAGGAGCTCTGCACTCCATCTGCTAATCCTGACTGTCCATTTTAGTCCAAATACTGTGAAATTTTTAAATATGCTTGACAGACATGAGAAATCTGTATTTGATTTAGGTACTATACAATAATTAGTTCCACCGTAACAAAGTACTGATCTAGAGATGAAAGTGTTAAGGAACTATTTGGAGCTTAGTAAATGAGTTAATGCACTATTTTGGCTTGTAGAACAAATCAAACCTTGCTCTCCCAGTGAACAAATGTCATTTTCCATGACCCTGGATATAGGTAATGGGCAAATCATTTACACTTTCTCTCTGTTCCCTTTTCTGAAATGGGAATGCCAGTGCCTGACTGCAATGGGTTTATGGATATTGTATTTTTTAAAGACTATGGTTCTGCTGTAATAGTGGACCAATGTATCTTCCAACTGGAACAGTGACACTAATATTTCTTTCACATTTAAACAATGTACAGAGCATGTGGATGAAGCTGCAGGACCTGTGCATCCAGCAGGTAGCAGGAAAAGTGGCTGAGGGAGAGCCATCTTTAGTTTCCTGATGTTTCCTTGGGACATAAATAATATGAAACAAGAAAATGCTGGAGTCTGCACCTGATGTGTTTGGGTTTTGCCATCAAGATAGAAGTATTACATGCAAATACACACACCCATATCTAGAGGAAGAATTCAGAGAAATAAGTGAGCTTGCTTTCTCTTATATCAGTTACTCCTCTGCAGAGGGAAATGGAATCCTGAGAAACCCAATTTCCCTTAATTTACCAGAAGACAGCTTTGTCTGAGAAACAATCTTTCAAGCTAGAAGGCAGACCAGCTCTAATATTCACCCATCAGTAATCCTCTGTAAGGATTACACATTTTAAAAAGAGAAAGGTGTGTGTTCTGTGATGATCCTTTTACTACTCAGCATTTTTCATAGTTGTTCTGTCAAAAACTACTGCTTCTTTGACAATGCAGTCCCCCTGTAAGTGTGTAGGTGATTAAGATTGTTGATGCTTTTCAAAACCCACTGGTAAAAATCCCCAAATCTCAGAAAAACTAAATCCCAGGCATCAAGGCAATGATAGCCAAGATGCAGCTTATGTAGCTCAGCTGTCTAAAATGGATGGCTTCCTGTTGTAAGATTGTTGTCTCATTCTTGAAAGCAGTCATCTTAGGGAAAAAAATAGAGGTGATGCACAGGCAATACAGTCAAATCAAACCTTAATGAATGTTGAATTTCCACTGACTTGTGCCAGCACATTGCTTTTGCCAGAAAAATGGCAGAAGATGTACAACGCAATTACTGCCTAGCTAGTGGAAGAAAAGAGAGCTTAAAAGAAAATGTAGGGAAAGAGTAACCTGTTTCTTATTTTGCACATGAGGAAAGCCCGTGGAACCTGGGTCTTGTAGCCACATAAAAAGTCACTCAAAATTCAAGTATCTTGGGTTGCTGCTGTCAACAACAAGCAGAGCTGCTACTGACATTTCTGCAGCCAGAGTCTGTGCTGTGAGAGGTGGCAGATTCAGTTCTAGATTCAGTCAAAAATGAACAATTCATAGGTTGAGTGAAACCCTCTTGAAAGGGATGAATGTAACAACTGCTCTTTGTTCAAGCTCATTGCAAGGAGCTGCACAAGGGGCCTCATACCAAAACACAGCCACATGTTACCACTCCAAACAAACGTGTGCCCTGTGAGATCCCACTCAGGAATTTGAACTATCTGGGTGGAGGGCTTATATAGGTGGAGTTTGTGTGAGTGCTCTTGTAGATGTGTGTGGGTGGGACAGAGAAAGAGAAAGAAAAAGGGAGAGGGAAAGAGAAAGGCAGGGGGAGGAAGGGAGGAGGAATCAGGAAAAGAACAGAGAGGATATGTTAACTTTTTTGGGGGGTTCTTTTTGGTTGTTGTCGTTCGTTTGGTTTGGTTTGGCTTTTAAACTTTTTTTGTTGTTGTTTTGTTTTTTAATTTAAGCAGATGTGAGCTCACTTTGGTTGTGCTCCAAGCAGGCACAACTTGTTGTGCCCACGCTATCAGCAAAGGCTTAGTAGCTCAGGCTTACTAACCATGGCTACACTGTTTATGGTTTGGAGCTGACTCACACCCAGCCAGAGTAAAGGCTGACAACTGTGGAGTTAAAACCATAAGAGACCTGAAAAACAATTCCAGACACAGGCAGAATAAGCAAGTTGTGTCTCCTCAGAAAATCATAGAGGTCTTAGACTTTCAGCAGGGCACTGTCCATAAAAAATTAAGTTGATCTTAGCACTGAGCCATAGGAATTCGTCTTGCGGTTCTTGTCCAACAATCCAGTAATTTAGCTACACACACATTCTGGCAAAACTTCATAACTTTGAAACTGGAGCACACTCTTCAATTATCTGCTCCATAAGTGAGCTAATCCTTATTATTAACTTGTTTTGTTGACTTCAGCTTTCAGCCATGAGATTGTGTTTGTCTCATTTTTCTGTTCTCTGACATTTCACCCATATTGTGTGACATTGGCTAAATCCAGATGATGAGCATCAAATCAAATACTGATGTACTCAAAAAAGGAAAAAAAATCAATTATTTCAGGCCTCAAAATTGGATAATATATATCCAAGTCCAAAATGTAAATCTGAAACAAATCTTTCACCTTTTTCTGAAGGTGTATGTGAAGCATCTTAGCACCTATGTCACACCTGCACCAGCTGAAGTAGAAAAACCATGATGTTTCTCTATGTCCCCAAGAAGAAAGAGGGAATACAGTCAGGAAGCCTAGCTGGCCTTAGGGAAACCTCTGGGATCCAAACTCTGGTTGGACAATTTCTGCATTTTATAAGAAACAGTCAGTGAAGAAGATTAATGAACAGTTCTTGGAGCAAAAACTGAACACCCAGCTCTCCCCCCTGCTGGGTAAAGGACCTAAAGCTCTGAAGCCTAGGATACATCTTCTTTTCCACTGGGTGGAAAACACAGACTTTTTTCATTCCTCTTGTACTGATAAATTACTGGCAGTTGCAGTTCCAACAGGCATTAGATGTTCCTAAAATACCACTGATTTCAAGTTTGTCAATCTTAAAAAGACATTGCTGCCATATGTCCTGAAGAGAGGAGGCATCCCTCTTATAATGTTGAGTGCCTAAGTGCCAGAGCAGAGCTGGAATTACCACCAGCATGGGTTAGGTGTAGGCAAGCAAATACCTCAGAGCATGCTACCTTCCTCTGGCCACACATAGTGCAGGAACCTGACATGACTCTGCCCAAAAATTTCATAAATCCTGCACAAGGGATTGCAACTTTCAGTGCTGCGATGTTCACTTTTAGATATAGGTGCAAGCTCTCAAGAAAGATGCTGATTTCTCAGCTATAGTGGTTGTATTCCATTTGTCCTGAGAATATAGGGCAAACACTACAGGTCTTTTCAGGTCTTGATATGTCTTATGAAGGTGTCTGAACTCTACACTGAAATAACCTTCTCAAGGACAAAAGGTTAATAATTTGGTGTCTTGTGCTTTGAAAATTTGAGCCCAAGTAATTCAATGAGAGGTTTGGGGTGTCTTTTTCCCTTGGTTTTAATAAGAATAGGATTACATCCTTCATATACATCTCTTCTCCATGTCTCACGGCATAATGGTCCAACCTGGCAATGTTTTCATTCAGTGCTGGAGAGCATGTCTATATGTTCCCCACATGATGAGGGGTGTTACATTGGGCTGCCAAGGAGAGCTGACAAAGCTGGTTGCTTCCTGCTCAAGTATGAAGGATATGCTGTGTGTTACACCATCATTCAGGCACACTGATTCACAACAGAGGTATTACCTCTGCATTATGAGGTAACTGTGGTAATAGCAAATTTCTTTTATAATCTAGCTGCATACATAGCTGTAGATAAGGTATTTAAAGGGAAACAAAGAAGCAGACAAAGCTGCTTGAAGCTGTCATGCCATTACTTTCCTTACTAAGGACCAAGACAACTTTCAGTGAAGAAGCCAGAGAAACCTCAAACCAACTATGTAACTTTTTAGTATATCTCTTGTTCTGTATCATATGTAACATATTTTACAATAATATATTACAATGTGTGTGAGGTAATGTATATTATTTTACATTTTCTATTGCATGTTGTATATTTTGTATACATGTGCATATATACATATAATTATATGTTTAAATATAAAATCAAGTTTACATCCTAGTTTAAGAAAAGTTTTAAAGATAAATGACACTCAGTATAGCAGAACAATCTCACCTCCCCTCCCCTTCAAAGGCACGTCTTTGTATGTCTCTGGCACATGGAGATGCTGTAGCAAAACACTGAAGCAGTTTAACTTTACAAAGTACAACGTTGAAGTGCTTTCAGAAGCCATTAGCATACTGCACTCCAGCAGCTTTGATTTCTTCTCACAAGAGTTAAGAAGAAATTCACTCAATCAGTTCAGAGAGGCTCAGTTTACCAGCTTCTTTCAGTACTTTAATGTCTTTGTTGGAAACTGTACTGTGAACCTCAAAATCAATCATCACAACTTCTGCTGGCAATTAGGATTAAGGAAATTAAACCCAGGAGACACACTAGTTGTACGTACCAAGCTGATCCCCATGGGAGTGATTGCTTCACCTACTAGAGCATGCCAGAAACATCTCTTAAGGCTTTACATCATCACCATGCTGGAAAAAAGCCCCAATTCCATAACGTGGCAGTATGTTTGATATATGTTGTAGACCTCTGCAATTCTCAGTTAGAAGGCTCTGACTTCAGCATTGCTACATCAGTAAAGACCATACCAGGTACACTGTCTCAGTTGTGGGTACCTGTTTGTTAAACACAAATGGACAAACAAAAAGAGACTGCCAGTCAAGTCCAGCTAACTCTCTTCTCACTAAGCTTCTCCAGAGTTTAAATTCCAAATGGCTAAACTAGCAAGCACAGGATCCTTTCAGCTCATCACTGAAAATATTTGTTACTGTATTTGCTGACTTCCACTGCCTACTCAGCTGCACAGGTTCCCCTAAGATAATGATGCCTGTGATGGATAATAGTTAAGCATTTGGGGGAACAGAAGAAGCAATATGAATTTTCAGAAAGATTGGGTTCATTTTAGCTCTGTTAATTTCAAGACCTTTACAGAATTAGTCAGGCAGGTTTGTAAACATTTTAAGTACCATACAAATTGTCAAACGGTTTTTGTCTTTGGAGTTGTCAGGGAAAAGATTTGTTGAAGGGCTCAGCTTTGGCCTCATTTTGCTTCTATCAAAGGCAATAGTCTCAGTGTTTTCAGTGGCAGCAGATAGTTGACATCAAAACTTTGGGAAATGCCACCAATATTGTCTCCTCAGTTTGAAGAGGATGCATGATGTAAAGTTTTGTGGGTTTGGGGTGTGGTGATGCTTGTTTCAGTTTTGTTTGGTTTTACTAATCTCAGGGTGTTAGGAAAAAATTGTTGCAGAAAAAGAATGGACTAATTATATTCTCATATCTGTTTTTACTAGAAGGGATAATCATAGGACTAATTCAGGAATTAAAAGGTCTGCACATAACGAAAAAAATAAAGAATGCATGCAAGCACGCACACAAAAAAAGGTTTGCAAATACAGCTCTATCTAACACACCAAAACTGTTATAAAGAGATCTTATTAGAATATACCATGCCTGCATGTATATACAGGTTTTGTTGTCTGGGTTTTTTTAATAGTGACAAAACTTCGCCAGTAAATGCTTTTTCAGTACAATGACTATATACAGTTTACTATACAGAATGAAGCATTCCTGCACTAATGGTTTACAATGATAATTCTAAAGCAGCACTCTGGAAATGTTTGGGTTTTTTTGAATGAGTGTTTAGAAGCTGCAATTTATAAACTCCATAAAATTATCCATTATCTTTATTTCCTGGGTTTCCTTAACTGTTCCTCATGTCTTTGTTGAGTGCTATGACTAGACTTTGATATATCAACAAATATAATTTATGACATAATTGGTGTCTGGTTGATGTTTACTTACAGGTTAATATGTTTACTTATTACATTATCTAGCAGTAGATTTAGGATTTCCCGTTTAAATCACCCTGTCTGTTTAGAGGCCTTATTTGATAACGTTTCCCTTGCATTGTCTTTTTCTTCCTGTCAGCTAAATCAGTTATTTATTGATAGATTTATCAATAAATAGACAAAAAAACTGATAAGCACAGTTAGCCCAGGAAACCATATACAAGGAAAGTGGAAATACTTAATAATTCCATACTTACTCTACTTCCTTGGTACAAAATACCCAGTAAACTAACCTCTACATCCTAGTGCAGACTTACTAAAGACTGGTTCATATTCATATTTAACATGATGCATCCTCAGTGTAAAGGAAAGACAAGAGCAATGTCAGGAGCTCTGTGCCAGACCGCTGCAGCTATGGTTTGTGTTCTCTTGCATTCTCACTACTTTTCCAGTTTGAGGCAGATTAATTAATTGGAGAGAAATTCTAAGCAAAGACTGAAAAGAACTAGTAATAGGGGATGCAGAGAAACTGTTTCTTTTGTTTAGCTGGTCCAGAATTTCAGAACATTCAGAACATTCAGAATATTAGGAGCATTGGCTTGAGCTGTTCAAAGTGTCATTAAATGACAAGCTCAGAAATATTGGTCCTGTGTTGTAGCACCATTTTGTCATTAGTCAAGGTGGACTCTTCACATTTTTGATTAAGATGAACTTTATACAGTGTCTACACCAAAATCCCCCACACTACCAACATAAATAGATGTATACATACCACATTTAGAGAATTTTTTAATAACTATTAAATTTTAGCTGACCTAATTTGGCTTTCTAGTAATAGTCCCTACAGTTAAATTCTGAGTGATTATTGACAGCAGGGCTTAATGCTGTGGGACAGAAACAAGTCATCAGTTTGTTTGGTTTTCTTTTTTTCTCATTGTATGTTAGCAGAGGACCTATCACTAACCTGAACATGTCTTAAAATTGATTCATTTTAAAGTTTAAAAGAAACTTTTCCCTGGTTTTGTCAATCAGATGTAGTATTTCAGAGAACCGTGATGGAAACGCTGCTCTGTACTATCAGAAAAATAATAATCTGGTTTTATGAATATTTTTCTCATATTTATGTGGGTTTTGCAATTTCAAAGGATGATTCAGAACATTAGTGGGATGAAGTATGTGTTATAGTCACCCATCTCTCTCCATGAATGAAAGAGGATGCTCAGGGAAGCTGGTTTTCTGTGTACACACATCTAGTTCTGGCTGCAGTCAGACTGAGAGAAGAACATTTAGGGCACCCCTAGCTGCTCATTACCACCCCCAGCACAGATTTCCTCCTCCCAGTTCTGCCAGTGTAACTTGTCTGGTTGCTTCCCAACCTGTGTTGAAATGAGCCAGGGCACACTAACTTTCATCAACAGGTCTTTGCAGGTCCATTTTGGTTTGTCCAAACTGAAATAGAGAGTGACTTTTTGACACTCTGGGGCAGCAGAATTGAGGGCAGCAGTTTTCAGAGGATTTTTATTATCAGTGGGGTGGAGAGGTCCCTTAATCTAGCAAAGCTGCCACTGAAATGGGGCAGATGCCTTCTTTTCTGACAATGAGAAGGGAGGACAAGTGCTGTAGTACAAGTGCAGTGAGTTCCAGCAGAAGCTAAATGAGATCCACTGGCCCAGCTACAGATTACTGCCCTGCCTCATTATCTGCAGATTAGCATTTCCCAAACCCCACACTGTATCTGCAGATTAGCATTTCCCAAACCCCACACTGTATCTGCAGATTAGCATTTCCCAAACCCCACACTGTATCTGCAGATTAGCATTTCCCAAACCCCACACTGTATCTGCGATTGCTCTTAGCCTCATCTTTTTTAAATGGTTTGATTAATTAAATACCTCCAAATACCTGTGTTTCTAATCGAACTCACTTTGATACGTAGTGAATTAGGGTGTGGCCACATAAATTGGTATATTGGTAGAGCTGTCAGGAATCTCTAGCTACAGCTGGTTCAGTGGTAGTGGAGCAGTGCATGAGACCTCTGTTAAAGCCTTCTGAAGAGCAGCCAGGCCTACTTCTGCCTGCTTGCTGTAAACCCCAATGTAAAAATCACTTCAGGGTGCTTCTCTTTCCTCAGTTTTTAGCTACTTTATTCTAGAAGTGCTTAGATCTGATACAGCAACACACAAAAGGAAGAGCCAGAGACAGCTGTGTCCAGGTTCAGAGGAAGGGAAGGAAGAGGCACAAGACCCGCCTTCTTTATTTTTTCTATCCATTTGGAAATCACTATTCATTGGAAGAAATCAGTTCTTCCTCCCTCAACTACAGTGGTCAAAGGAAACGTCCATCAAAGTTCTGTGTCCATGAGAAAGGAATGTGAATGATAAGATAAAGTTACAATAACATAGCTATGTTTACAGAAAATAACCGTGAGAAAGTAAAATCATCCAGCTGCAAAAACAGGGCAACATAGATCCACTAAGGGTAAAAATGGAAGGGAGTGTATTTCAGGTAAGTTTCCTGCATTCATAAAACAAATATTAACATCTCACTGGAAACACAAATTTACACTTACAGGTATGTGTTTGTGTGTGCTTTCAGAAAGGGTTGATGTAGAACTAAAGACAGAGTTCTGAAGATAGGCCTACTGCAAGTAGTTACTCAGGAGAAGGTTTAAGATGATGGACTCACTTCTCTGGAATTCTTGTCTAACTGAAATCAGACTCTTCCCCTGTCCATGCAGATTAATTTGAGATTTACTATTTTAATACTATTTTATCTCAAAAGATGGTATCTTTCTTGGCCCAGCTATTGTAGTCAAGGAAAATAGAAGGTAAGACCTTAGACAAGAGAGAGAAAAAAAACATTGTGGTAATGTTACTTGCCTCAATTTAATGTCTGTGTTAGTATTTAGAATGTCTTATGGCTGGTGGTGTTGCTGAAGCTGAGACAGATGAAGGCCTTTGCTCTTGCTTCAGCAAATCATGCAAAACAATGAGCTTGTATATAACAGGCGAGGCTGTAAGTTGCCTCATGTAATTATGTAATAGAGGAAGAGAGCTTGAATGGCAGGCAGCTGCCTTATTTTGACACTGGGCTGGATAACTATGTGGTGTGCTTAACTTCAATATGCAGTTGACTCTCCAGGATGTGTTTCTACTATACTGCTTCATCAAGGCTTAACAGACTTGTTAGTCATTGAAGTCTGGATTCTCTGATGAAATTCCATCTGAATGTTAAAAAAAATCCCACTTATTGTGAGGGTGATCAGACACTGGAAGATGTTGCAGTGGAAACATCCAAAATAACCATCCTCAAAACTATCCAAAATCCAGCTGGACACAGCTCTAAGCTACCTGTGGTATCTGACCCTGCTTTCAACAGAGGGTTGGACTGGACAATCTGCAGAGGTCTCTTTCCACTTCAGTCATTCTGTGACCTTAAAAGTTCTGTGAGTCTGTGATCTTAAATGTTAACAACTCATAGGCCGATCATAGCATGAAAGGGTCCAAAATAGTCCAGGTTCTCTGGTGTACATGGTGTTAGCCCACTTCTATTCCAAAAGACATTGATCTGGTTCCTCTTGACTTGTATGCAAATTGTGTATACCAGATGCTCTGTTTCTGCAAACAATCAGGAGAAATTAATGGCAAAATACAAATTATTAGATTTCCAAATTCTACTGGCTTTCTAATATATGTGTAGAACTGATTGCACTTTTGGTGATTAGTATAGTAGAAAAGTTGGCTTTGTTTTCTGTTTTGCAGTAGCTAGCTAGTAAATATCTGTTTTCTGCTATTCCCGGCAGTATTTGTGCAGAGGACTATTGAATGAAAGTTCAAGAGGTGTGAAGAGTGGTTGTGGTGCTTTGAGGGGGCAGATGTCCCTGAAACAATGGTAGAAGGAGCTTTGCTGAGCACTATGACATGTTTCAAAAGCTTGATAGCTTGAAAAACCTCATGACACACCTCATGAATGCTTGAAGTTTTTTTTACTCAGCGATAAAACATAAAGCTGTTCTGAAACTTATTTTAAATGGTTTGTGGGAGTTTCTTAATACCAATTGAACTGTGTGAAAAGTTTCTTTTCAAAGGTGTCATAGATTATTTTTGCTTACAAATAACAATTCTTAAACAACAGAAATTTCTACACAGCACCAGACATTGCTGATGATAATAAAACAGTTACCAGACTTCAGAGTGCCTGTGTTTGAAAGAGCTAAACTAGAAGTGTGTTGAGACGGCTTAGTTTGTATGTCTGTAACCCCTTCCCATCACCATTTGGAATTATTGGCCTACAGCCACATACTCATCTACAAGGAACTGATGACAATCATGTCTCTTTTGACAATTCTGAGGCTCTCTATCAGGGTGGCTCTGTACTGCAAGCAATGTCCCTTGGACATGAAATGTGATTGTAGGGCTACATTATTTTGATCTCTGTTCTTCCTAAATGTTGTTTTAGAAAAGTGGTAGTGTGTTACAGTTGCATCCCCTAATTACTTATGAATAGAAAGAGTTGTGAAGTTAAGCTATACACTAATTTCTATGACAACCAAAAATATGGTCAAAATACAGCTTTTCTAGCATGGCCTACATCTGCGGTACAGAAGTTTTCACCACATATTGAAAAAGAGCATTTTTGTCGTTTTCTTCTGAAAACATACAGATCAATGTTTCTCTTGTTAGTGTCAGAGCTTTTCAGACAAGAAACATCTTTCAACACCAGTGGGTCAGGTATGATAGAGAAAGACAACAGCTGCAGAAAGAAGAAACCAGATAATTCCTGTGCTTTTCAACTGAGAGCTGTAGCAGCAGGCTGGGCAGCCTGAACATAAATTCTGTAACAGAGAAAATGTCACACAGACAATAATATGGCTAGTAGAAAAAAAAAAAACGTGCTGGTGTTCTTGTTTCACCTACACCCTGCCACTGTCCAGAGATCTGATAGGACTTGCAGTGACAGAAAGCAAACAGAAAAAATCTGTATTGACACAGAAAATACTGAGGGAGTGAAGAAAGAGACCAACTGAACTCTTCTACCCATCAGCAACTTTCCTGAATGATTTCACCCTGAGGTGCAATGTTTCCATTGAATCTTAATTTGGTTCAATTGAGGAAAAAGGGCATCTGCAAATAAGTTATTGGCTCTAACAGTTCTTCCTTTTGCTATCTCGCTGCTAAAATTTTGCTTTTCCTTCACACTGTTCATTAGTTGTAGATAACTATAAATTAAGTTTTCACAGGATTGCTTCTCTTCTTCCCAGAAAGCCAGGGAAAGTTACCTCTTCATGTCTACTGCACTTCCTCTCTGCCTGTTACCAGGCTCCTATTGCTCTCACAGAATTGTTGTTGCTGTCTTCTAGTTGCAAAATTAAACAATCTGGAGTAAGTGACTGTGGAAATAGGGTGGGGACAGTTTTAGAATTGAACTTATGCATACACAGGGAAAGAACCAGCAAAGAGTGCCTGGGGAGATGATAGAATCTGCATTTGCTGAGACATTTTGAACTTGACAAAGTCTTCAGCTGCCTGCTTTAAATGAGCAGAGGGTTTTATTTGATGACCTCCTGAGATTCCTCTCAACCTGAGTTATCCTGCAAGTCTAAAAGTTCAGAGAAAAGATGGAAGAGAAATATAAACAAATGAGGAAGGTAGCCAGAGAACTAATCAAAAATTGTATTTCCTCCCACCCATGTTATTTTGGTTTGGAATTAGATGTAGGATTAATCCAAACTTTTTGGATGGCATAGGAATAAATCACTGCAGTTGTGCACAGTTCTCCTGCCAGTGACATTTCATCTGTGTTAGTGGAGGCCTAGCTCTGTTTTCTCTTTCTGAATGGACAGTCCACAGTGATGCTGTAGGGTGTTGCTCCCATCATCCATAAATGATTAAGGACTCCCAGGAAAAATGTTGGAGAACCTGTAGAAAAAAAAAAAAAACAGGGAAAAGTTAAGTTACAGAGTAATTCTGACCTGTTTCCTGTGCTACTCAGTACCCAGGGAATATGCTATCTAAGGTGGGCCTGAATCTGTGATTAACACAGGCATCTCCTGCTGAAGTGCATGTTTCTAGTCTTTCCATGTGAAAGACTAGAAAGACTGTACTACTTTGTATAGACTCCTTAAATACACATGAATAGCATGTAAACAAGTGGGTGTGATTCCCTAATTTGGTGGTTTACACATGTAACTGGGAGCAAACTCAGTTGAATTCCTGCCCTGGTGAATTATTGGTACAAATTAATTAATAAAAGCTCAACAAAGCTCTTGAAACTGTACCAACAGTAGAATCTAACCTCTCCTACTCCAGAGATACTGTAGTTTGTTGTCAAAATAACGTTGTGGGAGAACAAGACGTATGAGTTCGAATATCCTCAGGTAAAGCAGGAAAATGAGGCCTATGGCTGCCACACGGATGTGCACATCCCAACCACAGCTCTTGGCAAAAAGGCAGGTGGCCAACCCCTTGGAAAAGCTTTGGTATTTCTTCTGCTTCCTCTGCAGGTACTTGAGAGGGATTGCTTAGTTTCAAGCTGTTAACAAATCAACCACTTTTATTTTTCTCATTAAAATTTAAAAAAAAAAAGGAGGTGACATTTGAACTTGACATGAAGGTTTGATTACCCCACCTTGTAATAGAGTGTTTCTCTCAGCAGCACTGGGTTGTCCTGCTAGTGATTTATCAGGGCAATGTAATGAGAAGACCCGGTACCACAGCACGCTCGCATCTGGAGGATGGAACGATGGATGGATTTACACGGCAAAACAAACCCCCGGGTTGAAGAAGGGAGAGCAGCAGCGATGGAGAAAGGCTGCGGCGGATTTCAGTCGAGGAGGGGAAACCGGAACGCAGCGAGAGGAGAAAGGGAAGGATATTCCAACAGGCTGAAATAATGCACCTGTACAAGGACCACCGCAGGGTTTACGAGCGGATGCCGTTGGCCGCACACCGCACGCAACTTGCCCGACGCGCCCAGACCTCCGGTTCGCCTTCCCGACGGCCGATGGCGAATCCCGGGCCCGCGAGGAGCCGCTCCCGCCGGGCGGGG
>VZRZ01007694.1:69646-107667 GCA_013398175.1 Climacteris rufus
CCCGGGCATTTTGCTGCCTGTTGCAAGCCCCCTCCACCCCGCCCCGCCGCTCCCCGCCGCCTGTTTACTTTCCCGGTGCCGCGCGGGGCGGCGTCGCCCCCCTTCCCAGGGGGTGAAGTCGCTATCACAACTCCAGCCCCCGCCTCCCTCCTCTTCCCCCTCCGCCGCCGGGGAGAAGCGCCGCAGCAGCTGCGGCTTCGCCCCTGGCCCCCGGCGGGAGGAGTTTCCTGCTCGCAAACTCCGGCGCCGCGGCGGGGAGGAGGCGGCCCCCACCCGGGGCGGCCGGATCCCGCCGCCGCCGCCGCTTCCCGCCGCGCCGGAGCGATGGCTCCGAGGTAAAAGGGAGGAGGGGAGAGGCAAGCCATGTTTAAAACAAACTACACCCTTCTCCTCGCCTCCCGCGGCAGACCCGTATGTACCAACTCCGGCGCCCATCGGGGCAGGGCCCCCGGGGGCGGGGGGCGGCGCCTCCCGAGGGAGCGCCCGGGGAGCCGTGAGGGGCTGAGGGGCCCCCGCCGCCGTCCGATTGCTGCTCTCCGGGCACCTCGGGGCGGGCAGCCTGCTGCTCGGGAGGGAGCCGGCTGGGAGACCGCCTTCCCCGAGGGAGAGAAACTTGGGCGGCCCTTCAGCCGTGGTGCTGCGGGGGTTTTTCTGTCCTTTTCGTGCCTGCTGGAAGCGGAGCCTTGGCTGCGCGGCCGTCGGGAGCGCTCCGGCGCTGTCGGAGGGCGGGCTGAGCCTGAGGTGGCAGGCGGCCCCCGCAGGGCCCCGGGGGTGGGCGGCTGAGGGAGGCCCTGCTGATGGAGATCCTCGTCGAGAACTTCTTGCCCGCCTTTTGCAGGCGCTACGGGAGTGTAACGAGAGACTTGACACTAATACGTGCGGTGACAAAAAAATTATAGCTGCGGTCCTTTAATTTTAACTAGGTCAACCAAGGCAAAGCAATTTGTGTTTTTCCCAAATGTCACCTGTGACCTCCTAATACATCATATCTGAGCTGGGGCTCAAATCTGTTTTAATGAAATTACAGGTAGATGATGCTTTCCGGGTCACTTGGTGTTTACTTATAGTCCTTTGCTTGTCCTTTCTTCATGGGAGGTATCAAAATGTCAAACTGTAGAGTATGCCCACTTATTTTATTCATAGTCCAGGACCTGGTTCCAGTTCTGAAAATGGATACAGCTGTGGGATTGAGTGCCCTTATTGGAATAACTGGGCTTGAAGTCAGTGAATGTTGGGCGGTTTTTCCTCTTGCTCTTCTGTCGTTGCACCCTCGTGTGCTGCTTCTCTT
Organism: Climacteris rufus; assembly: GCA_013398175.1. Lineage (NCBI taxonomy): Eukaryota > Metazoa > Chordata > Aves > Passeriformes > Climacteridae > Climacteris > Climacteris rufus. The sequence goes on from VZRZ01007694.1 coordinate 70,935, forward strand.
TTAGTGCTGTTGCTTGTCACCACGAAAAAGTTGAAAATTAGCTTGTGTCCATAGGACCCTCCATAACTTTTGAAACCTTGTGAACTTCCTACCCTGTTTACTTTGCCCTTCTGCTTTCTTACGCTACAGACGTTTCGAGCTATCCTTCCTAAGTGTGGGTAGAGTTAAAGATGCTCCTGTAGGTTTTTGTGGTCTGTTGTGAAATGTTTATTAGGGGAAACTGTCTTTGAGTAACAAGTCCATGAGAACATGTCTGCTTTCTAGAAGATTATTAAAAAATGGCAATAAAAACATTGCAAATGGGATCAGAGCAATCGAGATGAATTTTAATGGTGCAGTAAATTTTATTTTGGTTAGCATTATATGGGTAAATATCTATATTTAAAGATTATATATGAAGTGTGGGTTTTGGGAAGCACTGGCTTCCAGAAAAGTGTATGATTAATAGCTTTAATTTTTGAGAAAAATGTAATTGCAGTATTTTACAATAGTCAATTTTATTCCAGAATAACATCCATAGGGTGAGAAGTTGGTGATACAGCAGTAGCTGAGTAACTACACCAGCCAGTTTCAATATGGAAACAAAACCATCACATGCAACTAATAGTTATTTTTTCTCTTAAAATTTGTAGCTTGTAAAAAGGCTTCTAATGCTGAAAATTTTGATGAAATCAATATCAAAAGTAAAAATGAGAATTTTTCACAGTTATGAGGGTAGGTAAATAAATAATATTGTAGAAAGGGCTTGAATCCACCTGTACCTGTATTTTTTGTGTATCTCTAGTTATCTAAACTGGCTGGTTCTTTTTTGTTTACTTTTCATCTCTGATGTTTTTCATCTCTATGTAAACTCAATACACTTGCTAAGTCCCTGGCCTTATGTTCATTATGAATATTATGAACAAAAAAATGTAAGCTGCCTCCCCTTCTCTAGAGGGCTGTGGCAAAGGTATATCAAGATGAATGTCACTTGCCTCATGAAGTAGCATGTGCACCACCTCTGAGGGACATCAATAGGTCAAGTGGTGACTTGTGCAGTATTGGATGAGGAGCCTGTCCTTTAATTGGGATTGCACTCCAAAATGACCCAACTTGTTCTTTAATCAGAATATCTGAATCTATGCAACACCACCTGCACCTCACTTGTTTTGGAAACACTTGAAGTTGAATCAGATGTGAGGACTAAATACAACTTAAGTCATCTCTTTTTTTTTAATGTGACATCTTTGAATATTGTTGTTCCAGAGAAAATAAAAAAATATTGTGGTCTAATTAGCCATTTCAGTAGGTTATTTGTTGGCTCCTTGTAGTCAGGAATGTAGTTTCTGCAGTACAGTTGATATAATAGAGACCATCTGGGGCAGGTTCTGTTATGCAAATTCACTTTCTTCTTCAGCAGAAGTCAGAAGGAACCATATTCAAGGGTTGTCCTATCATAGTGCATTTAGTTACACCATCACATGGTGGATTTTTGTGAGACCCTTACTAGTTGTTTTGCCAGCCAGATATCTAGTCAGTGTGTTTTCTAGTCTTTGGGGTTAAATGCATGTCCTTACAATGCTAACCTAGAGGTGTTAATTTCTACTCATGCTCTTTTGCCTGCACCTACACTGAGTTATCATTGTAAAATCTGCATGTTTAAGTTTGTATTTCTGAAGTGTCATGAATATTCCAAGGGAAAGGTTGTTCCTCATCCACCAGTAGGAGAAAAGGGGCACAGAAGTAAATAGCTGAGTTGTTGGAATGGTTCCTTTACCTTGAATTCTCAGGTTAAGGTGTCTGTCCTGATGTTTTATTCCCCCTAATAACCACCTTCTGCACTTTTGAGTGGTGCATTTGTTGTTACTTCGCCGTATTTGTCTTTTAGCTTTGTGGTATGTACATAGAAACTGAGGAAGTTGTAGCCAGTTCTTTAAAATTTTGTTGGAGCAACTTGTATGTGATCAAACAATAAACTAATCAAGCTGAGGTCCTGCAGGTGAGAGCTCTTTTTTGCTGTAGCTCTGAATGATCCTGCTGTTGCTCTTTGGTCTGTGGAATGAAGTCTAGATCGTGTGCAAAGAGTAGCAGGTGGGTTTGTGTTCATGATGCAGCAGTATGCAGTATACTAAAGTGCTTTCAGCTCTATTTCATATCCCTTTCTATGTTTTGATACTTCAGCTGTGACTCAGTTTGCATAAATGTGACTTACTATATGAAATGTAGTGGGTTTTCTTCTAAGGTTCTCTTCATTTTGAAGCTATTTGGCAGGTAAGAAGCTTCAATAATGTTGAGGGGATCCACACTTTCCCAATAAATTGTTTCAACACTGGGGTTGGAAGCTCTCAGTCTGTAGCAAAGCCACTCTTTAGTTTAGCCTAGAACACAAGGCTAAACACATTCTGTTACCAGTGAGACATAGAAATGCCTAAAGTTCTGTATTTCACTGCATGAAATGGTGATTATAGAATAGAGAGGAAAAGGGATTCAGTACTAGATCCAGATGTCTTGGCTGCTGCCCTTTCCCCACTCCTATTCTGTCCAGTTCTTTCTCCAGACTTTTACTTGAACTCCCTCTGCATTTCATGCTCGCTCCTTCCTCCTTTCTCCCTGTCCATGAAAATTAAAAATAAAAGTCAGAGCTCTGAAAAGGTAGTTTCTCTTTGCACATTTTCTGTTAGATCACTCCTAGACCATTCAGTAACCACTGGAAAACAGGCTAAGCAACAGCAGAAGATGCCCTTCTTTGCATCTGTCACTGCCATACCCCTGACTTTGACAAATTTCTACCTAACACATCAGCAGAGTCCTCAGGTGGACTGCTACCTTCAGCATGCCTTGCAGGGACAGGTAAAACGATTGCTATGCAGAGATGCATTTTGGTTCAAGCCAGACAAACAGAACAGATGTGCCAGAGCATCTTAAAAGATTGCAGGAGCCTTCTAAAAGAAGGGAGAAGGATGTTTGGTCGCTTACAATTTTAGAAGTTGTACAGGATTTGTAACTATTGGAGAATTTTAAACCTTGATGTGTTTAAAAGCAATTGAAAACTGCCTAGATGGCCTACTCTGAGAAGGCCAACGTAGCCAGTTAACCAGACTGATTCAGAGGATCTACATATTTCATAGAAAAATAGGCAGAAAAGATCAAAAATTTTTATCTGCACAAGGTATGCTTAGATATAAAACAACGTAGCAGTTTTGAGTGGCACTGAAGGAAAAACATGAGCAATGCTGCTATGCCACATTGCAGTAAATTATGTTTACAGGGCTGTTAAATACATGCAGCAAATATTTGTTGATGCTTTGTATTAAAGAAACACTATATCTTAGAAAAAGCTAATTATGTAATCTGAGCTATTATTATTATTGTTGTCACTGAGTTATGGAGATTAAAAGTTCATTGACCAAGGATTTAATGATCTAAAACATTTCTGATAATTTTATACCTGTCTGTAAAGATCTGACTCATTTATTAGCAATTGATGGTAATGTATATAAATTTTCTTCTTAGACTACACTAAAATACAATTGGACTTAATGAATGGACAACCTAGAAATTCCTAGGCTTTCCCTGAATCGTCAATTAAAAATCATTCTTCATGCTTCTTGGGCACATTAAAGCATTTTATCTGATGAGGTGAAGCTAATAGGACAATCTACTGTGTAAGTCATCACCTGTGACTTCAAAATTAACTAGGTGCATATAGTCTTTTTATGTGTAGTCATTCAACATTCAAATGTGGGCAATATTATTTTGTATGGTAGAGTCTCAGCATTGTTAAGTTTAAAAAATCAAAAAGCCCTGTGTGTAAATGGAATGTAGTTATATATGTAAATGGAATACACCTATATGTTATTTAGTTTAAGGTTGCTTTTCTTCTGTGTTGCTTGAAAAACTTCACTTTCTCTGCTGTTTTATACCCAAGCAGTAGCTGTCTATAGGTATGGTGTGTTCCAAGGTGTAGCATTCCTTTAGAAAAGCTGTATGAAGTTGAATTTTTCTTGACAGGACTGTAGCATTTCCTTTTGCCTAGAGTGTAAGTAAACCAGATCCAGAGACTTCTCTTGGAACTAAGCACTTGTAGGATCATCATGGCCACCATCTACTTTCTATTCTTAAATTGCACTAAGCTAGCACAGTGATTTATCCCATGGTCCAGTAGCCAAAAAGGTGCTTCAATATGCTGGAATTACATTTCAGGCCACAACTCTCTTACAGCTTGTTTATTGAACAGGTTTGGACATGATCTTGAATTTTTTTTTAAATCCTGGACCTTCACAGTGGCACAATGAGTATGTGGTAACCTGTCAGAAAGGAGTAGGCTGGGAGTGAGCAACTGGCTGCATGCAAGTAAGAAGTAAGGTGCTCTTACACCAATTTTATTGTCAACAAAATTGGCAGTGTGGGACTTCACAGTTTGGGCAGTAGTTCAACAGATATTTCAAGCTGGCATATACAGGTCAGAAGCAGAAATTCCAGATGCCCATTCCTGTCCTTATTCTGATTTAACCTGTGGGATATCATATTTGTTTGAGGTAGTATTTGGGCAGACCTGTCTGCTGATCTAGTTCCCCATACCTTGACACAAAGAGTTAAGCTGGAATTGGCAGGAATGATTAGGTGGGGAAGGGCAGAATGCTTCTTAGCAGCAGCCAGGCATTCATCTTTGATTTGATTGTCCCTAACTCAGAGTTTCTAGAGGAGTATTCTTTAATTCATTAGAATAATCAGAACAACTCAGTGCTCAAATTGTATCCTTGCAGCACTGGAGAGAGGAAGCACTGGGCTTGGGTTTTATTGTGTGGGTTTTTTTCCCCCTTTGGTGCCTTTGGAAGTTACCAATTTTTTGGAGATACAGCTCCTGTCTTCCCATAGTATGGAGTGGGTATCCTTGGTAATGGTGAAAGTTGCAAATATAAAATGCTGTGTTCCCTAAGACTGTTGGAATCTGTCTGCACAGAAGAATTGTCTGTGTTCCCATCAACACCAACTTTCTTGGGTCTCTCAGTATGTTGCTCATCCCACCTATCTTCCTCCATTGACCTAATGTTACCTGACTTAATAGTAGCAGAAAATGCTTCCATAATTGAAAATCAAGGTCTAAGGACATTTTTGTTTCTGCAGTGTTTTCTTCCTCCCAAGCAGAGTTGAGGAGATGTGTTGGTGGTCTATTTGTATTAGAAAAACCTTCTTATCTCTGCTGCATCATTTCTTCCTTATCCCACCTGTGCCCTCGTGGAGACATTTTAATTTATTATTCTCTTGAAGGTGCATTTTTGTTGCCTATGAAGCTCTTCATTTTGGCTGTTGCAGTAGAGCAATACTCCTTTAACCACAGGTGTAATTATTACTGGGATGTAAGAGATGGGTGTATCTAAGGCTTTGTGGCTTTGGTATTTGCTATCATAATCTCAGAGGTTTGATGTTCTGTAGTACCAGTTAGTAGAAACAACAAAAAAGATCCTTTTTCTAGATTATTGTGGTTATATCACAGTAATGTCCTCTGCCAGAAGAGGAATTAAACACCTCTTTCCAGTCCTTCAGAGTATTTTTGTTTGTCAGAGGTGGCTATTTTGGGGGATCAGTTGTTACTGAAAGTAGTTATCTAAATGTAATCTCTATCTTTAGATGATTTTTTTTCCCCAAGAAGTACTTTGTGCTAGTTTTACTTTGCAGATCTGATCAGTTCTATTTACATTCAGATTTTGGAACCTAATCTTGAAAATTTTAAAAACTGCCTCTATGTGTAGACTTGGATGAATTAAGCAGCTTCATTTCACTTGCAGAACTGTCATCAGCTTTGAAAGACAGAGAAATAATATTAGGGACTGGATTTCATCCATCATATTTTTTGAACCTGCCTTTTTATTTTATGGTGGCAGTAAAATGGTTAAGCAAATGTAGAGACAAGAATTTACTTTCTACCTAGCTGAATTTTCACATCTGGTGTTCAGGGGAAACTGAACAATTTCAAATGCTCTGTGCTCACTGCTCCCATGGCTGATCTGTATTTTTCAAAATGCAGCTGATTACTTCACTGTCTGAAAAAGAAACTGCCTGTCTAATTTTAAATTACAATGCTATATTTTTTTTTAAATCTGAGCCTCTAAAAAACTGCTCTTACTTCTTCACTCTGTCATGGGTAGATGTCATATTCAAAAATTGACTACAGGGAAGAGAAACCTGGAAGGACAAATAAAAGCCAAACTTCTTGTGAGGTTTTTTGAAATATTCTATCAATAGAAATGCATTTTCAATTATATTGGTCAATCTTTGACCATCTTTTCAGTGGGAATAACAAAATCTCAATCTACAATGAAGGAATTTCCTCTTCTGGAAAAACACTTATTCTGTCTGGTTTTGGTTATCTGGAAGTACCCCAGCTCTAACTTGGTTTTCTATCTTGTCTGGAAGAGCATAAAGCTCACAGAAGTCACCAGTCCAGAATTAAGGAATTTAATAAAATTTTCTGCACCACCTGACTTAGTTTATAGTCAGGCTTTTTTTTTTCTTATTTTTTTGTATATTATTTGAAAATACATTGCATGTCAACAAAGCACTCTGTTTGGCTTGAATCTCTAAGCAAGAGTGGTGACTTTGATCAGGAAATATTTTGTCCGATTTTTCCCAATTAGTATGCAATTAACATATTAATACCAGAGATAGGAATGCTTGTCTTTAAGTTTAAACTTTTTTTAAGTACCATTCATCTTTTCAGAGCTTTGTCATCTTGACATTTTTCCCCAAAGAATTAGAAAGTTAAGTATTCTGCTCTTAATAGATGTAAGATGGAGGGATTTAAATTCTAAAAATGACATTGTATAATGTTTAATTGTAATAATTATTAACAAAAAATATTAAAATATTATATACTTAAAGAACAAATACTTAAGCAGGGTTGGTTTTTTGTGTGGTTGGTTTTGTTTGTTTTGGGGTTTTTTTTGGTGAGGAACATATTTGCATGTATATACAAGAAAACCCAAACTCATGTTTCTTGGAAGAAAGCAAGACAGATATAATTTCGGATAAGTATTTTAAAAATCCAGCCAGCCACTAAACAATTTTATGCTGTACTTCCCTTGTGGTTCTGGCAGAATTACTTTTTTTGGTTTTTTTTTTGAGTAGCAGCATGCATAGTTTTTTTCCTCATCCAGGATCAGACTCTTGGTAGAAAAAAGAAATGAAGGTGTGTAGGAGGAAGAATACCTGATTTCTTAAAACATTTATTAGGGGGAATTAATTTTATTTGCAAAGCTAATTCACATTGGCTTGGCAGTGAGCACTGTTTTACCCACTGAAAACAGATCAAAGAACTAGCTGTAAACAAAGGTTAATGATAAGATGCTGGAGGAGCTAAATGTGGAAACAATAGTTAGAAGGGTGTTGCAGGGGTTGGTAGGTGTTAAATTAGTCAACATGTAGTCTTCATTAATCTAAACCAAGAAATAAACAGCATTTTAATTACATTTATGAACTAGCACAAATTTCAGAACTGCTTTGAAGACAAATAATTAGAAGATACAACATGTATGGGGAAACCATTCATGGAATTAAATTTAAGTGCAGAATTCTACTCAAAAGGAAATCAGGGGTAGAAAAATTTTAGGAAAATAGTGCAAAAAACCCAGAAAAAGACTTAGAACTTGATACATCTGCTCTTCTTGGAATGTGTTTTTTCTTGTAAGCTTTTACCTTATTTTGGTTGGTCAAAAAATTTGTAGGAGGAATGACCAAAAGCATTACATCATGGAAATTACAGCTGCAGCAGTGAGCCAAGAAATGTATAGGCAAATCCCCTTGCAGGCAGTGTATCAAGGTGTGGCTGAACCAAAGCTTGCAAAGAAGAGAGGAAATGCTGCTGAGAATGCTCATGTGCTAGGACAGTAAAGTTTCTGCCTTTACAACTTCTTAATGTGGTAGTTAGAATGAAATTTGCATGTGCTTGTTTTGTTTGTTTTGTTTTCATGTGGGTATGAAAGAACTGTTTTCTGTCCCATCAGAGCCAAGGTGTTGAGTTTCAGCTTGTAATAAAATCCTTCAGAGAATGAACGATCTGTTTAATTTTATACCAACCTTCTACTGACTGCTACGTCTCATGTACTTATGTTCTCATTCTTCAGGCCTTTTAATGTACTGCTTTATAATAAATCCATCCATAATAGTGCAAACAAAACATTTATCCAGAAGCTGGACATTGCAAATTCAAACATGTATCTTTGGATCTCTCAACAGACATTCGTGACTTCACTACTTTGAGTTACTCTCATTACATCCTGCTTATAGTTCAGGGTTTTGATTAGAAAAAATGAAGCTTTATGCTTCTTTTGTGGTGCATCTCTACCAGGTAACCCAGCCTTAAAAGCAGGAACTTGACCTGTATGTTCTATTAAATATTTACTTAAAACAGTGATCTAATTTTCTGTTTTCAGCCTAACAGTTCTGTCGTGATGTTGGCATTGCAGATGCTGCAGTGTTGCCTTAGTGTGTGGAAACTCTGGTTCTCATGTGTACTTCACAGCTGGTGAAGTGCAGGAGCTGTGTATACAAATAAGCTCAATGTTACTGTCCTTTCAGGGTTTTTTTAACATTTTCTACTGTCTATTAATATTCCTTTGTTTTTTCCAATCCACTCAAAATAACTCTCTAGGTTGCTCTTAGAAAGAGATGGGGGAAAACAAGCAGGGGAAAAAAAAAAGCCTCTCGCTGATAGACAGTCTTATGGTTTGGAAGTTATGCAGCTCTGACAGGTCTTACAAAGCTTAGCTACAGCTTAATTTACAGTCTTATTGACAATATATAGTGCTAATTGAGATATGACACAATGTGTCGTCATCTGAACCTAAAATGTGCTAGTAGTTTAAATGTCAAAAGTATATTTAGAGATAGCCAGACGTCTTCTTTTCTTGTGTGTACCTCTATGAGGAAAAAAAACCCCAAACCACTATTATCTGTGTCCTTTATTTGCTTTTTTATTTTATGTCTTGTCTCTTCTAGGCATCCATACAGTATCAGGCAGAGCAAGCCTATAGGGACTACTTTGAGTATAATACAGGCATATGATGGAGTGCAGCTGAAGAATTACTGAGGCTGGAGTGCTGCCCTTGTCAAGTGATTCAGTGCTTGTATTGGTCTTTGATTTTGCTGCACAAAACTTGCAGTGTGGATCTCCCTGCTCCTGACTGGTTTACGATGTAAGGCACAGTGTCCAGGGTGCATTTGAATGTGCCTGGGGTGTCATGTGAAATATGGTGAGCCATAGCATTACGTCATGTGGAAAAATGTGCCAAGGGGATGGGTTACTTAGGACATTTGGTTGCTTTGAAACCAGAGATTTTTCAGTAGTTTGTCACTAGGACAGAAAATGGGGGAAGGGTTCCTGTGGAAGAGTTAGAGGCAAAGGCTTTAGGGTTTTGGTGGTATCTACATAAAAGTCCTGTGACTCAGGATGGTAGTGCAGACAGTCTCTGCTTGTGGCATGCCAAATTCTTTGGGAACTATGCTTGGCACAAATCCATTTGTGTATAAATCTCTCTTTTGCCTAGGGAGAGGAGAAAGTACTGCAAAAACTGGTATGAAGAACCACATCAGCTGAGACCTGGCAGAACTCATAGAGGGGAAAATAAGTTTCTGTTCCTCTTTTAAAAAAATCTACTGTAGCCATAGCTGACATACAGATTTTTTGGTGTATCTGTCAGCTGAAATAGACAGACAGAGTATATGGAGTCCCAGGCTGCCTGCAGCTGCCCCATGCCACTGCATTCTTGTCTGTTTTACTGACTGGATTGTTTGTGCAGCTGTGCAGTGAAGTGATTCTGCTAGAGCAGGGACGACTATATATTTATAATTGGTATATTTATTATAATATTTATGCATTTGTTTAAGCATCAGGCTATTTTTCAGCTGGATCAATTACCTTACTGATGGCACGGCCTCCCACGCTGCTGTGCCGGGACACTGGGGAGCCAAGGCCCTGGGAGGATGAGCCCAGCCTCCAAATGCCTGGGCTTGTAGTGATTGCAGAGAGGAGGGAGCAGGTCTGAAATGAAAATGAGAGCATGTCAGAACCCTTTGCTGCTTATTCACACTCCTGACATGATTACTATGTGTGTCCCTCCGTGGAGAAAGTTATGTGGCCTTTGGAATTGCTGTTGGATTTTCTAACTTGAGAGGGAATGCTGGGCCAATTAATTATCTAAGTTAATTGAAGTATGTTGTGTAATATATCATAGTAGTTAGTATACAGAGGTTGTGGTTGCGTTAAGAGTATTTTAATGTAATTTTTTCCCCCCGTGGTTAGCCTCATGAGCAGTTTTTTTAATCTGTTGTCAAGCAGTAGTATTGGCATCTAAAATGGTACTGCCCTGTCTATCAGAAATGCAGGAGACTTCTCTTTAGTAAGTGCTAAAGGTAATGGGGTAAGTTACTGTGTCTTAACTGTACAGTATTGCAGGTGGAGAGTTTGCTCTTGTGCAATTACTACAAGACTATTGGCATGTGGCAGTGCCCTCTTGGAATAATTTAGCCCTCTCTCAGGGCTCTGTGATTCCTAAAAGGGAAGCAGGGTAAAATAGCCTGAATTGTAGAGTGCCAGTCAACTTCATTTCACTTATGATGAGTTTTTTAGCTTGGCTTCCAAAGGAAATGAATCGTGCCATCTTTCTGTCCCTATCCCTGTAAGTCTAAAGTCTCTTGGTCAACTGTGAGGAAATTATTATAAAATCTCAGAGAACTTCCATATATAAATAGGTCCTGCCCAGGACAGGAAGGATGCTGTATGAGTTCCCTCTCGGGCAAAGGGTGCAGCACAAATTTGTTGGACTTGAGAAAATTCACTTGGATGAAACAGATGTTATGAACTCGTGGACTACAGAAAAGCTACACCCAGAGCATGTCCTGTAGCGTGAGCTGAAGAGTGAAGCTGTAGGAAACAAGACTTGGTTACTGGCAGTAATCACAGAACGAACTTTGTTTTGTTTTCTTTTCTTTCTGACTTCTGATGCTCCCAGCATCACAACATCGAGCTGTAGTAACTCCTTAGTAACCAAACTGAAAGACTTTTAGAAATGCAAACCTGAAGCAACCCTGCAGGTGACTGCTGAGGCTGCAGTTGCACAGGGAGCAGTCAGGCTCCATTTTGGATGCCTGGCTGTCGCTATTCTGAGTTGCTCTGCACTGTGCGATGCTGCTGAACTTCCTGCTGTTTTCCAGCTACTTCCACCATCACTCCTCGGCTTTTTAAAAGCAGCTGCTGTCGTGGCCGTGCTTCCTTTCTGTCGGGACAGTGCACAGTGACAAAGCCACGTTTTATTCCCTGCTGAGGGAGGTCTTTCTGTGAGTGTGTTAGAGCCCAATGCCAGGAGAAGGCACTGGTCAGCTGCTGCAAACTAGCCGGTCTTTTTCTCTGCTCCAAACCAGAACTCTCTAACTCTGAGACATTTTGTGCCAAAATTAGTGAGGAAGTTTGAATTAAGATTGGAATGGAAAGACAGGGGAAAAGACAGCTAGCCTGCTTCCCTACTGGTTGAAAAACAAAACAGCAACCAAATTGCCTTCTGTGCTGCCTGCTAAATGCCTTTTTGAAACGTGCCATTCTTGTAGTTCTCCTCTAACTGCTGCTGCTCTGCTCTTAATCCAGGAATTGCTTGCTCCTATATGGGAAACCCAGTCGTTTGCAAAATGTGAAGTAATAGATCTGGAGTTGTAAACAAAAGACAGAAGCTCGATTTCACCTGCCTCCTTTAATTTAAGTAACCTTTTTCTAGTGCCTCTAGAATATTAGTGTTACAATGTTCAGGTTGATGCTTTGTTCTTAAGAAAAGAACATGTTTGTCCCGAGCTTTCCTGTTGGTGTCTCAGTGTTTTACTGATTTTTGCTCTGATGACAGAGGAGGTGAGATATGATGGAAGAATACTTTTAAAACTTCCAGCTGAGTGATGCTTAGATGAAAAAAGAGCAAAGGAGGTAAAGAAATCCTTCATTTCAGTAATGCTGTGGGTTTTTTGTTTCATCTCACTCCATCTCATAGCAGGTTAAGTTCATATTTGGGAAGAAATGTGCTAAATTTCTTGGGGATTTGCTTCATAGAGCAAACCTCAGATTTCCAGTTCCTACTGTTATGCTACCAACAGCTGATTAGATGGAGCTCCCACTGGAGCCTGTGGGTGCTTTAGTTAATTGGCTAGATGGGCCCCTGAGGGATGGTGTGTGATGTGATGTGGATGTTCCTGGTGCTCAGTCCTTGGGTTCTTGCTTGGTTTTGGTAAAGAGACTGGTTTGAGTACAATACTGCTTGTACATACTAATGCAGATTTGTCAGGCTGCTTTAAGTTGTTGCAATTGAAAGAACAGTCTTCACTGCACTCTTTGTTTTGCTGTTGCCTGCATGCTTTTAAGTCTGTAATAAAAACACTGACTTAATATTTTCTTTCAGTCTCCAGAGGGTGCTGAAGGCAAGGATGCAGCAAAAGTAACTAAACAAGAGGCAAGTATATATATTTTTAATTTGTTTTGGCATGTAATTATTTAACTGGAGATCTGCAGTCGTGTAGCTCAGAAGATTATGCATTTCTCCAGCAATTCTGGTGAGATGTTTTCAGTGGCAGTAATGACAGTTTAACCACATTTGTACCCTATCTGACATGATTTGGTCTTGGTGTCCTGAGGATTTATATAAGTTATTAGTACACCAAATAAATTTCAGAAATCTATAGGGCTTTGATAGACAAGCTCTGGTGGGCCTTGTGGCAATAGTGTAGTATATTACTGCCTGGAACTGTTCTCTGTCTCTAGTGGGTTGGCAGAAGATGGTTAATGCACATACCTCAGCCAGTCTGCTTCAAAACTATTCTTAGCTTAAGTGACTGATGGAGGGTGTCTTGAACTGAGATACCAGACTCTAAACTGGAGCAGCTGACACATTTGTGTGTTTTCTTTCACTGGATTTGTTTTAAGGACACAGTACATTCTGTCAGAGAAAGCAAGGAGACAGCTGGTGATACCTTGATGTCTACAATAAAGTTTGCTAGTTTGTTTTTCACAGCCCTTAATGGGAATATAAAAAATCAGGTAGGGAATTATGAGAATTTGTTTTCTTAGGTTGCCTTCTTTTGTGGCAGACAAAGTTAAATGAGGACCTTGGGAAGAATGGGTGAATATTCAGATGAATGAACAATTAATTGCTCTGCTTGTAAATCTTTGAGCATATTTGAACAGGAAAATAGCAAGCAAACTATTGGCATGCTCTATAGTTTACTTGCATGTAAAGAGCACTTCTTTCATAAGGTTTCCCAAGCAGGTTCTTAAAGAAACTAAGCTAGCATGGAAGATCTTACTAAGAATTTCTAACATATAAATTTATGAGATGAGAATGGAGAAGTGGACATTAATTTTCATAATGGAGGAGATTATCAGTGGAGTATTGGAAGCATTTGTGTTTGGGCTTGTGCTGCTGAATTTATTCATTAATGATCTATAGGAGAAGAAGTACTAAAGAAATGACAAAATTTGCTGTAGTTTACAAATAATCATCAGGGTAGTCAGAAGTGAGAGAGTCTGGGAAGGCTGTTATGTCACTGATAACTAAGTGATAAAATATCAAGACAAATTCATTATGGAGAAATGCAAATTAATACACAGGGGGAGGGGAAGACTCAGTGGTGGTCACCAAATGAGCTGTTAATCAGGGGAGAGATTGTAAAATCACAGTGAATAGTTACTAGAAAATGTCAGCAGTCCTAAACAGAAAGTAACTAGAACATAGGAAAAAATGCTAGAGGACAGAGTAAGCATCAGTGTATCACAAGATTAATTTGTTGTGCTCTCAGATGTGGGACTACGAAATGAAGCTCTCCTGGCAGAGGCCATGATAGAATTAAAAGAATACCAAGCATAGTGGGACAAATAGAGGATGTAGAGCAGATTTAAAAAAAAAAAAAGGCAAACACCCCAAACTAAAAAATCAAACAACACAGTTTTTCTAGGATTCATCATCTTTTATATAATGGAGTTGTGATAAAATAATTAGTAACACAAAGAAAGGCTGTTAGGGAACTACTCTACATGAAAGCCATAAACAGGAGGAATCTAATGAAAGTAAGAGGCAAGAAGTTAAAAGGAAAGACAGCAGAGGGGGAAGGTTTTGCTTTTTATTTTCCACATGGTGCATAATCCCATTATGGAACTCATTTACACAGGATGCTATTGAAACTGAAAGTGTAAATGAGTACTAAGTTATTAGACAGATTTGTCAAAATAACCCTTGGGGACTATTTAAACACATGATCTGTATATGATAACCAGGTTGGAAAGTTGGTAACTTTAGATTGCCAGAAGCTGGTGCAGTAGTAGAGTGCACAATGTTGTTTTGTCTGCTCCTGTTCATAGACTCTTTCCATAAATGTTTGCTGGTGGGCCAGTGTCAAACAGACCCTTGGGTGAGCTGCTAATTTCTGGGTTAGTACAGCTGTATAAAGGGGACAAAGATTCCTAAAGCAAAGGAAAATATGACCTTTACTGATTTGGCTCTAGTTCCCTCCTTATAATCAGATAACACAAAATATATACAAACTCCAAATGAGAATTAAAATTACTTAGCTGTCAAGCACTTTATAAGAATTTATAGTTTATGCTGACTTTCTTATGGCAAGCCTGCTATGAAACTAGTCATAGAACAGGAACAGTTGGGAGGTAGGGGAGAGAATTATAACTTAATCTAAGCTGACATATTATCCTTTAAAAGGTAGATACTGGGAAAATATTTCAGTTCCTAGACGCTGAAGGATAGAAATCATTGCTTAAGAAAGCAGATTTGTAAAAGACAATACCTTGAGTTAGGAGTCCTTTGATTACCTGAGCAACTGAAATGCTTTATTTATCCTGTTGTAAAATAATGTTAGGCTGCTTATCAAGCAGTTGGTATTCTAAATTGCCAAGAAAAGAGAGGTTTACCTTTTTCCTGTTAGTGGTGCATAAATATTTCATAGCTGAAAATATCTTTAGGTATTTTTTGACTTCTGTTTTGCTGGATGCAGATTTGAACAATTCACTACTGCTTGCCACTAAAAATTCTTGAACTACTCCAATGAATACAAATTACTGCATTCTTCAGATATTAACAACAGCTTTTTCCTGTTGCAGGATGTGCAGAGCCATGTTTTTTCAGCTCAATTTAAATGCTTAATATGTAATTAGGAAGTATTTTTGATTCTCTTTTTAAGCTGTGTTATGTTGGATATTTGTTGCAGTTTAGTTCTCCCTTTATTTTGGCTACAGGTGTTATTATAGTTTTATGACATACACCAAACTTTATATCAGTTTATTAACCATGCTGCGTAGCTGAGTTTTAATCTGGTTTAATTAGTACAAAAATATTGTGAATAAACTAACAAGCTAACAACTATTTCTAAGACTTAACTTCATTAATAAGTTTATGAGAAAGAACAGAGTGAAATAAAATTTAATAAGGAAAGTGTGTTGAAGTGACAAAGAAACCTGGAGAGTAGCAGAATATCTGGCTCAGTTCTTTCCTTTTGAGAATTGTGTTTAAATAAAAGAAATAATTTCTTCCTCTCATCCTGCAGCTGTCTTTGTGCACCTGCTCTCTCAGAGTCAGTGTGTGGAGAACTGAGGATGTGGAAGGACTTAGTTTCATGTTTTGAAATTTTAGCACTCTGATATCCTCTAGAGAAGGATGTTAACTTTATTCAGCTATTAATCAGATGGTATTTGTACCCACTATTACAAGTAACATCTGCTAGATTCTAAACACATAGTTCTAAGTATGTATGGAAAAGGTTTGGAGTCCTTTGCACAGGTAGTCCAGCTCACTGGATTTGTGCACCTTTCACAGAGCAGGAAGGACTCAGAAGTATTTGTAAAAGGTGGGAATGTGTGTGGGGGGGTGTCAGGTGTTTAACTGTATGGAGATACACGTTACAATTCCTGAACAACTTTTATTTCCAATTTTCACATCACTTTGTCCCTTTAAAATTTTGAGTGTCCAAGGTGAGGAAGATGTGAAATGTTTTGGCAACAGACACATATTTTTGTAGATGCATATTTCATGCTGCCCCATGAAATAACTGATACTATGTTGCTTTGGATACTTTTTCCTGTAAGTCTATAAAAATATTCTTTTTTGTTTTTTTCCCTGTAGCCCACAAGACGATCAGCAAGACTGTCAGCTGTAAGTATGTACAGTACCTCTTGGTATATTCTTTTCTAAGCACATATGGTTTCTCAGACCAAATAGCTTTTTTTACATTTTGCTTGATTCAATTTTTATTCTTGCTGAGGGGTATTTAAGAACTCTAGCACTGAAGTTATCTGTGTTTTTTTGGTTTCAGGTTTTCAGGTTGTTCTGACAAAAGATATATTTCCCCACCTGAGTGCAACACTGTCTGTTAGGTGCAGTATTGACTCTGTGTCATTTTGCAGGCTGATGTTACTTGTGGAAGTGCAGCTACTTCTCTGGAAAGGAGAAAGAGCTTTCTTTCAAGGACTTCATTTGATGCCACTGCTAGGACTTGGTTTTAGTTCCTCTCTTCTGTTAGAACATAGCTGATGGGTTTTTTTTACTAGTTACTACTAATCTCCCTGTTTTACTCCTAAAATGACCCCAAATTACTTTGACTTCTAAATGAGTGAACTAATGCAAACAGGTGTGTACAGAGATTGAGGTGCATTTGTGGATTAAGGTTTTTTGGACTTTTTCTAGATGCATACTGTTGAGCAGGAAGTAAGGGAAGGTGTGGGGTGGGGGGGGAAGCAGGGTGTGGAGGAGGCTGACTGCCTTCTCGTAATGTGTCTGACATGTTGTGCAACTAAAAATGTTTTATAGAAACCTGCTCCACCAAAACCTGAACCTAAACCAAGGAAAACAACAAAGGTAAATACCCTTTTTTTTTTAGTTACCGTAATTTTAGCCAATAGTAAGCAAGTATGCTCCTTCTTTACATTGCAAGCTGTTCAATTCACAGCATTTTTTTTGAGGCATGGTCTCCCCTGCCCTCTCTGCAGCTCCCTGCCCCCCATCCCTGGAAAAAAAACCACAAATTAGATCATTCTTTTCTTTCTGTTCCACCCCTTCCTGGCCTCATTACTGGCCCAAAGAAAATGTCTTGCCTGTTTGATATGCAGGCCATGTTAGTTTGTAGTGAGTTGCTAGTTTAAGAAGAGTTTTTACCTTTCCTACACCTTTCCTGAGAAGTACAGGTTTGGTAGATCAAGCTCTACCTGAGATCTAGCAATTTCTACAAAAGGATTTGAGATCACTTTGTGTCGTCCTGCTTCCTTGTCTAGAGGTGCAGTACTTCATTTTGTAGTGAGAAACTCTTATCTGTTCTTGAAGCCTGGCTGTTGCTGAGAATGCACAATTATAATTAAAAGTGAAATTAAATATATTTAAATTGAATGGTTTTGGTTTTCTGGGCCAGTTACAGTCAAATTAAAATCTTATTAGTGTCTGAAATACCTTTTCAGGATTTCTGCATATAAATCATCTACTTCAGAAATTGTAGATTTATTTGTGCCTAAGGGGAATGTTAAATAAGAGCAATTGCTTTGTTGGAAAAAAAAGTCCCTATGCTGGACACTGAGTCTAGCACTCCTCAAACATTTTTCAAGTCCTTTTATTGTCATCTCATTTGGGCAAGTGCCAGGATACAAAGTCCACATGTGAAAGTAAAACTCTGACTTTAAATGCTTTGTGATTTATGAAATGAAATTACCAGTAAAGTCTTGCTGAGTGCATCCTGCTCCCCTTTTACAAAGAGTATTAATAAAGAAGGAAATGTGGTAGCTTCTATAGCTTCATGTACCTGTGGGATGAGCTCAGTGTTATGGACTCAGTCTAAGTTGCATGAGAGATGTTTGAAGCATATTTCAGGTGAATCAAATCCTTTATGACATTACTCATAAGCAACTTTTTAATACAGTAATCATTTTTTTTTCCAAACTCTAACTGAATCACACTTTAAGGAGTATATTAATATTGGTCTCCTAAACAGAAAACAGCAAGTATGTACTCTGAACCTGCTAGTAAACAATGTAGGATGGTAGAGAGCTGAGATTATTTTCATTGTTAAAAGCTTGTACATTATGAATTTACTAAGTCAATTCCTTAGCTTGTTCTTTCCTAGATGAAGAGTTAGGACTATGCTCATACCACCAAAAGCTTCCAAATTAAGCACCACAGCTGCTATGTAACAGTGAAGCTGAGGGGTGGAAGGAGTAATTCAGGATGCCCTGGAAATGGGATTACTGGTGCTCCCACCTCACTGCCTCACTCCTGTATGGGGATCAGTGGGGAAAATGAAGGAAAGCAGACCTTAATAACAGTGTTCACAGCTGTTACTGCCATTTTGCATGGAGAATTTGGAGCAAATGATTGCATGAAAGATATGCAGTGTTTGTCAGAACTACTTTAAATACTAATGCAAAATAGTAAATGCAATACCATTTAAAGTTTTATCCCATTGCGCTTAAAATACTTAATCTGTGTCTCTACTAACCTTTAGATCACAAATATAAATGAGTACATAGAGAAAAGATTTATAAAAATATAACAGACTTCAACATAGGAATTGTTTTAGAGCAAATCTTGAAATGAAACTGTGGCTGTTAGAATAGTTCTTTTAGATAAATTCTCTGCTTTGTGTTGCTGCAGATGGAATTTTGTTGGTGTTTGCCTCCCTAGTGTTTTGGCTGGTTCTTTCACAGACATGGAATGACCATCACAGATGTTATCAAAGTAACAAAAGGACAGCCAACAAAAAAGCTTAATTTTAAAACTTTAATTTAATATTTAATGTTAATTGAAATTGTAGTGCTGTAGTTACACAAAGTGTGGTGTTTGTGCTTGGCTGAGTAAGCTTGCAATACACTATAATTGGATTTGTTCACGCAGATACCTTGTATATACCTCATAGTCAGCTCTACCAAAGTAATCTGATGTGGTTTTGTATCCCTTTTAAAATTACCAGAAACACTAAAGAAGCAGACACCACCATTTTCTCGAAATGTTGAGTCTCTATATAACTTAAGTGGGTTTACAGTTTCCAGGTAGCCTTTAGCTGGTTTTCTGTTTCAGTCCAGCACATGGAACTTGCCAAGACTTGCTGTTTAGTTTGCATGAAAGTTTTTTTGGTAAAGATTCAGGGTTCTGGCTACTCATACAACATCTATGGCCATGTTTTTAATCTTCTGTCAGAAGGAACCTGGAACAAAGGCCAGCAAAGGTGCTAAAGGGAAGAAGGATGAAAAGCAAGAAGCTGCAAAGGAAGGTACTACACCATCTGAAAATGGTGAAAATAAAGCTGAAGAGGTACTTTCCACACATACCTCCTGCTGATTGACTCAGTGTTTGTAATTATTTAGCCTTTCAGCCATTGTTAGCATGTTCATAATGTTTCTTTTTATTGCCCATAATGTTATTGCAGATTCGCATCTCGCTCCACTGTTAGTGTTTCAACATCCCGAGGTGCCCCACCCAGCACACTGTCAGTAAAAGGGCAGATTGAAACAGTGAAAGTTAAGGGTGCTGTAGAGCATTCAGCATGTGTGCAGTGAATAGAAACAGGTGCTAGTGTGGTGCTTTTCAGTATGAACCATGGAAGCTGACAGGTAAGGCTTGTATTGCTTTTGAAAAGCTGGGGCCGCTGAGTGAAGAGAAGTGTGTGGCTGTACCTCTTCTGGTTGTGTAAATGTTGTATGGACACCGAAGGAGTAAGGATAGCTTGAGTATTTAGCTACATAATGGCAATTCACTGTAGTAATTTCTTTTCTTTCTTCTCCACAGGCTCAGAAAACTGAATCTGTAGGTGACAAGAATGAATGAAAATACCATGAGAATTTTGGGTTGATTTTATGTACCTCTTGGACAACTTTTAAAAGATATTTTTATCAAGTATTTTGTAAATGCTAATTTTTTTAGGACTATGATAGTTGACATATTAAACTGTATATGAACATTTCCCTTCTCATAACAGTACTTTTAGAAATTCCCATTGTTGCCAAGTAATATAAATATCAACTTAATATTGCAAGGTATGTGTAAAATTTGATCAGCATTCCATACACTTGCTTTAAGAAATTAAGTCTTGTGCATATGGTGATGTTTTTACTGTGTGTATTTGAATTTTTCATGCAGTTTTTCTAGAGCAATAATCAGTGGTGCTTTTGTACTTAGGTTTTACGTGATTTTAATGAAACATGGATAGATGTGGCCACCTGCTGACTATTTTGGGTTCTTTTAATGGATTAAAATAAAAGGTCTCCTTGCCTGCAAAACCACGACTCCTAATGTTTTCTCTCAATCTGAGGGATGCCTTACTCATATCTTTGTTAGAAGGAAGACTGAATGATTTAGTGACAATTGTCTTGCATGCAGTGTGTCTGTTTTTTGCTGATGTCTGATTAAAAACCAACCACACGGGAGTAGCAAACTGGGATTTTCAGTGGCCCACAATTTCAGGGACTTACAGACAAATTTTTCATAGATACATTCACCAGATACACTGTCACAGGGTGAGTAGAGTTGCCATACTCTGTCAGGATATTGCATCTGCAATGAGCTATCAATACAGAACGAATTGCTTGATTGATAAGAGATGTACAATGAATTAAAAGTAGCTTTGTTTCTTCCCCCCTTCATTAATATGCATTGTACTCTAAGGAAACCCTTTTTTCTATCTGTAGGCTCTAATTTAATATAAATAGTAATTATTGTTCAGCTTTATCTGAGCACAGGTGTTAATACATTGAAATCACTGTTAAACAGTGCTATATATTTGGTAGAAATGGAACAATGAAAGTTATTTTTGAGGTGATTGTGGTGATGTGATAGATTAGTTAAGGTTTTTTTTTTTTGGTGTCCATCTTTCAACTCTACATCTCATTCTAAGAACCTTTTATGGTTTTCCTCCTTCTCTTTCCTCTAGGGCCCCTGGTGTTTCTATTGTTACTTCTGGGGCGGGAGGGGTGAAAGAAAAGGTGTTCCCTGTTCTTCAGTAACATTGATTTGTATTGCTCAAGTGGTAGCCATTATGTCTGAGGATAGCTTCTGCTTGTTTAAGTCAATAAATAAATGACTGTTGCCTGACCTAGCATTCTATTTGTTCTTTGGGAAGAAATCTCTAGTTGCCTTTTTTAATTAAAACCAAAAAGAAGCCAAGCATATCTACACTTATAAATTGAAGCCTGATTGCCAAAACCCTCTCTGCTAGCTAGAATAGTAGTTAAGACCTGCACTGATATAAATGTCACTTACACTTTTTTGATAGGCTTGCTACACCCACAGAAGAGGAGGCTGTTCTCTGCAGCATGAACTTAGTTTTGGAAGAAAATTTAAAGTAATTCTCTGCTTTTGGTGATGGAAGGCAGAGGGCTCTAACAAAAATTGTAGACAATGAGAAGTCCTTAATGTTACCCAGTGTTGTATGTTTGGTAGTCCCACACAGTACTTCTGATTTGTTTTCTGATAGACCCTGTGGCAGGTCTATAAACTTAGAAACTACAGTCTTGGGAAGTTGAACCATCTGAACTTTTTCACAGAATCATCAAAGTGGTATTTCTAAGCATTTTTCAATTTATGACTTTTTTGTTCCTCTGTGTGTGTGTGTACTCTGATCATTTTGTTTGGATCACCAAGAGATTAGTTGCCTAATCCTATCTAGACACTTGGAGCTCTTGAAAATGACCCTTTTAACTTAGGTTTTAACTCAGGCATGAGCATCAGAAGACACACTTTCCTGACAAGGCTTATTTAAGGCAAGCTCTTTTACTAAATGCCTAAAAGGTGGGCAAGAGTTGGGTCCTTAAACTAGTTGCACAATATCCTGACCTAGTAATTTTGACACAAAATTCTTCTGTTGTCTCAACCAGATTAGGAGATTCAGCTCAGTGCCAGAATTCTGGTGGAAGCATTTAACAAAAGATCCACTGGGCTGAAGTGTAGTGAAACACACTACCCTGCTGATTCACTTAACATTTCTGACTTTTCAAAAGTGCTTTGTAAATGTCATGCTTACCTATATTTTTTCTCTACATGTCAACTTCTCAGAGAAATCTTCAAAGCACTGTATCAAGTTCTAGAACATATTTTTAAAATTAGAATGGTCACACATTCAGACATATGTAGCAAGAGTCTTCGTGGGCAGCTGGTGATCTGCAGAGCACCTTCATGAAGTCTGTGTTTTAGTTTTGAAGTGGCAGTTGAAAGTGCCAGGTGTCACATCTCTGCCATAAGGAAACTTGGATCATCAGTATTTAATGACTGTCTGCTTCACACTGGAACACAAGGTTTGGAGGGATCCCTGAAAGCGGCATTTGTTCTTTGTGGGATGTAACAGACGGGTAATTCAAGAGACATTAAAAAAAAAAAGAGAAGATGTCCAGGTTTTGGCCAAGGACAGGGTTAATGTTTTGCAGTGGCTGTGAGAAGGTGGAGCCTAGAGCTGTGTGGGCATGGCCAAGACTCAAATATTATTCAATACCATCTTACCTCATTGCTAGGGACCCAGGGCTGGGGAAAAGGGACTCCCTCCCTCCCGAGGAGAAGGAAGTCCCTTTCCAGTTGGGGGAGCAAATGTGGTGGGCTTAGGGTTCCTCTGTCATTTTTTCATTGTCCTGGGCTTGGTGAGCATTTTGTATGGAAATCACCCTCTCTGGGTATACTTTTGTTATTAGTATTGTTGCTTTTATTGTTCATTTTCTTATGTCATTGCTGCTTCCAGTAAATTGTTCTCGTCTCAACCTGTGATTTTCACCTTTTGTGCCTCCAATTCTCAACTCCATCCCTGGAGTGGGAAGGAGGAGGGGAAGTGAGGGGAGAGGGCAAGTGGCATCTGGCTTGGGAGGGTGGCAACAGGGGCACTGAATTGGGAGGTACCATTTCTAAACCACAACAGAAGAATTGGCAGTTTAAAGAAGGCAGGTGCATCAGAAACAAGACTTAATGAATGATCAAAAAAAACCAAAAAAACAACCAACAACCAAAGTTACTCATGAGTAGTTAAAGGTTCCCCTTCCCTTAGCTTTATATAATTTCTTAGCAGTCACTTTCTGATATTTCCCTGTCCTTGACTGACCTTGGGCTAATTGCATATGTCAGCACAAGGTTATGTTTGGTATTTCGTTCAAATGGCAAAGGCAGCTTTTTCTGAGCAGAGAACTGCAGATAAGATGCAACCATTTAATGGATATGCTAATGGAAAATTAACCCATGTGCTAAGCAGTGCTGAAAATGGTTTTGGTGCATCTTGCTTGACTCTTAAAAGTTTGAGAGTTATTTAGTCTGTTCGTAACTGCAAAAAGCAAAAAACAGGGAAAGAGAAAAGGGCTAGCAAGAAAATAAAGATCCCTTATTAGAATAAATAATATATAAGTTAAATTTGTAGTGGAATTGGAAAAGGTTCGGGGTTTTTACTCAGCTGTAAGATTTTTTTTTAAATGTTGTTTTAGGAGGGAAAAATTACATCACTTAGACATTCAAGGGAGTGCATGGTTTAACATCAAAGCAGTCCTACAGCTGAAGGCATATGTCACAATACCGAGCCTCAAGAGCCACAACATTGATTAAATTTCTACTGAAATTATACAAAATGTATATAACCCTAAAGAGATTATGAACTGAGATATGAGTGGTCATTCTGTATTCTGTGAAGGCAAGGTGTCATCAAATGGGAAAGGGCAAAATAATCTGAAATGGGAGTCTGTCTCCTAAATAAATTGGTTTTGACCTGGCTGCCTTAGTGGACCTGTACTTTCACTTGTATCATTGTACCTGGCATAGTGCTGGGCCACTGGTTGGTATCAGATTTAATGTAACAATTTAGCCCACTATGTCCATTTATGTTGAATAAGATAGTAAACTTCTATATGTGAATTAAAGCACTAAAAGGTACAGGAGACTGTCTATAAACAACTTCAGTATAGCAAGAACTCTGTCCCTCCTGGCTTAAGGTTTGTTATCTTTCTTTTGTTTGTAGGAAAACGTGAAGAATAATTTCACTGTTGCTTAAATTGCTGCATGCATAATGGTCAGGAGAAGCACTAGAATGGTCAGTGCCATTATTTTTGGTAAAGTCAAGAATTTTCTACTGATGTTCTCTCTAATAAACATACTTTTTTCTTTATTTTGAAACTGAACTTACCATAAAGCTGTTATTTTGCTAGCTATAGCCAATATAGCCTGCCAAATCGCCAGCAACTGCCTTCTGGAATGTCCAGTTCTGCATTTATAATAGATCAGAATGAAATAGTTAATGGTTTTCCCATAGAAATGGACAGTATGAGAAATAAACTGTTTTGTTACATTATGCCCTTTGTGATGAGCCAGAGCAATTGCAAAAAAGTAGTTCATATGTAACAAGCAGGGGACTAACAGGTGTTTGACTACTCCAGCAAAATACTCTTACAAGCACCTTTGAAGTGGCTATAAATTAGTTCTGGTGAAAAATGACTTAACTAACACTAGATTTGAAATTTGTCTATTGATACTAATCATAATATGAATGGAAAACCATATTTGCATACCTGCTAAGAAAAGGATAAAGCTAGTAATTTAAATTCATGCTCAGAAAATAAATTTGATTGCATGCAGCCATTGTGCTTAATTTTAGTACCGCATTTATGTTACAGTAGTATAACTTGTAGGAATTGTTTTATCACTCTTTCCATTCTCATTCAGAAATAAGTTTCAGACTTGGAGCCCGTAAAAACTGAATTTATTCTGGATGATTTGAGGTACTAAGCTGTTTGATATGAATCTTCCAATAATGAACAATTTAATGGAAAGCAATATAATTTAAGATGACAATGCGGTGACTGGAAAGAGTGATCTTGTCAAAGTCCTCAGTCTATTTTTAAAAAGGCTATAAAATATTACAATAGTTCCTTGCAAAATAAAGGCTGTAGAACGAGAACTTTCTCCCCATCCTGAGATGAAGCTAGAAGGCCATTCTAAGCTTTCTTTAGAACAATAATAATAATATTTTTTTAAAAAAGGATCTGATTCCTGAAAACCAAAAGCCTCCTAATTTCTGATGTTATATATGTGTGTATATATCAGGCATGTTCTGTAAGAAGGTGGAAGATGTGAACTCTTCACCTAAAGGAGTTCATAACCATTGGAGGTGAAGCATGCAATGTCTGTATGTCAGGTGCATCTAGAGTCATGGGGAATAAGAAAGGAGCAGTGCTACTGGCACATTTTTGCCACTCTGTTCCGTCACCTTAGAGATGGCTGCACATCATTGCTGAGAGGGAGGTGTGCTGCTACTGCAGCAGCCGGGGGTCATCCCAGGGTGAGGGTGGAGGAAAGTTCCCTCGTGGCTGAGTGCAGGAGCAATGTGTAAAACTCTGCAGGGAGTGCACGGCAGTGATGCTTCGGGGAAGACAATCTGGGTGGGTGGAGGGCAGAGCTGGCCGTGGCAGGAGGGGAAGCACTCTGATCCTGTCATCTGGGTGGGTGGGTGTGGAGGAAGAGATCTTGCACAACGTGAGAAATGCTTTTCTAGGAATAGGAGCAAAAGACAAACAGCAAAATTCTTTGCATGTGTAAGCAAGCCTTGAAAGTCGCTAGATTTATTTTTTCCCCTCAGGACCTTTCTCAACAATCCAGTTACTGAGGGCACAGTGTTTTTGTTTTGTTACCTCTGGGATACGTTCCTGGTAAATCTTGTAATTGCAGGGGTTTGGTTTTTTTCTACTTCCTTGAAGGCATTTTTGCACTTAAGTATCGTTTGTGTATCAGTGCCAAATCTCCACCTTCAGGATAACTACTGGTTGTGTTGATGAACTTCTGGAACCTTTCTGGAAGGTTCTGCTTTACCCCCAAGGCAACCAAGTAAGTAAATGTTGAAATATAAGGTAAATCTGAACATCAAGAGGCTACTGGGAAGTCTGCTATCTACCTCAGGGGCAATAGATACCAGTCTTGGAGGTGAGAAGGAAGACAGAGAGCCAGGGGAAGGCCTTGTGGGCACAGCACCTCTTTGACTGTTTTGAGCCTTCTTTAGAGTGGCCATGCACAAGATGAAGGTTGCTTGGCCTCAGCAGCCGGGGGCACACTTCCAAGTCATTGCATAAGGATACATTTGATTGTGACATTTTTGGCGGCTGGTTGTCTCACACGACTGTGATGAATCAGAGAGCTGGCAATAATCATTCAAATCTAGTGGATGTGGAATAGGAATAGGACTTATTTACAAGATAATTAATAGGAATGAAGTACAAGAGATGGTTAGTGCTCTGCTAGTACACGTGCTGTTAGAACTACGGGAAGCATATGAAACTGGTTTTAAATATTGAGTTGCAAGTGCCAATTACAGGAGCAGTGGAATATAATTGCAAAGATATCCCAAAAACCAGCAAAAAATCAAATTGTATTTCCAAGAAGATGTCACCCTCAGTGATGAAACTGCAAGGCAGATCACTGCCACACAGGTTTTAAACAACTGATGTTAGAGCACTTGTCTTTGGCTCTGTTGGGCCACTGTTCCATTCACACTTGAATGATCACAGGGGTGTCTTAACTCATTTTAAAAATGCTCTTTCCTTTAAGTGAAAACAATGATAATGCTCCTCATCTGGTGAAAGCTTCAGTATTATCATTGGATTCATCCTTTCATGGTGGGGTGGTGCTTTAGGTTTATAGATCCTACAACACATTAGGTAATATGTAAAAAGCAGGCAGCAGCACAAACACTGCATTCTTACAAAATTCAGTGACCAATTTAGTTCATCACTAATAACGATAGCCGTATTTTATATCAAACATGGAAGATACCAGCTGTCCCTTTATTCATAAAGCAATTAGACAATGCATTTGGTATCATATATTTCTTAACAACAGTGCATCTGGCATGTTTAGCAGATTATATTATTGTTGGACCATGAATAAAGGGCTCAGTTGTGTAGTACCTTTTTCAAAGCTGAGTGTTCCACCAGCCCCCCTGTAGTCGTTATTTTCACCGGATAAGAAGCCAGTGGCAAGAATCTTTATTCTCAAATGCTGTTTAAGGATTCTTTTCGGTGCTTTCCATGCACTAGTCTTCCTGTTGCCAGTAAAGTCTGACAAAGTCTTTGACAAATTAGAGGACTGGGCAAGCACACAACTGTATGAAGTTTAACAAAGACAAGTGTTGGATCTGCCTGCCTCAAGAAGAGCAGGAAAAGGTGGTTTTTTTCTTTTTTTTTGTTGTTTTTTTGCCTTTTTCCTTGGAGCTGTATTATTACCTGGAAGGGACTCTGGAATCATCAGGGGGGCATCTCCCCTCCCGGGCCTAGGGAGACCTGGTGCAGCCTGTGCCGGGACCCCAGCTCCGGGGGACTACACAGACGGAAGGGACTCTGGGACTTTTCTACTGAGGTTTTCCCTTTTGGGGGATTTATTGTCTGATATTATTCATTTGTTTTATTGTCTTTGCTGTGTCTGCATGCATACTGTGTGTGAATAAACACGGGTTTTTTGTTTTTTCACTTTCTTCCAAGAAATTTCATTCCGGAGCAGAGTGGAGGAGGGGCTGGCGAGAGCTGCTTTCTGTTTTGGAGGAGGTTTCCTCCTGCTGTTATCTCAAAAAATAACACCTGGGATGGGACAGCCATGGATGTAGGTACAGACTGGAGAATGAGATGGTGGAAAGCAGTGCCATGGAAAGGGACCTGGGGGTCCTGGTCAATGGCAAGCTGAACATGAGCCAGCAGTGCCCTGGCAGCCAGGAGGGCCAACCCTGTCCTGGGGTTCATCAGGCACAGCATCGCCAGCCGGGCAGGGGAGGGGATTGTCCCGCTCTGCTCTGCACTGGGGTGGCCTCACCTCGAGTGCTGGGGGCAGTTTTGGGTGCCACAATGTAAGAAAGACATTGAACTACTAGAGAGTGTCCAAAGGAGGGCAATAAAGATGGTGCAGGGCCTTGAGGGGAAGCTGTGTGAGGAGTGGCTGAGGTCACTTGGTCTGTTCAGCCTGGAGGAGACTGAGGGGAGACCTCATTGCAGTTACAACTTCCTCATGAGGGGAAGAGGAGGGGCAGACACTGATCTCTTCACTGTGGTGATCAGTGAGAGGACCCGAAGGGAATGGCCTGATGTTGTGTCAGGGGAGGTTTAGGTTGGATATTAGGAAAAAGTTCTTCACCCAGAGGGTGTTTGGGCACTGCAATAGGCTGCCCAGGGAAGTGGTCACAGCACTGAGCCTGACAGAGTTCAAGAAGTGTTTGGACAATGCTCTCAGGCACATTTGAAACAGTCCTGTGCAGGACCAGGAGCTGAATTTTGGTAATGCTTGTGGGTCCCTTCCAACTCAAGATATTCTATGATCCTAAGAGGTATCTCCTTTGTGACATCCCTCCAGCACCTTTCCATAGGTTAATTGTGAGCAACTGCAACCAGCTCTTGACTACTGCAGACTGTAGGTAGTTACAGGTGAGAACACTGTTGCAATAATTGAGACATACTGTGAATCTCCATGACAATGTTAATTTGTTTACCTCTTTTTATGTTACATTGTTTTCTTTCAACTTCTGAGCTTGAGACTTTGTATTTTCTGCTTTATTTTCTACATCAACACTTCCTTCAGTGATCTTTAGTGTAGCCCTGAGAAGTTTTTATGTCACTAAGCGTTTTAAACACTTCAGCACTTTCTCGTTATTTAGTGGACAGAATAAAGACTCAAATTATTTGGAGGCTGAGCAAAATTGAACTGAGCTGTCTTAGGGTATGTTACAAACTAGCTAGGATTTATCTCTGCCCCTAGAAATTCCTAGCAAAAGACATGGTTGTGGAATGTATTCTGTGTTTCACATACTATACACCTTACTAAAAAGACATCTCATTTTCAGAATTAAAGCACAGTGGCAGTTTTGGTTTTGTTTGTCGCAAAGGCTGTGTCTATGTTGCAACCAAAAAATGCCAGGGCACAGAGCTGCAAATTAGAAGCCCAGAGCTGACACTGTGAAATTGCTGTCAGCAGAGTCCCTGCACTAGGTCCAGGACAAGCAGCATTCTCCCAAGCAACCCTTGGCATAGCTCGGGGTAGCTCAGGCCCATCTGACAATGCAGATGCAGCTGTCCTGCTCTGGTTGTTGAAAGAGTTCAATAATATGGATATGGCACTGGCATGACAAACTGGCTGGAAACTCCGTGCGCAATAGTGCTCTTCAGATTACTAGTATGGGTAAAAGTCAAAACTGAGGAATACAGCAGCAATACCTTACCTCTGTGTACTGGAATTTGAAATTTTGGTTTGAGTTACAGAGTCCTATGCAATGAGAATTATCCATCAGTGAATGAACTGAAAGGCATGCACACCACTCTCCTGGGTGAAGGCAAAAATGAAAGGATGCTGGCTGCTGAAAGATTTCCAGTGAAAAATCAGGGTTGGGAGTATGTGGGAACCATACATCTCAGGGGTACACTTAATCTGGTGAAATCTGGGATGCACCAAGAGTGGCGTGTTGTTAAATCTGTCAGCAGCTGCTATGCAGGCTCTGAGGAAAACACTTTCAAACATATACAAAAAATTGATACATGAACTAAAAAAACATGCTTTTATTACAACACCAGAATAACCAACTCTAAGATCAGAACTATGTTAAAAATAAATACCTGTGTATTTCTTCAACTGCTCAATCTAGTCTTCATAAAATTTGTTTCTTTACATTACCTGATTGACTTCTAGTGTTATTTAGTGCTTTATTTATAAGGGCCTGCCAAGTGGTAATTAGTAGTAGTCAAACTGGATGCTGAAAGATGAAGTTCAGTTCTTTTTTTATTCAATCTTGGAAGTTGAATTTTTAATAAAATTCCCATGTGCAGAAACTAGCAGTGTACTAATGCTCCAGTTTGTTGCAGGAACACCCATCAGTGATGTATGACACTCTAACTATAAAATAATCTTTACATTATTTTACCATTCAAAATGTAGATACTTAATCCTGCAACAGTAAAAGTTTCTGAATGTCTAAAAGGCTTCTCAAAATGCCCAACACTGCCTGTTCCATCTGGCTCATGATCCTCAAACCTTCTGCCTGTCTTGCTTGTGCACCCTTTTTGTGGATGATTTTCAGAGCATGCTTACCAACCTAGGTCCTACCTGAGGTGGGGGTTGTGCTGTTTTAATTTACTCTGATGCACCAGAGGATCCAACTTCAGTTCAAATTCTTGCAGGGAAATCAGTACTTTGTGCCTCAGAATAGACTGAGTTAGCCACCTCAGTATATATCCTCAAAAGAGGGTTCTTCTTAAAGTCTGTTTAAAAAGCTGCTCCACTCTGCATGAGAAAACTGTGCATTAGTCAATCTAGAATGACCACAACCTTTTAATCTTGTGGTAGGGCCTCACCTGGGATAAGGGACTCACATGTGCCAGTCTTCATCTTACAGTAGTATTAGCTTAAAAACAGGGAAGCAAAAAAAAAAAAAATGTAACCAGCTTCATGTATATGCAGGGGTCATTTGTGGTCTGATCACACTTCTTGTCTCTGGTACTCTAAAACCTGTAAAATTCAGAGTTTGAATCAATTATCTTAAATCAGTTATCTTGCACGATTTGTATCTCAATAAGTACACCATAGCTATGTGGCACATCCCAGCTGGGCAAACTGAAAAATATAAAATGATCCTTTCAAGGCACCAAGTAGATGCCATAGAGGAATACAGAATATTGAGAAATCTGGATGAGCAGATCAGTATTTTCTCAGAAGACTGAACAATAAATGGAGATGGGAATCTCAGTGATGTGTATTTCATGGCTGACTGACAAATCACATATGCTACACAAAGTAGGCACTGTCAGCCAAATGGCTCAATGCTAACAGCCCTGAATCTTCACTGTAAGTGCAAATATTGGTACTACTCACACTACATCATTGCTATTTTGGGGAAAGCAGATATTTCAACTGCATAGAAATAAAAATGCTTTCTAGCTCTAAATTAAAACAACAGGAGAAGGAAATACTCAGGAAAAACTAAGGATTCTCTTTAAGATGGCAACAGAGTGAGGCTATGTTGGATGAGACTAATGATCTTTATAATTATATACTATCACTGGCTGTTCTTACCTATAGAAGTATCAGTTCTTCTGAAGATTGCTAAAATCCTTGCTTTTGAGATTTCTGAGGCAAAAGTAAAGCCAGGATGGCTATATTTTACTATGAGGAAAACCATAGTTTTTAACTTGACATCTTTCAAGTGTTTCAGTTCTTGAACTATGCCTTAGAGTTTATAGAAGATCTTGCTCTATCTTCTCTGAAGCACAGAAATTTTGTATGCACTGATTAAGTATTATTTTCTCCATATATTTTATTCCTTTTCCTTGGTCGTTAATCCTATTGCTAGAGTATTTTTCCTTGATCCCAATTTCCTCATGAACTCTAATTTTTCTGAGATAAGGTGAGACTTAATGCAGTATTACAACAGATGATGTGTTATTGTTTTGTTTCACTGGCTTCATATTAGAATTCTAGAAAAAATTTACCATAAACTCAATGTTGAATATGTAATAAATAGAATAGTCTTTTAAAAAGATTTACTACTGGCTATCAAATAGAGCTATTTATTTTCTTTTTTTCCCCCTCATATTGGTTTGAAGACCATAAGCAGCAGGAATGACTCATATTATTTCTGCAATAGATTATTTTGAATGTAACATCATGAAATTTTACCTACATTGTTCTCCTCATCTCTTCTCTGGGTAGATCTTGCTGATATTTCTTATGGCCTCCTCTACTTCTATCTAAACTGCATATTAGCAAGTTTATCAGACTATATGTCTGATAATATTACAGAATCTCTTAAGTTATTACATAGATGTAAATCTTTCATAGTCTACTGTATTAACTCAGGGAAATTCCAAGTCTATACCAAAGCTACTGATAGCACCATTTTGAAAAATCAGGCAAATGATGTCTCATCTGTATTTTAAAATGTTGTATTTCAACAGGCTACCTCAGTAAATGGAAAAAAATCAAATCCAAACCCCTAGCTGGAAATGGCCCTCAAACTTGGGTAAACAGAAATCTAGATTTTCATTTAGAGAAATGGAAAGATAAGTAGTACCTGAAGGAAAGTATTGTGTCTAAATAAATTTTATAATTTACCAATATAAATAAAATTTGTCACTTAAGACTCAAAATAAATTTTCTTAAACTCAGAATTCTAGCATAAAACCATTGAAACAAAGGAATGATACACTTTATTTTGACAATCTTCTGCTCCACAAAAACTGCCTTAGCATATTGGAATACCTTACTACAACATGAAGTAACAGGAAACACTTTCAAAATTTTTGTAGAAGTAATAATCTAAGCAAATAATTATCAATATACAAAGTGATAAAATATATACAATAGCTCCTATTTTCATTATGGAATACCTCTCCTCTAAAATACACCCTGTATATTAACTTTTTGAAAACTCCATTTATAAAGCCCCACATAATCCTTAGAATACTCCAAAAACTTTGGAGACATCAAATAGATGTGAAAACAGATGTGGCAGATATCCAAGAGTCGCTGTGAAGAAAAGCCCAATAGCAAACAATGAAGTACAGCAGATTAATAATTTTCTCAATATTCTCTGGATAATTAGGGAATGTATTCAGCATAGAAAGTTGTACAGTCAAACTGGTCCAGAAAATTTAGTTGAAAGTCTTATACAAAATACAGGAGCACAAATAAAATTGCTCTAAAACAAAACAAACCCAAACAAAATCACCACCATAAACCAGTAGAATTCCTCTATTCAGCAGGAATAACATAGGCTTTATTCTTAGTTTCTCTTTGTAAGGGAAGTTTTTTCTACACAAAAATATGACAATGAAACTGAAAGAATGTCATGGCTAGTGCAATTCATATTTATTTGGGTAGCAACATACTAAAGAGGTTTTTAGGTTCATTGGATGAACTTCAACCAGGCTCATTCACTGCTCAAAATATAAATGATATATAGATCTATTTCCAAAAGCCTCATAATAAATTTGCAGTTAATTATTTATTTTTACACAAAAATAAATGTTGTCTCCACCAGTGTCTTGATTTTGCTTTACTCTTCCAGCTGCACAGGAGAACACCTAGAAAGTGTTTGGCAGAGGTTAAACTGTTTGTGTGCTTTTGTAAAATGTTAATTTGTCTGTGCTGATGGAGGTTTGGGTAATACAGCTGCCTAATTCTACACTATTCTTCACCAGAAGTGAGAAGCAAGTAAGAGTAACAGGAAATATTTTCAAAAATAGTGGAGTAGGAAGTCATCCACGTTCTATGGTAATGGGCACACTGAAATGGGAAATAAAGGTAAAAACCAGAAGCATACAGATCACTTTTTAATATCTGCTAAGGGCAGAATATACAGCAGCTGAGCACTGTGTAAGAAACTCCACAGTAGAAAGTTCAGGTAGGTTACTGATGCAGGGTGCAGGAAGGATATGCATGTATTTTTGGCATGAAGCATGAACAAGCAGGTACTTAAATGAATTTTGATGTGAAGCTAGTTAGTTAAACTCTAAATTATAGTTTGAAACTACAGAAGGAATTTGCTCATAGCAGTATTGTATTTTGGCACATTTGGTTCTTTCTGCATGAAGTTAAATAAAGATGATAAGAATAAAAAACCATGCTGGCCTCATAAGCACTCATCACTCACTTCTTGCCCTTGTAAAGTTAATGGTTGCTTTCAAGAGGAAGAATCAACAAGCAGTTAGTGGTGATAATTCTCATCTCAGGTGGAAAAAACCCACCAAGAAAACCCTGACCAAGTAACCAACCCACCAACCCTCCAAATCCAAGGAAAGCTTAGTCACTGCTTTATGTTGCTCACAACCACCCCCTGCCAATATCATGCTTCAAATATTTAGCTACATTGTTCAGCTTGACAATTTACAAACCCTAAATACTTTTCTTTGTCTCTAAAGAAAAGGAGAAGAGCAAATTTGACAAGAATCAGAAAGGCTTTTCATATCAAGAACTGCTTTTCATATCAAGGACTGCCAAAATTGGGTAAAATGTAATGACACTCTCTGGGTGCAAGCTACTAAGCCATACTGATATTAAAAAAAAAAAAAAAAAATTGGGTAAAATATATCAGTAAAACATAGAAAAAACTTCAACCAAGCAGACAGTCCCAAAACTACAGCAAAAAGTAGAAAAAATACAGAAAAATCAAGAAGAAAGCAGACATACTACATTCTTATCTGTCAAAAGTAACCAGTAGTTCAAGACAATTCTAATATATCTGTACTTGGATACTTATAGTGCTTATGGCACTTTTTTGGGGGGGGGGAGGCAGGAGGATAGAAGGAAAAAAAAAAGTCAAATTAGGGTAAAAAGAAACACCACAAACCAGCTACTCTTGGGATCTGTCCATAACTTAGTATAGTTAATGTGTAAATTTTACAGTAAAAGCAAAATCTGTTAAACTTCATTCTTCCTTTTTTTTTTTTTTTGGTAAAATGAATTTGCCAATTATTTGTGAATATTCACTTTAGAAAGTAATAAAATACAATAATTTCATTTCTATTTTTTCTTTTTTTTTTGGATGAAGACCTTTCAGCATAGTAGCTTCTCCAAAAACATTAAATCTCACTGACAAAGTAGGACTGAAGTATTTTACTTAAGAATAATGTAAGGTGACAAGATCACATGAAAGAAAAGGGATTATCTGAAAGCAAAATAATCAAGATAGTAAAAACTCACAGCTTATGTTTCTCTTCACTTTTGTACCTAACAAAAAAAATTCCTCAATTTAACTGCAAGAGTAAAAAAACCTTTTAATATATCTCTGAAAAAGGAATGGAATATTTGCTACTGTTGGAAGAATTCTTAAGACTCATTCTAACATGCATCACCAAACAATAATAATTTGGCATTTTCTCTTGTGTGTGATTTTCATGTTATGCCACAAATAAACAAAACAAAACAACCAACCAAAAACACCCCAAAAAAACACAAAAAAAAAAAAAAACCAACCCCTCCCCCCAATCAGATTTCATCTGTAAAAAAAAAAAAGTGGAATGTATGTTTATAAAAGCTGTTTGTTAAATATTACTTGTAGCAGTGCAGTACTCAAGCTCAAGTCAGGGACTACGATTCCATTTTGCTTTGTGTTCAACAAAGATTAAATAAAAGACACAATCCTTATTTTCTTGTCAAAACACCAAGAACTCTTTAATTCTGGGGGCTGTATTTTAAGCTGCAACAGGAAAAGTTACGAGTTGCCAAAAAAACAAGGAAGGCAAATATATCCAGGATAGTTTTTCCTCTACTTTCAGACTCCTTAACTGTTAAAATTTCTCTATTCCTTGGTTTACAGTTTTAGTGATGTCATACATAAGTATACTTTCTTTTATGTAAACATCACAGGAAATTAAAATGTTAATCACATTATTCATGTAGCCCTTTGTTGTGAGAACCACCTATGAGAGATATTACCATACATATTTTACATCACTAAGAGAAGATTCAAGTCACTTTATTTTTAAAATCTTTATTAGACATTAAATATGATTTCATTGCCATTTCAATTATTTGAAGTGTGGATTTAAAATGAAGCTGAAACAGAGTGGTTATTGTTACAACTGGGGAAAGGGAGATACATGCACATTTTTAATTATATAGTGATCATAGCTACAGATAAAGTGATCAATTCTAGTACATACAGTCATGCTTTTTTAAAAAAAGAATCTATCCTACAAGACTCATTTACACTAATGACAACAAACCACATTCTAGATTAGGATTTTAATGATTTTTTAAGACCGGTCATAACCATACGCCAAAAATGCACAGCACCTAGACATCCACTATATAAATCTAATTTCTATAACAGGACAATAGAAATATGTGACATTTTAGCCTCCTTTCTCTACCCTTGCCCAGTGACGTTTGTTCAATAAAGCAGAAGGGAGATTGCAGCAAAGCTTTCTCACCGTGTCAAGCACAAAGCTCGAGCTCAGAGGCCTTGGAAACACGAATAAAAACCCTCAACTCATCTTACCCTCAGCTGCACAGAAATGCAGTTTAAATTTAACTTTGAACAAAGTTAGATAGTTGAGAACTTCAGGGTCTTTATGCATGGAACAAAAAATTCTTTGTCTAGTTTCTATATAATTTCAAATATACTTTTGTCTTTGCTTCACAAGTTACATTAGTTAATAACTGAGGCTAAAGGAATATTAAAAGATGACAGCTGCCTCTGTTTACATCGATCCCTGCTAAATTAATTCTTATTGTCTACAAACACATTTGTTCTTGCAAGGCCCCAACTCGACCTGAAAAAGCAGACACAGTGCAAACCACGAAGACAACCAATCATGCTCCTTTAAATGCCTCCTCAGATATGGATTTCTTTTTTAAAGCTAATTATCAGCAGACATCTGCTTTGGTTTTGTTTTCTTTTTGACCGCAAGCAGCAAAGAAACAGTTACAGCACAAATCGGAACGTTTTATTCGGTACCCTCAAGCTACCAAACATGAAATAAAGGAATTATTTCACCGCTAAGCAGGCTCCGTGCAATGTGGGCAGCCTTTCAGGAACCTTCGGAAGGTTATCGATCCGCTAGTGAATTACCTCCAGTTCAGCCACAGCTTGCGGACATCACCATCCATCCCTCGTCCTCGCCTTCACAACACTTCTCTCGCCCATCGCTCCTGGAAGGCACAAGATTCGTCAGTCCCGCGTGTCCCATCTGGTTGGCGGCAAGAGCAATGAATAAAATCGTTATCAGCTGTCGGGGTTTGTTTGGTTGTTTTCGGTTTTGGTTGTT
>VZRZ01007695.1:0-10002 GCA_013398175.1 Climacteris rufus
CCCTTCCAACCCAAACCTTTCCCTGGTTCTGTGCTTGTATAACCATAAAGAGCTTGCAGTGACATGGAAAGTGCATTGGAGAATCCTTGAACAGATTAGGTTGAAAGGGACCTTTAAAGGTCGCCAGTCCCCCTGCCATGGGCAGGGACACCTTCCACTATCCCAGCTGCTCCAAGCCCCATCCCAGCTGACCTTGAATGTTTCCAGGGATGGAGAATTCACCAACTCTCTGGGCAACCTGTGCCAGGGCCTCCCCACCCTCACAGGGAAGAATTCCTTCCCAATATCCCATCTATCCCTGCCCTCTGGGAGTGGGAAGCGAGTCCAGGCTGCCCTGGAGAGCTTGGCCAACCCCGAGTGTGTGTGACACGTGGCACCGCTCATCCTGAGCGCTACATGCACCCTCCCGGCCCCCGTTTCTGTTGTGTCTCCCACTAATCCCTCCTCCCAATGCCTCCCCTAATCTCTCCAAGACTTTCCCGCCTTGGCTGGCACCCTTTAATCCTATTACAGAGATTTCTATTCTGGAAGTTTGGCTGAACCACCCTCCAAGCCCTGCCCAGAGCTTCACCTGGTTTGATGAGGAAGTCACCGGCCCCTCGGCAGCTCTGGTTCCTTCAGGAATGATGCACTGAAATAATATTCCTGAAATAAAGCCTGAATCCCACGGCTCTTCTTTAGCCCTTGCTCAACACAATCACTCCCAGGGTTTGTCCTTAGACACCGTTGCACCACTGGGGAGATCAGGGAAAGATTTGACACTCCACAGTTGTTTGAACTGGTTTATGTTGATATTGAGGTGGGAAAGAACTGAGTATAAAGAGGAATCAGGACTGCTGATCTCAAAACCCATCATGGCCTATTAATACTTTCAGGGTTAGACCAAATTTTTTAGATTTAGCCCAATTTCAGCCCAATTCCCACTGCATCAGCTTTACCCCAAAACTGGAAGGGGCCTGACTTCAGCTCAGTCACATCAGTGGCTGTGCAGGGTGCATGGAGATGAAAATGGGGTGAGTTCTCCTTTGAAAAGCAACCTCCAAATCTCATCTCTTCCTGCCTGCTGTGGGATGAGTGATGAGACAGAAAGCCAGAGACCTGTGCCCCTTAGCCCTGAATTTGGGGACCTCACAGTCTGGGCTCACCCTCACATTCACTGTGTGAGCATTTGGGGATATTTTATTTACATTTCAAATAACTCACAGGCACCTGTGTAGGCACAAATCTGACATAGGTGGGGCTGGCTTGGAGACATGAAGTTTAGCCTCCTCATGACCAGGCACTTCTCTTTTACACACTTGATGATGAATAATTCTCAGGCCCCCAGAATTTCATTCGAAAAAAAAAGTAAATCTGTTCTTGGAGACAAAAGGATTCAGGTGAAATGAACTGCTGTCATGTCCCATGAAAATTCCCTCCCAGAAAGCCACTAATTCCTCCCAGCTCTGTGTGCAACAGAAGTGAAACATCAACTGTTTGAATTTCCCTGTTTCAGCCAACAACTGATTTCCGAAATAAACTCCAAAATACTCACCGAATTTTCCTCCCACATTGCCTAATTTTCTGCTGACTTTACTTACTTTTTCAGATTAGTGATACTGAAAATAGTCAAACTTCTAATCACATAATCCAAACAAGACAGGTTTCAGCTCCTCTTGCTATAGATTTACCTTCTGGTCTCTCACTAGAACCTGAATTTTAACGACGTTGTGCACTTTAAAAACCTGATTTGATGCTTATTTGGGCTCATAGTGGTGTTTTCTCATTATCTGAATCCTTTTTTGTGTAAATAAACTGACCGGTGCTTGGGAATTTTTTCCAGAATTTCATCCTAAAGCACCAGCAGAAACATTTTTCGAGATAGCACAAACCTGTGCCATTCCCAGGCATCCCAATCCATAACCCAGCACCAGTCCTCTCCCACTGCTGGGAAACCAAAGCAAGGATGGAAACCTTCTCCTTCAAGTGTGACCATCACCTGCAAAGCTCTTCCAGGTGCCTCCAGGAGCCGGGAACTTTCCATGTGGTGTGAGCTGCCCCTCTGTGCAGAGCCAGGCAGCTTAAAAATAGGCTGAATATATTAAGTGGTCAAATCAGGTTATAAATATTAAACTGGCTGCGCTGCCTGCTGGCACATTGAGCTCAGCTGAGCCAGCCCAGCATGGCAGGGGGGGCCTCATTTGCAGGTCTGTGCTGCACGGGGCCGCAGCTCAGCTGCGGGATGGCAGGATCCCAGCAGAACTCCGAGGTAATCACAGCCCTCCCAGAGCTGATTCCTGAATTTCTGCTCCCGTTTGTGGCACTCCTCAGGCCTCAGAAGAAAGGAGAGAGCAGGAGCGGTCTATCCACTAATGAGCTTCTTCCCTCTCTGATTTCCTCTGTGCTTTATTCTCCTGTCCCACCACAATCCAGAAAAGCCAAATCTAAGAACATTTGAACTGCAAAAAGGTGATGCCTCCTGCCATTAAATGTGGCTCGATTAGCAGGACAGAAGATGAGGACCTAGAGTGACAACAAGGTCCAAATGCATGTCCCCATCCAGAGCAACCTGGTTTAGTGGAAGGTGTCCCTGCCCATGGCAGAGATTGGAACTGGACGATCTTTAAGGTCCCTTCCAACCCACACCATTCTGGGATTGTGTATTTTGACCCAGCACAGGCAGTACAACAAACTCCTTCATGTCAACAGCACATCACATATTTTACTGAATTTAAATGCACATTGCAGACTCCCCCCAGAGATGCTGCAAGTGACCATGCATGGATCCTGATCATGGATCATGGATCAGGGCCAAAGCAGCCAGCATTCTGCAAGATCAAACCTAAGGAACATTGTGCTCCTGCTCAGAAAAAAAACGAAAATATGATTGAGTTAATTCTAACTCAGCTTGTGTCACAAGCATCTCTTTGCCTGGATACAGCAGGAGGAATAAGTTTAGAGTCTCTTCTGCCTCAGGAACCAGCACTGGTGATTGAATTCTGACAGCCAAACTTGGCATATGGTCACAGAGCATGGAAGAGGAAGAAGGAGAAGAGATTTTGTTTTCATAGAATCACAGAATCACAGAATGTTTTGGGTCAGAAGAGACCTGAAAACTCATCTCATTCCACGCCCTGCCATGGTCAGGGACACCTTCACTATCCCAGGTTGCTCCA
Source organism: Climacteris rufus (assembly GCA_013398175.1). Classification (NCBI taxonomy): domain Eukaryota; kingdom Metazoa; phylum Chordata; class Aves; order Passeriformes; family Climacteridae; genus Climacteris; species Climacteris rufus. The sequence goes on from VZRZ01007695.1 coordinate 3,156, forward strand.
AGCCCCATCCAACCTGGCCATGGACACCTCCAGGGATGGGTCAGCCACAGCTCCTCTGGGAAATCTGTGCCAGGGCATCACCACCTTCATGGTAAAAAATGTTTTCCTAACATATGTTCTGAATCTCCCCTCTTTTAGTTTAAGATTACATCATTGCTCCCATTTTAACTAATTTTATTTTCTTTCTTTTTTTTTTTCCCCAGCAGCTCCATCTTCTTCCCACTGGTAGAAGAACCACAGCACACAGGATATTGTTGTGAGAAGAAGAAACTGTGGCTGCCCCATCCCTGGAATTGTTCAAGTCCAGGTTGGAGCAACCTGGGATAGTGGAAAGTATCCCTGCCAAGGGCAGAGGGTGGAATGAGATGAACTTTACATCCATTTCAACCCAAACAATTCCAACATTCTATGACTCTTAAGAGCAGGCCCAGCAAATTCAGCTTCTGTATGTGCCCAAATCCTTCAGGGAAATCAAAGCACAAGCATAAAGTTAATCACTTGCTGCCCTGAAGGAGGAGTGATTTCATGTTTGCTAAAGGGCTTTCTGGAATATTGGGGTGACACTGGAAAATGAGCCAAAAAATCTACATTTCGAAGACTGTGAGGATTTATAGCTTGGGCTGAGCCTTGGTGCCAAGAGGAGGGTGATCCCAAAGTACAGCAAATGAGACCAGCTGGCACCATTGCTTGGAGAAAACATGGGATGCTGGGGAATTAAAACTGGCTGGGAATTGCCAGGTGTTTCTGCATTAACAGGTGAATAGTAGAATTAAGTGCTGGTATTCAAAGTTTGGCTGTAAATCAGTTAAACAAATGGACCTGCTCTGTTGGGCTTGTCTGTGATTGTGAAATCACGACCAACAAGGAACTGGTGAAGGAATAATTCTGCTGGGAAGAATTGATGCACTTCACACCAAGGCTGAGCTTTCCCCAGCTCCTTCTTGCACCACAAGAATTGATTAGCAGAGAAGAGAGCATTCCAAATCAACTAAATCTCAGATTAGACTGTTTGATCCAGCTAAATTATGTCTGTATACCCCCTTTTAGGCACTCTGGAAAGAGTCATAGCTCTGGGATAGATCCTGACGTTCATTTTCAGGTGCTTTAAGGAATCTATGCATTACAACTCCTTCTGATTAGCCCTGACTATGCAAGATTTGCCTGATCAGTTGGAGACGGTTGTATATAGATTTTTCAGATTTATTCCTACATGGGCAGCAAGCCCCACATGAAGCAAATCACTCTGCCAAAGAGGTGAGTCTGGAGTACTGTCCTGAGCTCTGTTTTGCAGAGGCTTCATGCTCCATCCCACCGGTTTGGCAGCAGGAGGTTTTCCTCTGCTGGGCTCAGCTCTTTGGCTCTGGCAGTGGTGGAAGGAGGGGAGGGACCATTTCTGCCTCACACAGTGGCATCCTGCCCCAAAAAACTGTCCCTGGGGTGATCAGGCTAAGGGGCTGAGGAGGGCAGCAGAGCACACAGGGCAGTTGCAGTTTTTCCAAGCTGTATTAAAATCTGGTTTTGTCAAAAATGGGAAAATGCTCCCCTGCAATCTGGTTTTTCTCCTTCAGTTAACTGAGCGAAGATGACATTGAAGTAGAAAGTGGAATAAATACACGCAAGAAGCCTTTTCACCAAGTTATTTAATTCACCAGAAGGGACACTTAACCATACAGCAGCACCTTATTTACATTGAACTGCTCTTTATGCATCCTGTAAACATCAGAAGCAATTTCTAATAAATTACAATCCAGGGAGCAGCAAATCAACAATATCACTGAGTTGTTTAAATGAATTCATTACAAAATATATTGCCTTTTTCCCTGTGACTTCATTCAGATTGCACTTGAAAGCATTATTCTCCTGAATTTTCTGTTCAGGATATACATGTGCAAAAATATCTCCAAGCAAGAAGAGATTGTATTTTAAACTTCATTGCCCTTGACCTCAGGTCCTTTTGAGTCTATTATGTTCCAGCCTCTCTGGCAACGCCATCGCTGGTGACATCTAACAGCAAACAGCCCCAACAGCAGGTCCCAGCTAATTCAGATTGAGATCACAGATTCAGCCATGTCAGAGTCTGAAAAAGAAATCCCTAAAATTTCTATAACCTCTGGGCTTCTCTTTACCAGAAAGGATGTTCTACACGAAGTAATAGGAAAATGTAATATTGTTTGCCAGTTTAATTGGATGTGCTCCTGCCCTGTTATGAAAGAGATTGGCTCTTGCTGACTGTGTATAAAACACAGGATGAGAGCAGTTCCTGGCCGTTCAAAGTGACAAAAAGGCAGCAGTGATTTGAGGTGATGTGACAGCAATGGGGACGTTTTCTTGGCCTCCTTTTCAAGTGCAGGAGGTTTTTCAGGGTGCACATCACTTGGTGGAGGGCAACCCCATTGTACCCAAATCTCTGCCTGTTGAAAATGAGGTCCAAGATAGCCCTAATACCACAGCTCCTGATTTTTGACTGTTCTTGCTCATACCTCACAGACCTGACCACTATTTATTATGAAACCAAGAGCTAGAGGAGCAGAAAGAGGGAACCTGGGCAGAGATGACAAAGCAGCAGCAGGTTCATCTGTGGCAGAAAAGCCTTGTCCCAGCGTTCCCACAAAGCTCTTGGAGGCTACGACTCTCCGTGTGGAGTGGTTCAAGTAGCTGCTGTCTGCCTCGCTTTCTCTGCCTTCATTTACAGAAAGCCACGAGAAATATTTCATCCTCTTTGTTGAGACAGTTTCCTTGCACTTAGGAAAGCGGAACAAGTGCATTTATGCTCTCACTCCAGGACTTGCTGATGGCCCTGAGAGGCAGCTGGGGACGAGGACTGGGCTTGTTACAGCTCCAGAAATTCAGTGCTGAAGTGCCTTTGCTCTGGGTGAGAACGAGGAGAGCTCTCTGTGCTGCCTGACCTCAGCTCCCCTCCTGAGCCACCACGGCAACAGGAGAAGGCTTCCTGCCATGGGAAGGTGGTCTCCAGTTACTTCCCAGGGTCAGAGAATCACTGTATATCCTGAGTTGGAAGGAACCCACAAGGATCATCAAGTCCAACTTCTGTCCCTGCACAGACACCCCAACAATCCCACCCTGTGTCCAAATGCTCCTGGAGCTCTGGCAGCCTTGAGGCCGTGACCATTCCCTGGGGAGCCTGTTCAGTGCCACACCACCCTCTGGGGGAAGAACCTTTCCCTGATATCCAGCCTGACCCTCCCTGACATAGCTCCAGCCCTTCCCTGGGTCCTGTCCCTGCTCACAGAGAGCAGAGATCAGAGCTGCCCCTCTGGAGGAGCTGCAGCCCCTGGTGAGGTCTGACCTCAGTCCCCTCTTTTCAGGCTGAACAAACCAAGTAAGCTCAGTTGCTCCTCATAAGGCTTCCCCTCAAGGCCCTTCATCATCTCTGTAGCCTCTTTTGGACACACTCTGACAGCTTTATATCTTTTTTTATACTGCAGTGCCCAAAACTGCTCACAGTATTCAGGGTGAGGCCGTCCCAGTGCAGAGCAGAGTGGGACAATCCCCTCCCTCTCCTGGCTGGCGATGCTGGTCCTCATGCCCCCAGGACACAGATGTCCCTCCTGGTTTCCAGGGCACTGCTGACCCATATCCAGCTTGCCATGAATCATGGAGTGGTTTGTGTGGGAAGGCACCTTAAAGCTCATCCAGTTCCACACCCTGCCATGGGCAGGGAGACCTTCCACTAGACCAGGTTGCTCAGAGCTCCATCCAACCTGGCCCTGAACACTTCCAGGGATTGACAAATTGCGGGAATAAGTAAACCAGTTCCACAGCCTCATTCCTTGGCTATGAGGCCTTGTCTTTGGGGTGGAGGAGCTATGACCATGGGATTCATGTGCACTTTCAGCTTTCCCTTGGTGTTCCCAAATTGCTGCTGGTTCAGAGACACCTTGGAGCAGATTTTGGCACTGGTCAACAACATTCCTGAAGTTTGGAGAGATGAATCCCACCTCACCATGAGAAGGGAGTCCTGGGTGATGTGTAAGCCTTGGTCTTTCACTCTATCAAAGAACTGAAGCACATTTTACCGTTTTTTAATAACTTAAGTCATGAAGAAAGGTTTTTTGTGCTGTCTGGTGGGATGCCATCAGCAGCAAGCCTTGCCCATGCTCCATGGACCTGGTGTCCCCTCAGAACTGACCAGCAAATCCAGTAGAATCCTTCTTGGTTTCTTCATCCATAAAATGCCTTCCCTGACTTACAAAAGGAGAAAACCTCTGCACTTTGGTGTGCCATCCCTTGGGAAAAGAAGGAAGATATTTCTCTGGACATAATTATTTCCTCGGATGCGGTAGACTGGTGCTCTGTTTGTCTCTCCCACCCCTGCTAGGACTGTATGTGTTGGCACGTATCCTGAATTTTGGAAAAGGTGCCAATTATTTTCTGCCAATCCCACAAAGAGAGGTCATGGCTGAAGGGCTCAGTTAGGCCACCCTGTGAATGGACCATGGTTTATTCCTTTTGGGAAAGGAGACTTTCCTCACAGAGCTGGAATTTGCACTTTGGGTGATGAGATTAAAAGGACACCTCTGGGATTTGGGCTATAATGGGAAAAGTCTTAACAAATAAAAGCTGATTCCAGTTATATCCGAAATACCATCTAGAATCACCCAATTCAGCTGAAGAAAAGCACCACGAGTGCTACTGCTGAGAGCCGGAATGGGGATAGAACTCCACTGGCATTTTCTACACGTGGAAATGGGAGAGATTGGGCAATCTGAGTGTGTCCATTTTTGGAGACCAAACCCGTTAACCTTTGCCTTGGCACAGGGTGGGATTTTGGGGCTGGTCCTGTGCAGAGCCAGGAGTTGGACTCGATGATCCCTGTGGGTTCCTTCCCACTCAGCATATTCCATAATTGTATAATACTTGCTATGAATTCTTGTGTTTCATTAATGAACTGGATATGATGAACTCAGGACAAGACCAGATGAGGCTCAGACCACAGCGGAGGGCTCAGACTGTGAAGACGGAGCTCAATTCTTGGTGGACTCCCTGGGCCACCCTCATCCAGGTGCTTCTCCTCACACCTTAATTCTGCATATGCAAAATAGAGCTAATTCCCTGTAATTTACTCAGTGTGCAAGCCTTAATTAACATTTTTAGGAGAAACCCCGGGAAGACCTGGGCTGGGGAAGTGGTTGTTGCCGTATCAGAGCAGGCAGCATTCCAGGCCGGGCCGGCAGCGGGAGCTGGCTGAGATCCAACCTCCCTCTGCTCCGCGCGCTCCGGGTTTGTTAACATCCCAATCAATACCACCACGACACAAAATCCAGCTTCAACTTTTCAGCTGCAGCGCGGGATGCGGGGTTTTTTTTTTGTTTTCCTTCCCAGCTCACACCCTAAATCCTCTTTTCCCAGCTCCTTTGAGCCCTGCTGGGAGATATTAAGGTGTTATTATCGTTCCCCGTTGCTGCGGGGGAATGGGGGGAATGCAAACGAGGGAGATGCGTCCTCTCCTCTCCATCAGTTCATCTCATGCCACCTCTCCCACCGCTGTGAGCTTTTAAAAATAACAAATTGAGGGTTATCCTGCCTTTCTTTGGGAGGGTGACCTTTAGGGTTTGTAACACACAGCGCCGAGGGATAAAGAGAAATTTATTTTCCGGGGGGAAAGAGGAGAGGAAAGCTGCAGTTCTCTCATGGCGTTAGGAATTGGATCTTTAGTGGGGGGAAAAAGAGAATGTTGAGCAGCTTGATAAATTTAAGAGCTGCTGGAATGTGGATTCGTCAGGAGCATGTCAGTTCTTGCTGGTGTGGGGTGAGGGATGGGGTCTAAGCAAATATGACCCTATAAATAATCAATAACTGCTCGCAGGGCAGAGATGATTCAGGCCAGGTTGGTGTCTAATTGCCATTATTGTTATTCCGGTTTAAGCCCCGTTCCTCTCCGCTGCTGCCACCAGTGATCTGAAGCGCTGTATTTTTAATTTGTTCCCAGGCACGATCCATCACATGCCTGGATCCAAATGCCAGCGCCGGAGCAGCAGCGAAACATTTTTGTTATTTAAGTTACTGTATGCTAAGTTTATGTTGATTGCTCTGAGTATCATCTCCCAAAGTTAACTAGCGTTAAAGTGTTGATAATGCCCCACTTTCGCAATCAGATTTGCATAGTGCACAACGGAGTTTAGCAGGAGAAAAAATTAGCTTAAGTGCTGTTTTTCATCAGCCCTGTCAGTCTCACACTGTTTGCTTCATCTGGGTACACGGGGCGTTTGGTGACAAATGGTTATGACATTTTCCATCTCAGCATTACGTCATTACAGAATCACCATCGTCCTCTGGCGTCTTGGCCTGGGAGAGGGGGAGTGGGCAGGGGGTGAAAACGGGGCCATGAAGGCAAGAATTGGGATTTTTAAGTATTTTATTATTTATTATTTTAGTACTCTCAAAAAAACCCAAATATTTTCAACCTCTCTGCCTTCCCCCTGCTCGAGGCAGCATCTAGGAATATTCCCGTGGGCAAAAGGAAAAGCATCCTGTTCCCGTTGAAGCCAGAGACAAATCCCCGGGTGTGCAGGACCTGTATACAAATAGGGGCCACCTCTCTTTGTTCGGATCCAGGACCACTCTTCCCAGAGGCCTTCCCTCCCTCCCAGCATCAGGGCAACCTGGCTGACATCCCCCCACCTTCCCATTCAGCCCCTCTAAACCACAGACAATCTGCCTGGAGATCTTTCCTGCGACACTATTTTATAAAATAGAATTCAAACGCTTCCTCTATGTTAACAGCTCTGAAATAAAAGCCCCAGAATTTAGGAATAAAGCAGGAATATGTGATATCCATAGTAATTTTGATTTAGTTTTCTCTCCAACCCTCCCACCCCCCCCCCAC